>PVIH01000524.1:72227-121346 GCA_004025045.1 Sigmodon hispidus | reverse complement strand
CCTAGGAAAACAAATGGCTAATGATGATTGCAATGTTTAAGATCTGAAAACTATTGGAGGTTGGTGCTTAGATTCCTGAGTCCATTTGCAGTGATTAACTGCGGTGCCTTCGTGTGGCTTCTTCATGTGATTTTTCTCATAACCAAGAGTAACCGGACTTATAGGGTGGTTCGAGGCTCTACAAATAAGTGTCCCAGTGAATAAGGTAGAAGTCATGTGAGGCCTCATATGACCTAACCTTGAACGTCATAAGGTAGTTTCTGCCATTATATCGATTAAAGTAGTAACAAATCATTATTGTTTGGACACGAAGATTAGTCTCCAGCTTGTGGTGGTCTTTGGGAGGTTCTGGGAACTTTGGGAGGTATGAACTGGCTGGAGGAAGCCAGGCCACCACTGGTGGAGAGTCCTTGGGGGGACTCTTATCTCTAGCCACTTCCTGCTCACATTCTGCCTCTTGTTTGTCTCAACATAAACAGCCAGCCACCATGCACGCCTGTTGCCTTGATGTGACTAACTACAGGAAGCCAAGTGACCACAGACTGACCCCTCTGAACCATCTTAGATCTGAGAGACACAGCTCTACGATTAGCATGAGATTTTACTGTATCTGCAGTAGCCAAGAATGCTCATAATTTCTCAGAGACTCACATTGTTTCTTTCACAAGGCTGGATACAGTTGTAGAATTTACCTTTAGTAAATATTGACCGGTAGGTCACAAGACCCAAGAGAGTCTCAGATAACACAAAAGCCAATTACCTAGAAGTATTATAGGAAAGGATGCTAAACCTTCAAGACATTAAGGATGTAAAGAAACTTTCATCCTTTCTCACAAGCGTCTTTTTAAAGGGACTTCCGGAGAACATAAAACCTGAGCCTGAAAGACCATTTTAAATACACGAGGTCACAGTACAAAAAGGTTAAAATCTGTGATTTACAGTTATAATCCTTCCATCTCCCTAGCCACAAAAAGAGTTTTAAATATCCAAGCCTCTTTTCCACTGACTCAGAAGTCAGAGGATGGCCGAAACACACCCCTGTGGTATAGGTCTTGGGCCTCTCCCTATGGCTTTATTGTTTTGGAGTTGGATGGGACCTTCTGGTTTTCTTTCACTAGGCAAGTCTCTTTTGTTGGCCTCATTTGTGCCTTTTCTAGGCAGAAGGGAGGGGAAGGGGCAGTCCTGGAGAAGAACCATGGAACCCTCCCAGTCCCTTGGGTGAGAAGTCAGAGCAGCCTGAAAGCTGTTAGCTCTGTTGCTACTTCCACAGTGTCTGTAGGAAAAATACAGCAAGCTTGAATCTAAGATACTTGGGCCTAGCTGTGGCCATTTACAAGGGATTATTACCTGCTCCAAAATAACTGTCTAGACAACTGTTGAGAATGTGGTTAAAGGCCGTTCTCAGTTCTGCTTTCAGTATGAATAAGGGCTGATGAAGGCAAACTGTTGGGCTGGGAGGAGATTTTCATACTTTCTGAGTATTGGGAAGCTTGGGCCTTGATAATGCTTCTCAGAGACTCATTCTTTCTCTGGTGTGAATGAAAATGGATTTTGCACCTGATGGAGAGCTGCCTTGGGCCACTCTCTAAGCTGGCTCTGAGCTTGGATAGGCAGAAAGGATCCTATGCTTCTGCTGTTTCCCAGTAGATGGGTGAGAGGGCCCTTCCTAGAGATGATGTTGGGGTGTGTGGCCTCCTGGAGACTGTGTGTGCCTCACTATACCATAGCCATGCTCCACTACAAATGACAAGCATTTGTAGGTCCCTACTGTGGGTCCCTACTGTGTGTTAGCTGTAGTAGGATTAACCAGAAAATCAAACTGGTGAACAGGAAAGATGATTCCTCAGTCTTTTTCCATGATCTAGTCCTTTCCGTTTGTTAACAGGGCTCTGGATTTTTTTTTTTTTTTTTTTTAAGATGGAGGGTTTGAGTGGGGGACTATTTGCTCAGCCCTGGGTGATTGATTGACCTGTGATGGTTTTCTCCTTTTCACTAGCAGTGACCATGTGCCACCTATGGTCCATGAGGATTAATTATTGGTATCCTGGGGCCTTGGAGAAGACTCATATTTTGTCTAATAAAAATATGATATATGAGCCTAATAAAACTGTCTCCTCCTCCTTCTTCTCCTCCTCCTTTTCTTCTTTTTCTTTTATTTCTTCTTCATTTGCCTGGAACAAAGACTTGAGATCTGGAGGTATAGCAACTGTTTTGTTTTTTTTTTTAAACTTTATTTATTTATTATTTATTTATTTGCCTTGAACTGGAACTACAGACAGTTGTTAGCTGCCATGTGGGTGCTGGGAATCGAACCCGGGTCCTCTGGAAGAGCAGATGGTGCTCTTAACCGCTGAGCCATCTCTCCAGCCCCAGCAACTGTTTTTTAAAAAGATTTATTAATTTATTATGTATACAGTATGCAGAACAGGGTACTAGATGTCATCATAAATGGTTGTGAGCCACCATGTGGTTGCTGGGAATTGAACTCAGGACCTCTGGAAGAACAGTCAGTGCTCTTAACCTCTGAGCCATCTCTCCAGCCTTATAGCAACTATTTTGTGATAGATAGGAATATAAATAAAGGGCTGAAGGCATCTCATAACCATAGGCTCTGATGTCAAGGAGCCTTCAATCTACAATCATTAATTCCCTAACTTCTCATGTGTTGCTGTCTCATGTAACCCTTGATTACCAAAAGATAGCTACAATCCCAAGCAGTAAATGTAAATTTTGTATCAAAGTTCTCTATCTTATAGATCTATGTAAAATATATAGATCTATAAGATATATAGATATAGATATATAGTTAGCTATAGACCTGGAGTACAGCTCAAATTGACCTTTTTCTTTGTGTGTGTGTGTGTGTGTGTGTGTGTGTGTGTGTGTGTATGTGAGAGAGAGAGAGAGAGACAGAGAGAGACAGAGACAGAGACAGAGACAGAGACAGAGATAGAGACAGAGAGAGAAGCCCAGTGTTGACATTGGAAATCATCCCTAATGTTCTTCCATGGTTTTCACTAACAAGGCCTTCCAACCAAAGCTAGAGCTTACAGATATAGCTGGTCTTGTTAGCCAGCTTGCTCTGGGTTTCTCTGTCTCTGCCTTTTGAGGCTGGAATTTCAGGTGGGCTTCCATGCCTACCAGACAGCCATATGGGTTCTGGGAATTTGAACTGTGGTTCTTACACTTGTCAGTCAAGAGCCTTAGCCACTGAACCATCTCCCCAGACTCTAAAACTTACCTTTCACCAGCAAGACATGACCTATACTTTATCTGACACACACTCTCACACATGTATATGTGTATTACATTCTATTTCATAATATATATTCGTGTTTATAGTAACATATAAACTGTTCTATCTTCCTCCATTACCTCATATAACTCAGATACCTCATAAAGAAGCAGATTGTTTATTTGAGGCATGAATATCCTTGTGTTCTGTTCATCTGTCCATACTTCCAGGAGCACAAATGGGATGATTTGAGGACCAGTGAGAAAAGGAGCAGAAACAAAGTTATAAAAGGGTAGAGCTGGGATCATGTGATGCCCTTGGGGGTGTGAAGATAAGAAATTGGAGCTAAACCAGGCTTGAGGAAACACACCTTTAATCTGAGCACTTGGAAGGCAGTGGCAGGCAAATATCTAAACTGGTCTACAGGGCTAATTTCAGGACAGCCAAGGCTGCACAGAAAAACCCTGTCTTGAAAAACCAAAAGAAAGAGAGAGAGAGAGAGTCAGAGAGACAGACAGGAAGAAAGAAAGAAAGAGAGAGGGTGAGAGAGAGAAGGAAAGAAAGGAAGGAAGGAAGGAAGGAAGGAAGAGACTTTCTGTAACTCTAACACTGCCTGGGAAGGTACCAGATGTATTTTAGCCATGTTATATCATGGTAGTTAAGTAGCAAAATGAATATAGAAATAAGGAACCAATTCAGTTGGTTTTTTCTTTCATATTCTCCTCCCATCTTTGTACCCGGTCCGGTTCATTTGCAGGGTCTTGAAAGTGGGAGTGTAGAATGAGGGACCCACAGGAGAGTTTTCTGTCAGACCAGCTGTAGCAGCTGCCTTTGTGGGTGCCGGTGAAAAAAAGATTTCAACTAAGATAGAATTGATTTTTCCTGAGTACCCAGGAAGATGCTCCTGGCAATTTCCTGGGAGGTGGTGGTGGCAGCATGCATTTCTCTCCCTTTCAATGTTCATTTCTTAAAGTAAGAACCGAAGGAAATAAATCTATTTTTCTTAGGAATAAGATAGGCATCACACACACACTCACACACACACACACACACACACACACACAGCCTGGCTTAGGTTACAGTGGCCTTTTTTTCTCAAAAAAATAAAAAGGAGAAAGAGGGGAGAGAATTCTGAGTTAGGCTCTGGCCTGATGGGGCTTATAAAAATCCAGTTACAAAGGAGCTTTGTGAAGGCCTGCCATAACAAGCGTGGGACTCTGTCACTCCCCTCTCATGCTCCAGGTTACATTGTAGCTTATGTGCTCTTTTCTGGGCTTTTGGAATTTAGCAGAATGTCTTAAAAAGTGTGTTTGGGTGGTACTTTTTCTGAGTATGGAATTGATGGGTTTTATGAGCTTTTCCAGAGGAAATATTTCTTCCCACTTCTCTCATTTGTTTTGTGAGGTGCTTTCTTTCCACAGTTTGAAATTTGCTTGCATTGTTCTGAGTTCTATAACCCCAAGCAGTTCTGATCCTACATTAGTTTATTAATTTGCTGGCCAGTTAATACCTAAACCTTCTGTTTAGCTACAGAATGGGAATATATATATTCACATATATATTTTCTTTTCAGATGTGCTGAAAATATTCATGTTTGCCCTTTACTTCTAAATTGTGGTAAGATTTCAACTAGTTTCTGTATCATTTCCAGGGGTCCTTGCAAGTATAAATAAAGAGATGTATACAGAAATTCCAAGTGAAGACCTGGACAATATGGCCACTTTTTTGCTTTCCCCAAGGAGATTCATTGAAAACATCCTAAGCAATGCTTTACCAAAGACAAATTCTGGAAGAGTGAGGAGTATGTCTGATAGTATTCATTCATCAGATCAGAAGTATGCCTACCAGGATGGAAACTTGGGCTATTTCGTGGGTTAAAAAGAAAGAAAGAAAGAAAGAAAGAAAGAAAGAAAGAAAGAAAGAAAGAAAGGAAAAGAAAGGAAGAAAATTAATTTGCATGTCCTAGTAAGAGATAGATGTGTTAGCCTTGTTTGGAGGGAACTTTGGAAGGAGCATAGACAGCGATTGTCTTAGTTTATTTTCCATTTCTGGGACAAAAAAACTATGACCATGGGCTGGAGAGATGTCTCAGCAGTTAAGAGCACTGACTGTACTTCAGGAGGACCTGAGTTCGATTCCCAGCATCCACATGGTAGCTAACAACTGTCTGTAATCCCAAGATCTGACACCCTTACACAGTTATACATGCAGGCAAAACACCAATTCACATAAAATAAAAATAAATATAAAAAAAATTATGACCATAAGGAGCCTGGATAGGAAGGGATTCTATTTCAGATAAACACTTCCAGGAAAATAGTTCATCACTGAGGAAAGTCAGAGTAGGAACTTAGCAGGGGCAGGAACTGAAGCAAAAGCCATGGAAGATGTGAATGGTGGTGGTGCACACCTTTGATCCCAGCACTTGGGAGACAGGCAGATGGATCTCACTGAGTTCAAGGCCAGTCTGGTCTACAGAATGAGTTCCAGGACAGACAAAGCTACACAGAGAAAGCCTGTCTCAAAAAGCCAAACCAGCAAAATGAAAAGGCACGGAAGAATGCTGCTTACTTGCTTGCTCCTCATGCTTTGCTCAGTTGTTTTCTTATATACCCTAGGACCACCTGCCCAGGGATAGCACCTCTTATAGTTGGTTGGACTCTTCCACATCAATCATTGATCAAGAAAATGCCCCAAAGACTTGCTTACAGACAGAGGCAATTCTTCAATTGAGATTCATCTTCCCAGATAGCTTTAGCTTGTGTCTCACTGACAAAAGAAAACAAAACAAAAGTCAGAACAGTGGCAACTGATGAGAAGTTAGGGTTAGGAGGTTCTCCAAGAAAGGGTGATATAGACAGGTCTGCTGGAGAAGGCCAGATTGGATGCTGATGCTGAGGACGAATTGGCATTAAAAAGACTGAGATGAGTACATCTGCAATGTGAAAGCAAGAGCCTTTGTGGAAAATCAGATGAAAGAGTTCATCTGGTTGACCTGTGATATACTGTTGGATTGTACATTAGTCCCCTGAGTTCACTCTGTGTCATAGGGTAACATGAACAAATCATTTATAAATGTTGTTATTTGCCGAGTTATATTTAGAAGATTAATTTAGTTTCACTGTGTGGGAAAGTTCAGAAAAAAAGGAAGAAACTAGCAGTGGTGCAGGCCAAGTTAGGATGCAGTTGTCTAGGGAGGAAATGAATATTTAACTGAGGTTGATATTGTTCTGAGGATAAATATTCCAAAACAACATACTGGTGACAAGGAGTGTTTTAAGATGTGATAAAAAATAAAAATAAAAAGTATAACCATGCCTGGGTTCCACTTGGAAGTGAGTGGAGCCAGTGCTTGGCTTTGCTCTAACTTCTTTCCATCACTGCCTGTGCCCACTTGCAGGTTTCCCTTTTCCTCCTTTGTTTTGGGCACTGGACCTGGAATTTATCATCAACCAGCAGCCAGCAGAGCAAAGGCTAGGAAGACAACCTGCAGCTTGTGGTTTCCCTGCAGGTGGGGCCTCCCTAAAAGGATGCCACTTACCAAAGGCCTCACAGTGGGAATGAGCTGTCTTATTAAACCTAATGTCTACCCAGCTAGTTTTTGCAATTTTCTAAAACACTTCCTTGCCAGTGTGTGCTCCATCCAGAGGGGCTAAGTTCTTTGTTTTGGGGGAACTCACACAGGGTCATCTGTACCCCTCTCCAACTGGTACACATTCACCAATCAGCTCTAGCCATTTTCAGAGTGTCATTTGGGGACCTAAGTGCCAACATTTTCAGGCTGGATAGCGTACATCTCTATATCCTGGTCCAGCTGTTCTGTCAGAGCATGCCTAGAAGTGGAGAGCGGAAAACTTTGCCATACACAGGAAATGTACAGATTCTAGTTTTCTCTTGTTAAAGCCATGTCTTGATGTTTTTTCCTTTCTTGTATTTCTAAACTCTCTCTCAGATTGTGACAGATGACTGCATCCTAGACAGACTGTGACCCCACTAGAACACTGACTGAGAATCATGGGAAATCCCTTGAGCATTGACTGGGATACTTTCAGTGACAACATGTTTTTCAATTTTTCCATTTATATAATTTTTGTCTAAATATAGAATCTGTTTGGAATGTGAAAAAAGGAAAAGAAGAAAATCAAAGCTCAATACATGACTCATGATCACTGGCTCTGAAAGACATCGTCCAACCACAATAATTCATTTCATGAGGGGTTTTGTAAATAGTCTCTTCCTTTAGTAGTCTCCTTTTTCTAGACTAAATTTTTTGGGCTGACACATACCTTGGAACACATGCCTCAAACCTTTGCTATTTGCTCAGTGGATAAAATGTAAAAAGAAAGACAAAAATATAATATTGTAATTTACACATCTGACCAAACTTCCCATTTTTGCTTTGGATGGCTAGGTGAATCACTAGTGCCTCAAGAGAACTCTGTTGTGTTATAGCACACTGGGTTGGTAGGATGTGTTGAAAAATATGCTATTCCAATATGGCTATTGGAATCCCTGGCCTTTGAGAACTTTGAGACAGACACAAGGACTTTCTAGGAATTAGATGCCTTGTGGCTGAGAGTGCTTTGCCTGACTTGTGTGGAGTTGTTGGGGAAAGGGAGAATGAGTGACCTATGTGGTAACATGGCGTCTGGAGCAGGAATGTAGACAGAGGAAACCATAAGAAAGTGTCTAGCTGGATGCCCTTCCTGCCTCTCACGCTGCCCAATCAACAAGCCCATGTAACAAACAGATATGTTACAGATGTGTTCTTGTAGCATATAGTTGTTCTTAAGGTATGATGGAGGTCTAACCCTGAAGGCAGAACATGAGTCTTCTGAAGAAGAGACATGTCAGATGCTTCTTCTCTAGGAGCAAATGGAGATTAGCTCTCGAGACAGGAAGCAGGATGGGGATCTGGGGTGTGAAATGTTTATATTTGGTTTTCCTCTTCAGTGGGCTCTGGCTATGGTCAAATACAATGCCAGGTTTTAAATGTTTCTCCTATATTGTACTGTCCTTTATGAATCAATTAAATTCTTAACCACCAAATATTTATAAGAATACCCTCATGAAATAGTGCTCGGGAGGACTAATGGGCAGAAATTGTTCTAGGGGGCATAGCTTGTCCTTGTTACCTATTTGAGAAGCCCATCTTGAACCTGAGGAAGTCAAGGCAGTAGAGACAATGTGATATAGAAGCGTGAGGCCAGACTCACGAGACATGAACATGTCACAGACAGTAGAGGAAAGAACATTTTCTGAGGAAAAAGCTGACTTTCCTGTAAAGCTAGTGACAAATTTCAAATCTCTTAACTTCTGGAGAGAAGTTTTTTCTTTATTCTCATTCTCAGACAGCAGAATTGAAGCCTCATAGGTTGATAGGATGGCCCTTGGATCCCCAACTTCTGGTAAAGCAGGTAACCCAAGGATCTAGTGAGTCTTGACTCTAAGAGTGAACTACATCTGAGAAGTCCTTACTTTCTTTTTGTTTTGGGTACCCTAATTCACTCAATCTCATTCAACAGTTTTGAATCTTCACAGAAAAAAAGGCACCTAAGCCAGTGGTTAAGAAGACATACCAGCAGAGTATGAATAGTACAACCCAGCTAAATTGGAGAGAGACAATCTATTATTAATTTATCATTTTGTTCCTCTGGAATAAAGAACAGTATTTAACCAGAACAAAAGGCTGTGCTCTAAGAGCAAATTAATATTTTTATCTTCCACAGTCTGAAAGCTGTCAACAACTACTGAATGATATGAAACAAAGCAAAAACAAATAAAACCCTTCATGTTCTGGTGTTATATGGTACCCATTCTCATGTACCAGAATCCTACATGCCATCCTTGTTGTGGTTTCTAATGCTCCTGTTTCCAGCTGAACACATTGTTGCTCTTAGGACTTGAATCTGTTCTTCAGTTCAAGCAGGGCTAACTTCTTGCCCATAATACCAAATATAAGTGAGCAACGGGAATCATTGCTTTCTGTTCATATGATCTGTGGTAGGACTACAAGTTGACCTTATATCCACTCTCTCACTTTGTGCACGCTCAGAAATTCCCCCAAGAATTTTCTGGGCGTGTGGCCATTGAGAACACAGTTTGAACTCCCATGGCTTCCTTGCAGTCATGCGTGGCCATCTGGCAACACTCTGGCCAATAGATTGCAAACATATGTAATGAGTCCATTTTCGAGGTTGTCTGTAAATGGGAGAGTACCCTGTTCCCTGTGTCTTTTCATAGAAGGGGGACATTTGTAAAAAACCAGTCCCCCAATGAAGCTGGGCGGCAAGATCAAGAAGAACTTGGTTTTTGGTACAAGTGCCCAGGGGCAGAAGTCCTCACATGTTCCTTTTTCATGGCACAGTGAGTATCTGTAATGAGATTTTTTTTTTCCCATTGCCTCCAGATCAAAATTATAAAAATTCTGTTTGTAAGTAGTTGTGTCTAAAATTTTTTTTTAAAATATACTAACCACTTCATAACTATTGGAAAGCTAATAAATTGAAAGAAAAATACTCATGCTAATTCTTTACTAACCACATCACTGATGAGTGGGGTGTGTACATCTCTTGAGGCCCACACAACTACTGAAACCATAGGTCCACCCCGGACAACAATACTGTCATTTACTTCCATCTTTTCAGGGTATCCGTCAAACCCAGCTTTGCACATGTTGGAAGTGCCATGAAAAAGAAGATCATCAAATCTAAAATTTAAACTCTACGCTGCCTACAGCTAGTAGTCATCTAAGCATCCCCTCAGCATCTGGCAAATATCAAGTATCACAGTGTTTTCTTCAAAGTTCTTTCAATATTTAGCGGTTACTGTGGTACCTTGTAGTGCACTTAAGCATTGTATAGAACAGTTGCCATAGGGCAGACTATACCACCTGCGGATTGCTTATACCTCAGAAGAGAAAAATAAGCTTCTGTGGTTTTCATGATACTATAATTTAAAATCTGTAAGAACAGACAAACTTTAATCCTACCTAATAGATTCAAACTCCTTTTAAAAGGAGTAAAATTATAACTAGAGGGCTAAGCATGCAAGTCACTGGTAGAGTGCTTGCCTACTAGGGATCAAGCCCTGGCTTCAGTCCCTAGCACTTCATGAACTGGGTATGATGGTGCACGTCTGTAATCCAAGCACTCTGGAGTTGGAAGCTGGAGAATTAGAAGTTCAAGGTCATCCTTGGTTACTCAGCAAATTTGAAGCCAGCTCATGTTATATGAAACTCTGTGAAAGCAATGACTAAATAGTTTCGTCTGAAAGTCCCATGAGCCTGTGGTCATCTCCCACTTCCTTCTCTGCAGCTACGTTTTACTTTGGCCTGGGACATTTCTCTAAACTGTTTCCCATCTCTTCCACTTGCCTGTCATTTGACTAGCTGCTGGCTCCATGACCCCTGATGCCTTCTTCCACAATGATGCCCTCACTGTAGTGACGCCTTGTTGAAGGACTATAGGAGGAATAGTATGGAAACCCTTGAAGAGTAGTCACCTCCTTCAACAAGGCCACACCCCCTAGCCCTTCCCAAACAGTCCACCAACAGTGAAGCAAGCATTCAAACATATGAGCCTATCGGCTTCATTCTCATTCTAAATACCACAGCCTAGTTCATCTAAAGAGTCTCATGCTCAGCTACTTCTACTCTTTTATTTTGAAATGTGCTTCTTCACACTACTCAGGTAACAAAGGCTGCTGTGGAACCAGAATTCATAAACATCAGCCTTCATCATCGTTCTCATCCAATGTTGCAGCGCCATGGCTGCCTGCCTGCTGCTGTGCTCTCATGAGCATGAACTAACCCTCCCAAACTTGAAGCAAGCCCCCAGCCAATGCTTCTTCCATATGCTGCCTCAGTCATAGTTTCTCTTCATGACAATACAAGAGTAACTAAGAAGTTGTTTCCAGGGCATTGCTGTGACAGGTCTGAAAATGCTTGTTGGTAGCATGTGGACTTTGGATTAGGAAAGCAGTTGAATGATGTCAATAGGGCTCAATGGGCCATTCTAGGAGCATGGGAGACTTCAGTGCTAAGAGCAGAGTGGACTGTGGAGGCCCAGCTCAATAGGTTTCTGAGGAAGAACAATAGTAGCTGGAGTAGAGACCATTCTTGTGATGATTTTGGTGGAGAATGTGACTTCTTTTTGCAGTTGTCCAAATAATCTGTCAGAGGCTAAATTGAAAAGTTTTGAACTAAGGTCATCGACAGAGAAGATTTTAAGACAACTTAGTGTTGACTGTGTCATGTGGTTGACATGATCATTCTTATGCAGATCTGCAATATGAAGGAGGAAGTGAGAAGAAAAGAAATAGAAAATGTACAATTTGAAGAGAAAAAGAACATCAGGAGGAGTACTGTTGGAGCTAAGTCTTTGTGCTAAAAAAAAAGATGACCATTTAAGGAATGGCTTAAGGAGAACTGGAATAAAAGAAGGTGTGCCTTTAGGGTAAGACCTCTGTCAGCTAAATTTCCAACTTGTGAAAAGCAAAGCTTATCAACAAAGAAAATCATCTGGCTTTATCAAGAAAGACAGACGTGTAAAGGGGTTGTGGAAACTTCCTCTGTGGTTATGGAGGATGCTGAGGCCAGACATGAGGCAAGGCAGTCTGCACAGAAGCTGTGACAGTGAAGCCTGGATTGTATTGAAAACCCCAAGATTTTGGAGATACCAGAACCTTGGGATACCTGCCAAAGAGAGCTAGCTGCAAAAGGATGAACCAGCCCATGAAAGAGACATGTGTTGCAGTCAACAAAGCTGGAAGGGATGGATAATATAAAGAGCCATCTAATAAGCTCTTGAACATTGGACATAGAGATATAGAATTTGGAGTTTATCCCGCTGGGTTTCAGTCTTCCTTTAGTCCAGTATATCCTCACCATGCCCTTGGAATAATAATGCATATTTTTTTGCCATTGTATGCTGGTAACATATGATCTTCTTTTTGATTTTACAAAGGATTAAGAGATTGCCTTGAGTCTCAGCAGAGACTTTGGACTTGGAAACAATGTTGAGACTGTGAAAGCCTCTGAGGACTTTCAAAGTTAGACTGAATGCATTTTGCATTATGATATGACTACAAGCCTTGGGGGGAAGGGTGTGGAATAGGGTGGTTTAAATTAAAATGCTCCATAAGTTCATATATTTTAATATTTGATTTCCAGTTGGTGGAACTGTCTGGGAAGGATTAGGAGGTGTAACCTATTGGAGGAGGTGTGTCCCTGGGGGTGGATTTTGAAGTTCCAAAAGCCCATGCCAGGCCCAGTCTTGCCCCCCCCATCTCTACCTCCTGCCTGCAGATCAGGATATAAGTTCTTAGCTACTGCCCATCATGCCTTCTACTTGCCACCATGTTGGCAATGGAGTCACACCCTGAAACTGTAAATAAGCCCCCAATTAAACATTTCTTCCACAGGCAGCCTTGGTCACAGTGTCTTGTAATAGCAATAGAAGTCACTAAGATACAGGCCTTTAAAGCCTAGCTCCAAGAAGGGCCCAACATCTTTGAGCTTAGAAACAAAGCTCCTTTCTTCTCAGGTCACCTTTTCTAAGGGAAGATGTTGCTGTTTCTGCTTGGCTCATTCAAGGGACTTCTCGACTAAATGAACATAGAGTGCCCCAAGTTGAACCCCCTCTCCTGAAGCCCCACAAGCAGGTCCTTTTCAGTTCTTAAGGCAAATCACAGTGACCACCATGTTCTTTTGAGGTCCAGTAGAACTTGTTTCTGGTTGGTTTCTTCTGTGTGTGTGGTAAGAAATTCAATGAGATAGCAACACATTTCTATGGATTCTGGCTGTTAATGCAAAAAAAAAAAATATGTGACTTGGGTGTGCCAGTTTCTGTACAGGCTTTAGAAGAAGGGAAACTTTCGTCACTAAGATAGCTAAGAACCATCCTCTGTGACACTATTGGATCCTCCAGTTTAAGCCTCGAAAACCTAAATAAACCTTTCCCCTTCTTCTGTCATACATCTGAGCTGCCTTTGCCTTGTTGGATTGTCCTTGGCAGGATGAGGAAAGACAGAGAGAAAGTCACCTAGAGGTGGACAAATTGATTCCTTTTATTTAGTCCATGAACAGACTGTTCTGTCTTGGGCATACATCCCAGTACATACATCCTTGTACATACATCTTGTACATCCCAGAATGTACAGAGGGGTCCTCCATAGCTGTCATTGGCCAACTATGGACCCAGAGGTAAAATGACCAAAAGTGAGTACAAAGCCCAGGCAATAAAAGTTGACCAAGTTAATTTGTGAGCAGTTAACAATTCAACCTTCAGTCTGCTCTGGATGAAGGTTATTTTAACTGCTGGAATTGTAACTTATTTGCATCAATATTTCTTTGTTCTGTTAGCCACTATACGAGAGATCTTCATTTATCTTGGGGGTTGGAGTAGAGAGAAATTATAAGATTTTAAAGATTCTGCTTGCAACTTGAAGTTAGGGAGTTTCTGACAGTTGGATTTTTTTTAAACATAAAAACCAACTATAGTTATAGTCTAAACTATTTAGCTTAGAATACAGTTTCATGCCAAGCTCTGTGGGTCCTTTGAGCCAGTCTGTGAATGTGGGAATGTCCTTGGCTCTTCTTTACCCTAATTCACTTTATAATTGGAAATTCTACTCATGCCTAAGTGACACTTGAGTACTGTAATAAAGGAAGACAGAAAATGGGACAAGGAGTCCACATGTGGGTCCCTTCACGACAGTTCTTTCTAATACATATGTACCTGAGCCCTTGCTTGGCACCTTGGCTCTGTTCTGTGGCACAGGGTTTCCAATATCCTGCTTTTGATTCCAGCCTAGTCATTATAAAATCACATCTTGCCACTGTGTCTGTTGTTTTAGATCTCATACATTTAGCATTATTGTTTCAAGATCTAGTAAGATCTATGGCAAAGCATACAAGAGACAAGCAGTGTTCTGTCTTGTCATTTTGATTACTGGGAGAGAAAAAAATCTGAAACCCAGAAGAGATCCACAGGCAGACTGTCCAGACTTCCTGGGTTTCTTTGAAGTCAAGGTTATTCTTGGAATACAGCCCAGCTGGGTACTCAAGGGTGTCTCCAGGAATTGCAACTTCTTAACTCCTGAAGATAAGTGGGTCAGTTCTTCAACTTGGCAAATTAGTTACCTTTGGGGACTAAACAACCCTAATAAAAGCTCTGGCTGAAATCTAATGACGTAGACTGAGCTATGAGCCAACTTTATGCCAGTGAAATATTTATCCCTGTCTCATATTTGCTGGCAGCACATAGTGCTGAGATCACAGCAAATTCAATAACAAATCCTATGAGGCTGCTTGAAGCAAGCCAAAAATATTGGCTCATGGAGGAGGCAGCAAGACACTGCCAGGCTGGCCACTGGCATGAGGGGCTGGCATTCCTTTCTCAGGCTGGAATGGGCAGTGGGTGGAGAAACAGGAAGCATTCCAGTACTTGTGTCTGCCTAGAAGAGATTGTTCTTTGCTGCGAGACAGGGCTTTACCCAGCAGTGTGTGTCCCACCCTGCTCTCATCAGGAACACAGAATTATGGAAATGAATCACAGTCACTGGCTGTGAGAACAGCAGCTGGGACACTATCAGATAGTCTCAGAAGAAGAGCAGATGGGAAGAAATTGTGACCTAGCATCAGTCCAGAAGAATGTACTTACAGTCATGGACATTTCTCTTATGTGGATGTTATCAATTTTGGTTTTGATTTCAGAAACTACAATGATTGGGGTGTAGCTCAGTTAATAAAGTGTTTGCCTAGCATGATCTAAAGCCCTGAGTTTGATCTCTAGTGGTACATAAATGGGGTGTGTGGTACATGCCTATAGTCTCAGGACTAGGGTTCAGAAGCAGGGGAATCAGAAGTTGGACTACTTAGCAAGTTCAAGGCCATCCAGGGATATGAGACTATGTCTCAACAAAACAAAACAAAAACAAAGCCTCAGAATAACAAAATGCTGCAATAGACCCTCTGATTCTCTTGAACTGTTTCTGTCCCGCCCACTCATCTGTTTCTCCAGCAAGAATCTCACTGGAGAGGTGACATGGGCATGATGGCGAACCCTCTTCCTTTCCTGCCTCTCACATCTTTTCCTGGGACCAGGTGGGCTCTACAGTCAGACTGAATGATGACCAGATAGATAGAAAGAAGTTCCTCCTCCTGGCTCAGTGATGGCAACAGCACTACTGTGGAGCCAGCCATTCCAGAATCTTATCTGCCTTTAAATTCATATGCCAGTGAAAAAGAGGATAAAATCATTCACTGTATACATAAACCCTCTCTTGTGACGTGTCTTTTGCTTTATAATGTTAGTGTGGGGCTGGAGAGATAGATTAGTAGGTAAGAGTGCTGAGTGATCATGGAAGAGGACCTGAGTTAGGTTCTCAGCATCCCCCCCTGAGAAGCTCACAACTGTTTATACTCCAGCTCCAGAGGAACCAGTCCCTTTTGCCTGCAGACACCTGTACTCACTTGTACATATTCACACATAGATATGCATACATATATGCATAACTAAAAATAAGATAAATATTTTAAACGAGATTGCATTACACCACGAATGGATTTAGTGTTGACCTCTTCTTTGTGGGACAAAGCTGTTCTACCTTTACCAAAGTAGCCTCAGGGAAGGAAAAGAGCAACTCTGGGAGAGAAAGAAAGTGGGAGGTGGAGGATACTGGGAGTTCATTTGGTTCAGGGCAGGTCTCCTTAGTTGATTTGATTACTAGGCAAAACTTCTCTCCAAACTCCCCTACATTAGTTTCTAGGCAGTATGTACTGGGGTGCTAGTGAGTAGCTGGGACCAGTGACCAGGAGACTCCCAGACTAGATGAAGGTGAGTAGATCCATCCATCTGTCCATCCATCCATCCATGATGGTCTAAATAAACAATATCCCCAATAGATTCAGATATTTGAAGACTTGATCCCCATTGGTGGCACTGTTTAGGGAGGTCTAGGAGGTGTGGCTTTGATGGATGAAGCATGTCACTGGAAGTGCCCTTTGAGAGCAGCTTTGTTCTACATCCAGGTCTTTCAGCTTCCTGATCTTGTTGCCATGCCTACCACTTGCTGCTATGATGGCTTCTTATTTCTCTTAAACCTTTAGCCAAAATAAACATAAGTCAAATTTGGTAATGGTGTTGTATCACAGCAACAGCAAAGGAACTAATATGCCAACTGTTCACCTCCCTGTCCAATCATCCTGATGGTGTGCTGCAACACTTCTCATTTCTGCATCCAGTTATAACTTGAAACTGGCCATGGTGGGAGTATGAATACCATGAAAATGATACTGATAACAACCATTGCAAATAAATATTTGGTTATAAAGGCTCAGATATTAAACAGTTACCAAGCCCATCACCTACTTCTTCTGTCTGTCTGCCTACTTATCCCATTTTTTTCATTTGTTCATTCATCCATCTATTCATCTACTTACTTCTCTATCTATACATGTATGGATCTATATATACTTCTCTATATTTGCATGTATGGATGTATTTATCCGTCTATATATCCAATCAACATACATGAATTAGGCACCCTGGACATGCAAGCATCCTGATGCTCTTCTATTCTTCCCATCACTTTGGAGCTTGAATATCTGCTAGACCCTAGCTGTGAGAGAACATGAGAATGATGATTATCAATTCCTTTATGACATCCCTGAAGGTGTTTCAGTCCTATAAACTATTTGGGTCCTGACAACAGTGTAGCTCATCCTGCACAGAATTCTGGCCACTTTTTCTGACAGTCACATTAAACTTTGCTCCAGAACAACTGGATCAGCACTATGCTATGACAAGATCAGGGTAGGTTGGGGTCAACTCATCATGGTCTGAGGAGAAGGTGTGTCAGGCCGAGTCTCTCCTAAGCTGGTTTCCCTCTCTGCTTTCTTCACTTTTATCTCCTGCTGTACCACACCCTCCATGTTGGTAGTGTTGACCCATCTCTTTCCTCCTTTCTTATCCACCTGCTCTACCCATGAGGTAATAAGAACACCATGAAACTGAGAGAAACTGCAAGCTATTTTTAAAGAAAAAATGTTTACACTGCCAGCTGAAGTTTTGGTGATTAGGGGAGGAGTGAAAGACGTGTCTGGAGTTTCCCACAATTTTCTATTCTTCCTGTTGACAGGTTGCAAATTTTCTAAAACCAGAGTCGCCTTTAGGTAGGCGGGACTTTCACATAGCTTTGTCACAGCCAGGCATCAGATGGAATTTCCTAAGTGAGGAAAGTCCCTTCACAAATTAATGCTGTCCTGGGAAGGTTATCATGTGAGGCACAGTGAGTAAGTCTTTGAAAGTTTCTAAATGCAGGAAGATGTAAACTAAAGGAAGACTGGGTTCCATAATCGAACATGTAAGAAGCCGGGCTACCTGTCTGAACTGCACAGGTAGCAGAATGTGGATGCAGGAGCTGTGTTGAGGCCAGTGGTCCTTAGCGAAGGAGTGGCTGGAGGATGATGAGGGCTGCTGGGAAAGTGGGCAACAGGTATCTCTGCGTGTGGTCTGGCAGTCTTGGTCCCTCCTTATATCAGGATTCTAGGAGAGTCTTCACACTCACCTTGCCTCAAACCTTGCTAGCTGAAATATTATTTAAAAATGTTTTCCAGATTGTTACAGCAAACAAGTAAGGAGGAAACTCACAGGTTGTGTCTGGTACCTTTTGACATGTTTACCTGTGTCTTCCATCTTCATTATGCATTTCATTGCCACTGCATTTAGTCAACAGGTGATGTGCATATAACACCACATGTTAGATAGGGAGAGAACATTATGTAGTGTATAGAATCACAATCATTAGACTCAATGCAGTCTGGGAATCATTTAAAAATCAAATTCTAACCCAAGGACTACTGATCTGAAATTTTAAGTAGACAAGATATTAGAATTTATAATTTATCTGAACTCAAGGTACAAAATCTATATTTTTTTCTCTTCAGTCAAACCCAAAAAGCATGTTTGATTCCCAGAGGTGGCTGGTGCAATTTAACAGCTTTTTCAGCTGGTTGGCCTTCTTTCAGTCTGGGTTCTAGAAAATTCTAGACATCCAAAACCAGGAGGAAAAGAGACAAAGAAACCCAGAAGGAATTACAACTGTCTATGGGTTTCATTGAGCATTTTTCTTTGATTACTGAAAACCCAGCATGATTAGTGAAAACTCACATACTTTGTTTCTCTTACTGAAGTTCATTAGCATCAAGCTCAGCCCAAGAAACCAAACTGCAAAGGATGGGAAGTTTCTTCAGTACAAGAACTGAGGTCTTTGAATGTGCCAAGGGTTAGGTTTACACAGGTGAATGAGACTTTTGTTTGACCTCCTGGAATTCACATTTATTTAAGGAAAACAAAATGTAAAAGGAAGGATCATTAGCAGTGCTCAAAGACCTACTTTATTCATTCATCTAAGAACTTTTTGAGTCATTTACTGGGTACCTGTGATAGTTGGAACATATTGGTCTTTCATAATCTCAGGGAGTGGCACTATTAGGAGGTGTGGCTTTGTTGGTGTGGATATGGCCTTATTGGAGTAGGTGTGTCACTGTGGGGGCGGGCTTTGAGATTTCCTATGCTCAAGATACCATCTAGAGTTTTAGTCTACTTCCTGTTACCTGAAAGTAGAGCTCTCAGTTACTTCTCCAGGACCATGTCTGCTTCCACACCACCATGATTATGATGGGCTGAATCTCTGAAACTATAAGAGAGCCATCCCAATTGAATGTTTTCACTTATAAGAGTTGTCATGGTCATGATGTCTCTTCTCAACAACTAAAACCCTAATGAAGACAGTGACCAATACTGTTTTAAATGCTGGGATTGGGGGGACAGAAAAGACAAATGTGGCTTCTTCACTGGATGTCCCATTCCAGGGGAGAAAACACTATGAGACAATGGTGCAGGGCTGAAGAGATGGCTATTCCTGAGAACCTTAATTCAGTTCCTAGCTGTGTTAGTAAGTGTTCTATAGCTATGAAGAGACATCATGACTATGGCAACTCTTACAGAAGAAAGTATTTAGTTTATAGTTCAGAAGTTACATTTATTGTCATCATGGTAGGGAACGTGGAGACAGGCAGGCAAACATGATACTGGAGAAAGTTGTGGATATATATTACATATTTAATAAAACCAGAATATTGGGGAGAGAGCACACAGTCAAATCCTAGGCAGACTGCTCAGGAAATTCTTAAATCTTGAATACAGAGATGAACAGCTGAATCAGTCACACACCTGTAATCCCAGCACAGGGAAATCCAGGAGTGGCGACCAACATCCTTTATCCCATAACTCCAGAGACAGAACTTCTGTTTCTGTGAGTTCAAGGCTACACGCCTTTAATCCTAATCTGGATGGGATAGGGTATATAAGGGCTCATAGAAACCAGGTAGACACACAAGTGACTGGCAGAAGCGACCAGGAGCGAGGCTGAGGAAGTTGAAGGATAGCTGGGTGAGAGTTGACTGTGGTGCTTCCTCTCTCTGATATTTCAACCTTCCCCCGATATGTGGCTCTGAGTCTCATTCTTTGTACTACAGAAAGTAGCTTAGAGTTCTACAACTGGGTCTATAGGCAGCAGGAAGAGAGAGACTCTGGGTTTGGAATGGACTTTTTGATACCTCAAAACCCACTTTCCAGTGACACATTTCCTCCAACAAGGCCACACTTTCTAATTCTTTCATGTAGTGCCACTCCCTGACCAAGTATTCTAGTCTGTGAGCCCATGGAAGGCATTCTCATTTAAACCAATACACCAACATAACCAACGACTTCAAGTAAATCCAGCTTCAGGAGATCCAATGCCTCTGTTCACCAAGGATACCTTCATTCATATGTGTGTAAACATGTACCTGCCCAATTAAAAATAAAAATAAATATTTAATAAACAACCCCATATCATGATGACAGTATGCTTTCTCAACAAGTTAAACATAAAACTACATTAAGTTCCAGCCATTTTATTTTCAAGAATATAACCAAAACATCAAAAGCAGTGCTTCAAACAGAAGTCTGCACACTTATGTTCATAGCAGCATTAGGCAGAATAGCTCGAAGGCAGAAACCACGATCTACTAACACATGAACTTGCACATAAAATGTGGCATGTTCATGCAATGGAATATTGTGTCATTGACTTAGAATGATAATGCTGTGATGAAGGCCAGGACCTCACACATGCTTGGTAAGCACACCCCACAGAGCTGTACCCACAGCCCTTTTAGTACATTTTATTTTTATGTAAAGTCACACTAAGTTACCCACCTTGGAAATTGAATTATCATGTACACAAACTTCTACATTGTCTGGTCTTTTCTTTTGAGTATGATGGAACCATATTTTGGCTGAATTAACAGTTATTGTGGTTGATGTCCAGGCCATCATCTCCTTTAATCCAGAACGAAATAGATGAATGATTCAAAGCCATCCCATATTGATCAGGGACCAGCTTCAGCTTCTGCTTACCTTCTCCCACTTGCTATTTGTCCCATAACCTTTTTCTGCTTTCTGGTCTATAGGTCTCAGCCTTCTTTTGTCTCCTGATTACACTTACTAACCCAAGAGAGGTTCTAAGTAAATACATCCCACTAGGCTTGTACAGCTTTTCTGTTGCCATTTGAGCATCTTCTAGGCTGTCCCAAGCCTGATGCCTTGACCTCCCCAGTGGAAATCTCCACTCCTGTGTTCCATTCTGGACTTAGAGAAAATAATTACCATCCCCTGACCTACAGCTTGGATCCTTCATTTCAAAGCCTTGGGTGGTTGCCCCACATTCCCCTGCAGATTTTGATGTAGCCAGGTGTTCAGTGTTATTTTCCAGGTACTTTTTCTAACATTAGATTTTCATGCTTTACTATTAGTGTCTCACGTGTGACATAAGGAATCAGCTTAATTATTAGGAATATTTATCACTGGAAACCAGGGTTCTGCATGAACTTATTTTGTTAATTGTTACTTATTATTGTCCCAAGACATTCCTAATATGGACCCCGAGGTTGTGACTTTGGAAGAGGAGCAATTGAGGATATTTCTGAGATTTTGCTCTTGCAAGTTGGTATTTTGTTTTATTCTTTTATGTATTTTATTAGAGTATATTACTTGTACAAAATGATTAGCTCATTAAGACATTTTAATGCATTCATATGACACATTTTGATCACACTTCCCCATCCCCTTTCCAATTACTGTATCATTCCAGCTTCTGCCTCTCTCTGATTCCTTTCCACTTCTCAAATAGTCTCCCTCTATTTCATGTCTTTCTTCTTTCTTTTTTCTTTTGTTCTTTCTGTATTTTTTCTTTTTGAAATCTACATTACATGTATGAAAAAACATGGAATATTAGCTTTTCTGAGTCTCACTTATTTTGCTTAATAATGCTGTCCAGTTTCTCCCATCTTGTTAAACATGATGTAACCTTGTTCTTATTTATGGATGAATAAACTGCCATTGTGTATGCATAACACATTTTCTTTATGTGCTCATCTGTTGGTAGGTGGGCTGATTTTACGTCTTGGGTAATGTGACTAATGTAATAAACACAGATGTGTAGGAATCTCTATGATGTGCTGACCCAGATTCCTTAGGGAATAGAATGATATCTCCAGATCGAATTGTGGCAGTTAGTGCTAATTGTCAACTTGACAAATCTAGAGTCTCTTGGAAGGGAGACTGTCCTTTGAGTGTGCCTATAAGGGGCGGGGGACTATCTTGATTATCTTAGCTGATGTGGGAAGACATGCCCACTGTGGGCAGCGCCACTCCCCAGGGCAGAGAATCATTTATAAGAGTGAAGAACTCAAGCTTAGCTCTTGTATTCCGGCCATGTTGACTTCCCCACAAAGATGGGCTGCAACCTGGAATTGTGAGCTGAATAAACCCTTTCTTTCTTAAGTCATTTCTAACAGGGGATTTTATCACTGCAACAGAAATGAAACAAAGACAGAAATAGTTTCATTTTGAGTTTTCTGAGGAACTTTAATACTGATTTCATAGTGGCTAGACTGATTTACTTAGCCACCAACATTTTTTTTTTCTGAATTTGGCTAATTTTTTGTTTCTATTTTTAAATCCTGTATTAATTCTTTGAGAATTTCATACATACATGCGATGCATTTTGATAACATTCCCCCCCCACTCCTCTCAAGTCTACCCCCTCAATTTCATGCCCTCTTCTGAGTCCAATGTGTGCTGCCCATCTCTACATGGGTATGGGGCCATCCACTGGCGTGGTGTTGAGAATGTACCAAGGACCAAACCCTAAAAGTCAACTGAATTTCCTTCCCCAGCCAACAATTAACTATCAGTAGCTCCTCAGTTAGGGGTGGGAGCTCCTAAGTCCTGCCTCCTTCTTAGAATGTTGACAGGCTTGATCATGTGAAGGTCTTGTGCAGGCAACCACAGCTGTGAATTCATGAGTATGATCACTCTGTCATGTCTAAATGACACATCACCCATACTTCCTGACACATCACCCGTACTTCCTGACATGTGGCTCTTATAATCTTTCTGCCAGAGAGGGAGCATGATAGAGATGTCCTGATTGTGATTGAACACTCCATAGACATTTATTCTCTATTCTTTGACCATGTGTGAGTTTCTGCATTAGCTGCCATCCACAGTCAACCAGCAATTTATAAGCACCTCACATCCCTCCTCATCAGTGTTTGATGTTGGCTTTATGATAGATGCCACTCTGAGTGGAGTGAGATGAAACTCAATAGTTTTGATTTGTCTTTCTCTGATGACTAAGGATCTTGAGTCTTCATGTCACTTTTGTTTGTTATTATTTTATGGTGTTTTGTTTGTTTGTTTGTTTGTTTGTAAAGGGTCTTGCTATGCCAGACCAGGCTGGGTTTGAACTCAGGATCATCCTGTCTTAGACACCTGGAGTGTAGAGATTATACATCATGTTTGATTTTTTTTTTATGTACTTGTTGACTATCTGCAGCTCTTTTGATTACTGTCTAATTCATTCGGTCATTTATTGATTGGATTATTTATTCTTTTGGTGGTTGACCTTTAGAGTTCTTTATGTATTCTAGGTCAATGCCTTGTTGGTTAAAAAACTGGCTGCAATTTTCAAATATGGGCTTCTATTGGCAAATGTTCGAATTTGGCACAAATGCCAGAAAAAATAAAAAGTCCAATTAATTTCAAAGCTGCTGGAAACATACAATTGATCTCTGCAACTTTAGATCTCTCTTTATCCTTAAGTGTAATGAAAGCCAAAGATGGTCTGCAACAGTTGTTTTACCAGGGGCAAACATTGTGGAGATGGTAATAGGAAGTAGCCCAACGTTATATTTTATAGTCACTAACACCTCCCGACCAGCATCCCTTCATGAATTCCCACCTTTACTCAGGTACAGAATCCCTTACTGTAGGGCATTGAATTCAATCTTATTATCAAATTCTTTTCTCTTCCATATCTCCTTGTAGCTCCACCTTAAAGTAACCAGTTGTGGTTGTTTGAATAGAATATCTCCCATAGACATGTGAATAATTGGTCTCTAGCCACTGGCCCTCTTTGGAGGTGTGGTCTTGCTGGAGTAAGGATATCACTAGGGATGGGCTTTGTGGTTTGAAAAGCCATGTCCCAGTCCCAGTTCACTCTCTCTGCTTCCTTCCTCTTTGTGCTTTGAGATGTGAACCTGCAGTTCTAGCTGCCATGTCTGCTGCCCATTTCCACATTGTGTGCATCAATATGGACCCTAAGCCTCTGGAACCATGAGCATTAAATAAAGCCTTTCTTTTATAAGTTGCCTTGGTCATAGTGTCTTATCACAAACAGTAAACATAATAGAAATGAATACACCAGCTAACTCTGAGGACTAGTGTGCAGGAGGAGTATGGAGGCCACCCAGGTGCCTTTAAGAACAGGCAGGTTACACTGTGATATGTGGGTGTGTGCTATATGAAGATGCCAAGTCAGTGACCATAAAGGAGCAGCAAAAATGCCATCTATAGGGGTTTATATTTGATTAAGAATGTAATGCTAGTTGCTGTGGTTTGCTACCCTAGACTGAAAGGTTTTCTGTCTTCTTCCTTCCTTCCTCCCTCCCTTTTTTCTTTCCTTCCTTCCTTCCTTTTTTTTGAGGAATGTATGAAGTCTCAAAATCTGTGTTAATTTTTTTTTTTTTTTTTTTTTGTCAAAGGTGGGGAAAAAAAAGAAGGTTTTGAAAGCCTGTACTGAAGGGCTGAGGAAATGGCTCCATGGATAAAGTACTCCCCGTAGGTGTGAGGACCAGAGACTGAATTCTAAGTAACCACATAAATGCTAGGCGGGCAGACTGACAAAGTGTCCTCCGACCCTATAGTCTCACCTACAATCCTAGCACAGGATCCCAGCGCAGCCTGCGTAGCTCAGCAAGACAAACTGGCAGATGAGAGAGCCCACCTCAAAGAAAATGAAAAGTAATTGAGAAAGATACCCATGTCAATCTCTGTTCTCCACATACAGACATGTGTATACACATGTGAGCTCTCATGCATGTGAACATGAATCCACACATATGCATACCACATTTTTTTTTAATGAAAGGTGCTCTGTGGGATGAAAAATTCAGCGGGCACCTTTTGGGGGAAAGTCTCCACCGAAAATTCTGTTAGGAGGCCTTACTAGCAAAAAATGCTGCTTTTCCTGTGGGCAAAATTGCCAAGGGTGCTGGCATCCAGCTGTTCTGGCTAAGACGGTGGAAGGCAGCCCTGGAAGTCAACAAGTCAGTATGGTTCTAAAGGGCACAGGGCTGGAATGGAACAGAATTAAGAGTTAGCAGAGCTAAAGTTTCCAATTCTGCCACTGGTTCTGGGGCCAGAAATTGAAAACAGTGACCTGCTCAAAACAAAAAGTGAGCGACTCCTGGTAAGGCCATTGGTGAGTCAACTATGCTTTTCCTTAGTAGGATTTCAGAAGCAAAACATCTAGATTATTAAAGGGTTAGGGGAAGATTTGTGTTAGAGCTGGTGACCATAGACTGCTAGCTATCATGACATAGAGTCCTACTAGAGGAATAAATATTTTATCCCAAAAATTCAAAAATAAGGAAAATGGCTGGCAAATAAAAAATTAAAAGAAGTGCTGGAGAGATGTCTCAGTGATTAAGAGCACTTACTGCTCTTCCAGGGGACCCGGGTTTAGCACCCAGATCAGGGAGCTCACAAGTGTCCTTAACAAAGAGATCTGACGTCTGGATTCTGAGGGAACCTGCACACACACACACACACACACACACACACACACACACACACACACAATTCTACATAACTAAAATTATTCAAATAAATCTTTAAAAAATTTTAAAGACATAGTGACTAGAATTAGTTGAATGTCAGCTACTCTGTGCTGGGCATTGTCTTACACACTACTTTAATCTTTACAATAATCTCTCTCTCTCTCTCTCTCTCTCTCTCTCTCTCTATCTATCTATCTATCTATCTCCCTCTCTATCTCCTCCCCTTGCCATCTCTCTCTCCTTTCCTCTCTCTCTTCACATTTCTCAAATAACTATTTGGATTTGGTAGCAAAGACCTTTATCACGAGTGATTTTTAGTCTGATCTGTTAGAGCATCAGGTAGAACTTGCTTGAAAACAATTGCTTTTTATACTTTTTATTCAACGCTTTCTGTAATGTGCCCTCAGTCTCCCCAGCAAACTATCTAGGCTGCTGCCTATACTGTTTTCCTTAATTGATTGCCTAGGAAGCATTTCTTTCCCCACTTAAAAAGTCAGCTGGAGTCCTCTCTGTGAGCAATTTTGTGTGCTTGTCCTCTTGCATCTCAGTGTGGTACAATTAACCCCTTCCTTCCTGCACTGTAGCATCTCTCTGTGCATACTCCCCTGTGTGCATGTGTCTCTTAGAGGCATTGTTGCACTGTAACACAATTTGTGCTTCTGTCCGATGACGTCTTAACAGACCTGCTATTTTTATATAGTTTTGAATATACAATGCCCTTCTGAATATAGCCTTCATTCAGTCTGCAACCAAATGTTTCCAGAGTCTCATGAAGAATGGACAGCTGGGGCTGGGAGATGGCTCAGTGGACAAAGTACATGGTTTGCAACCATGAAGACCTGAGCTCTGGACCCCAGAACCCAGGTAAGAACCAGGCACAGTCACATATATCTGAAATGCTAGCTCGGGGATGACAGAGATAGACGGATCCAGGGGACTTTCTAGCTAGTCAGTCCAGCTGAAGAGTGAGCTTCAGGATGAGTCAAAGACTATATCTCAGGAAAATAATGTGGGGAGCTAGAGAAGAAGACAAGCATTGCCAGCCTCTGATGTCTCTGTGTCCTTGCACATGCACACACAGAATGAACATCTGGAGGCAAGACACATCTGATATAACTTTATGAATTGGTTTTGTTATTGCTGAAATTAGAGGAATGCTGATTAACCCAAAGAAAGTCAGAGATGAGTTCTGGTGAGTTACAAAAAAAAAAGAAAAAGAAACTGTGACCCTTTAATACAGTTCCTCATGCTGTGCTGTCCCATCATAAAACTATTTTCATTGCTACTTTATAACTGCAATTTTGCTACTGTGATGAATCATAATGTAAATATATGATATGCTGGATATCTAATGAGAGACCCCTGTGAAAAGGGTCATTTGACCCCTAGAGGGGTCCTGAGCCACAGGTTGAGAACTGCTACTTAAGAGACTCTTTTAACTCTTGCATGAAGAGGACATCCACCTTGAATTATAACCTACACTCTTTGAATAGTCTCTGCCATCTTGAATCCAGCCATGAATGCTGCAGGATTCTGGCTGCTTGACTTAACTGCTGCACTAGCCACAGAATCTTGTGTCCTCCTGGGTACTGTCTAAGCTACACCTGCATGCATGCTTGGATAGAATAGTTGCCTTAGTTTTTATGGTTTATTATGCATATTTAGTTAGCAAGTGTTATTTAGGTAGCAACATCTGTGTCGCTTGTTTTTGTTACATTACATCTCAATATATCTTCACAGAGGAGATGCTTCTAGTCCTGGATTAATAATTCCTCCATGGCTATCATTTGCATGCGCCATCTCTGCCACACATCAGCTTCAGACCCATAGAGCAGATAGAACTGAATTTTGTCTTTGCAGAATCACTATGAGTAGAAGTCATCTATAAGGCAGAGTCTAAAAGCAGAAGTGCTAGCCTTTCAGGGGATAGGGCATAGCACCCGTGAAGTCAGAAAACATGATCCATGGCTGTCACACTTCCCACAGTGCCAGTCACTCCTAGTGCCTATGCCAACAGGAGCAGCCTCCACAAACCATCACCATAAATACACATCATTAATGTGCATGAAGACCTCATTTCCTGAACCATGCAAAATTGAAGCTGGCCACCTGCTCTGAATGGCCTAATGTGCTCATTTCAAATGCAAAGTCCTTGTTGCATTCAGGCCTCTTACATTGGAACCTGTTCTTATTATGGGGCCTGGGAGTCTATGTTCAAGTCTTCAAAGTGGTTTTTAGGTAGTTAATAAAAAATTGGGGTGGGGGGAGAAGCAGATTTTTAAAAAGCTGCAATTACATAACTATTCATGTTGAATATGAAAACCCATTTCAACTGCAGAAACATGAAAAGATAGCAGAAATTTAGACAATAGAGTCTGGGTGAAACAGTATCACATCTTCCTAGGAAATACACTAGTAACTTAGTCAGGCCCTGAATGCCCCGAGGGAAATGTATGGATCTCTTTTTGTTCTGAGATGAGCCAGTCTAAGCTATCTGATAGGAATCTTCCCAGGGTCCTTCAAATGACATTGTGCTTGTTTTATCTCTGAGTCTCAGACTTAACCCTTTTAGTCCAAGTTCTTTAGAGACTAAAATACTCTCTTCATATTGAGAGCTAAATATTAGGCCTGGAATGAGAGTAAAGGACCCCATCAGAGCCCTTCTAAGATATCCAATGGCAAGGAAAAAACAACAGTGTTTAATTTCTGCTCTCCCTCAACAGACTCACAGAGTCACCGGCTGCTTTCTCACCCACTCCAGCCCTCAGCATTCCCACAGATGAATCCCTGACCCAGATAATTGTTTTTCTTTAAAGCCCATAAAGGTCTGATGAACAAAGCCATGTGAAGCCCCTGGTGCAGATAAATTTGTCACTAGTGGCTCTGATATCTCCGATCATTTCCTCGGGGAAATAGCAAAGTATAACAAACTTTTTGTTATTTTTCTAGAAAATGTAACTTAAAAAAAAAAAAAAAAACAGGATAGGTGTAGTGAACAACTTGCCCACGATTATTTTAGTTTTGTTATTTTTCTGGACAGTCACTGACTTCCTGAGGATGTCCCATGCACACAAAGATTCTAAGGGCAGATGGGTCCAGGGGACACAGAAAATGAGGTTCCCACTCTTAAATGTTCTAGGCTAGGAGATAAAAAGACACCACAAACAAGCCCACGGCACTCCACAGGGAAACTCAGAAGAATTTGTTCACATCTCCAGTTTTACTGTTAATAGCTGTGACCCACAGTTGGGCAGAGTCCACCTAGGAAGAAATGGCAGAGAAGAGACCTTCAGTGAAGAAGAGGATCATGGGTAGCACTTCAGGGTTAGCCTCTGGATCCACATTAAGACAGCAGCAGGAGAAATGGCAGGCAGGGGCGGGGCTAGACTGTTACCTAGGCATCCGTTTTTAGATCTCCCAGTCTTCACCTCTCATCAGGTATGTCATACAACACTTCACATAGGAAGCACAGCTAGTTTCTCTGGCTACTCAGATGAGATTGTTAGAACTACTTCTTTATATGGGGTTGAAAATAAAGTAATGCTTAACACCTGGTACAAAAAACATTGACTAAATGGGCAGTTTCTCTCTGGCATAGAGGGAATAAATGTAAGCTTAGGGAGAGAAGGAGTTGAGGTCATCATAAGAGAAATGAGAATCTCCAATGTTTAAAACGTTCCCTGCTTCTCTAGGGGATTAATTTATTCCACCACACAGAAACTTTTGAGAATGGAATACATCAGCGGAACACCCTCACTTATTTAGAATGTGTGTTACAGATGATAAGTACAAAGGCATGCATGTTAGTGGCTCTCCAAGGGCATTACAACTTATTCTACTCCTATAAGAAAATAATAATGAATTAAAATTCAATGTCTAAAGAGTGAAGCATCTCTCAATTTGAAACCCATTGGCCACTGCCAATCACGGTGCAGGTGCTCACCTTGACTAGCGGCAGTGCTCAGTCCCAGGCACGGTTCAGTTAATTAGGGGAAATGCCAAATGGCCTCAGACCTTCCACAATAAACATGAGGAGAAAGCAGAGGTGAGAAGCCCCCCCAAGGAGGTATAAATGTCTATATTGTTGTTGTTTATGTAGGTGATTTCTAATATTAGTCATTAAGATTAAACCAACTCTCATTTGGCAAGTGTTTTATGTGTTAGGGTGCAATAGACTGTATAACCCACTTGTGATTTCTGGTTTTCTAAATAGAGAACAGGAAAAAAAAAAAAAAACTTCGTCCTTCATTTGTCCTCATTTATTTCATAAAGAGGTCAGGAAAGAAGAGGTTTCATTAAAGACTTAGCCAGGGTATATTTAGTGAGCGAGCTGATGTGTAGGCAGAAGAAACACTGGAAATAAAGTTCTGGGCTAATATCAGCATAGCCTTACCACTTAGCCTGGAGCTTTAGGAAAAGGCAGAATTACCAGAACCAAAACGTCTCACACAGAGGAAGCTGCCCAGAGATAGAATGGAGGCTTCCACTTCAGCCAGCAGCCCAACTGACTTTATGGGAAATGAGTCGGGGAATAAATATACTGATGCCATTTTCTCTTTTCTTTGGCCAAATCCATCCAGAAAGAAAAGAAAGGAGATAAGCTCGCTCCTGTAGCTCATCCTGTGAGGCAGACAGTCTGCAGAACAAACAGCATCTGGCATGGGAAGCGACATGTTTCTTTCTGTTCTGCCAAGATGTAGGCTAGGAGGACCCACTGCACACTTCTGTCACCACAGAGCAGCCTGCTACCATGCCTGCCCTTGTATAAGGGAAAGCACCCCCTTGCTCACAATTAAAAGATTGCCTTTAGGGGCTGGAGAGATGGCTCAGTGGTTAAGAGCACTGACTGGTCTTCCAGACGATCTGAGTTCGATTTCCAGCATCCACATGGCAGCTCACAACTGTCTGTAGTTCTGGTTCCCACTGAGAGGCAAACACCAAGACAAATAAAAATAAATAAATAAGAAAGTTTTTATTTATTTTTTTTTAGAAAAGGTTACCTTCAATATTAAAAGACACATTGGGATTTTTAACAGTGATAGAACAGCTAAAGAGTAGGGATTTTGGGGGTTGGAGTGACTGTATTTGCATCCTAAGAGTCATGGCCTATGGCGGTCAGGGGTGGAATGTTACAGTTTGAAGATAATTTTTTTTAATGTTCCTTTAGGCTCATGTGCTTAAACACTTTGGTTCCCAACTGGTGGCTCTGTTTTGAAAAGTTGTGGAGCCTTTAGGAGGTGAAGCCTCAGCAGAGGAACTGGGTCACTGGGGACAAGTCTTGAGATTTTATAACCGATTCCACTTCCTGTCCATTTTATGTTTTCTGTTCTGTAATGTGAGATGGAGCACCCCAGCTGCACATTTCTGCTACTATGGAGATGCCTACAGCCATGCCTTCCCCCTCTGCAGTAGGCTATATCCCCTCAAACCGGAAGTCAAAATTAAACCCGTTGACCTCTTTAAAAAAGACAAAAACCTGTGCTGAGGTAGGGAGAGAATTGAACAGGTGAGAAAAAGAAGAGCTAGGTGGATACAGCAGTGAACACCTGTGCCCTGCAGGGCTACATAGCAAGGTCTAGGCCAGCTAGGGCTACACAGTGAAATTCTGTCTTTAAAAAGCTAGAAATTGGCTACTGAATTATTAGCTTGGGCAAACATAACAAAATACCACAAGCTATGTAGCTTTAAAAATACCAATTTTGTTTCTCACAGTTCTGGAAATTAGAAGGACAAGACCCAAGCATGGTGGTTTGAAAGAAAACGGCCCCCAAAGGTAGTGGCACTGTTAGGAGGTGTGGCTTTGTTGGAGTGGGTGTGGCCTTCTTGGAGGGAGGATGACACTATGGAGGCAGGGCTTTGAGGTGGTATTTATGCTCATTCTACCACTCAATGTGTCTATCGGTTTCCTGTTGCCTTCTGATCAAGATGTAGCCAGCACCACATCTGTCTGCACACTACCATGCTCCTCACCATGACAATAATGGACTAACTTCTGATCTGTAACCCTTCTCTGATACTTGAACAGCATTCACAGACTGTTCAGGTATCAGAGAAGGGTTAATAAGTGAGCCCTCTGGCTGCTCATTAAGCCATCCTCCTCATTCCTGATGAGATGTGTAGGCTGAAGCCAGGATGCTTGGGAGGCAAGAGCTGCCTATGTGGCCACTAATAAAACACAAAGCCCAAATTAAATGCTTTTCTTTATAAGAGTTGCCACCCCCTGCCCTGAGTTCTAATGTCAAGCTCCATTTAAGAATTCCCACTGCCACAGTTTTTTGTGTTTTCTCTCCAGGGAGCATGCTCTCAACCCCTCCCTTTTCTCTCTCTCTCTATCTTCCAGTCACCCCAGGTAAAGTGCAGATCAGATCAGATCACAACAGCCATGGAGTCTCTTCACAGCAACAAAAGCCCTTACTAAACTACCAAGTGTTATTCACCATGCAACTGGAATGGATCACAAAATACAACAAAACCTGCTTGAAGAGTTTATCTATTGAGGGAAGGGAAGGGAATTAGAAGGTTTTGAAACAGACCTGTCCAGAAAGGGAACTTGAGGGAGAGAAGAACAGGCAAAGTCTGCCTTTTTAAAGGTAACAGTGCATACCACGCTGCTGCGCATGCACATAGATTACGAAGGATGGAAGGCCTGGAATGACTAAGATATTGCCAGGATGCTGACACAAACAAGTGCATAGCCTTGGAAGTGGCTAACAGGGGTGTTAGCACGAGGGGTGACTAAGCATTCTGCTTGAATATTGCCAGTTGATACACTGCTTGTGGGACCCCAGAAGTGGCTAGAAGATGCCAGAAATCTTAATACAAAGTTTCAACAGGATTGGATTGCTTTTCTTACTGTGTTCCTAGGTGGCTACTTACTCCTCTGTGAACATGCACCTCTGATATCTAGGCATACTGAACTGGAGCCTCACCTTTTCCAAGGTCCTTGCTCCCAAGACAGTCACATTGGATTTTGGAAAAAAGCTATACAATTCAGTCCATAATAACAGTTGGCTGAAGAGTTTACACTGCTAATGAGCCCTTGAAATAATTGAAGTAGCCCACCGAACTCTCCAAAACACCCCCTTTTTAATTTGATCACCCAACTTCCTTTTCCTGGTCTTGGGTGTTTATTTCTGCCCATCTGTATCTAGAGACCCCCAAGACCCAGACTCAGGACTGATTGATTTGTAGACTCCACATCCAGAGAACTTGACTCTAACCTTGACCTTCATTCAGTCCAGTGAGTAACTTTATGTTCTTTCCAGCATCATGACGCCACAATACCTCTTCTTCTGAAGCTGGAGAGTTGTGTTTCTACCAATTGTGTTCTCAAGACCTGACTAGTCCTAAAGTAGACATAGAAGACATTTATTTGTGGAAATCGTGATCTAGTGACGTAGTTCTGGGAAAAAAAACATTATAAATGTTATTCTTAGCTGAGACTTGAGCCTCGTTTTTAAAAATAGCAGTTATCTCCCATCTGTTCTTCATGGATCTAGCCCTGGATCATTCTATGATGTCAGGGAGAGGGACAGGGCATCCTTTATTAGGGATCAGCAAGCCATCATTATGTGACTTAACAAGGTCATTTAGGGAGAAATCAAGAAGAACGTCACTATTCACAAAGAAAAGGAAAACCGTGGCTCAATGTGGCATTCACAGGCTGTTCAGGTATCAGAGAAGGGTTAATCAGTGAGCCCTCTGGCTGCTCATTAAGCCATCCTCCTCATTCCTGATGAGATGTGTAGGCTGAAGCCAGGATGCTCGGGAGACAAGAGCTGCCTAGTGTGGCCACTAATAAAACGCCTGATTATGCTGCCTCAGAGGCTGTAGACAGCGCCTGTGCTAAATTATTCATCCTGACTTTTACTGGGTACCTTTCTCCCATTTCAATTACTTGGGATTTTTATAGAAAATTGGCTGTGGGAATTTGACCCCTCCAACTGCCTGGTAATAATCTGGCCTGAATAGCAAAGACAGCATGGGTTGGTTCTGGGCAAGGATTTGAGAGGGGTGGCCCTGGACTGCACAGGCAGCTAGAATTCTACCTCCAGAAAATAATACTATCTATTGGTGAGAATTTGTGCTATTTATGTTGTAGTGGGAAATGTTAGAAATGTCACTCATACCAAGATTTGAAGCCAGCTTGTTTAAAATAGCAACCAGCCTTGTTATAAATGCTTTGACCACCGATGGGTGGGCCTACGAAGGATTTGTTGAATATCTGTATCAAAATATAAGTCAATTGTTTTCAAAGGGAGCTCTTGTAACCTAGCATCAAATGTGTGATTCTCTTGTTCAAGCACTTGAGTGGTGGGTTGGCAGCTGAAGAATTTTTGTTGTGTATGTGTATGATGGTTAGTAGACCCATAGGGACGTTATGTTCTCTGTTTAAGGTACCACGTCCTATTTGTATGCATTAATTCATGGGATGCTGACAATCAGCCATCACATAAACAGCTATTTGAACCCAAAATTGCAAATGGCAAAACAGGTTCTGATGGAATAAGTGACCCTAGAAGTTTACACAACTTGGAAATGGTGATCTTATTTTAAAGTCTGACTCTTCATTGCAACTGTAATCATTTTTATTTAGTTTTTAAAGTATGTAACATCATGTATGTGTGGAGGGGGCAGCTTTTAGGAACTGGCTCATTCCTTTCATGGGTCCAGAGTATTAAACTCAGGTTATCAGACTTGCCAGCAAGTACCTTTACCGGCTGACCATTTCTCTGGTATCTGCAGACAGACTATAATACTTTAGAGTTAAACTATGCTTGAAGGAGATAGGAGTAAATAGATAGGTAAATACTAATCCTCTAGTTCACACTATAATTGGATTCTTGAATACCTCCCTAAAGGACTATATGTTAATAGGCTTAGTCCCTAGTCTGTGGCTCTGTTGGGAGGTGGTGGACCCTTTAGGAGTTGGGGCTTAGTACACGTTAGATAATTAAGGACATATCATTGAGGAAAGACACTAGGAATCTAGTTGTTTCTCTCTTGTTTTGCTCCTTAGGATCCCAGGAGGTGGGCTGGAGCACTGACTCTTCTTCCGGAGGACCTGAGTTCGATTCCCAGCATCCATATGGCAGCTAACAACTGTCTGTAATTCCAAGATCTGACACCCTTACACTGTTATACATGCAGGCAAAACACCAATTCACATAAAATAAAAATAATTTTTTTTTTTTAAAAAGGATCCCAGGAGGTGAGTGAGCATGTTTAGCACCATCTCACCATAAGCCCCACAACAGCAGGGGTAGTTGGTCATGTGAACCAAAATAAACCTTTGGAATTATAGGTCAAAATAAACCTTTTCTATTTTTAAGATGAGTATTTCAGGTATTTTGTTACAGTAATGAAAAGTTGACTAACACAGTTTGTTGGCATCCCATAGTCAACATCAATAATTTCCTTCCTTAATATCAATGCTATGCATTGATTTTGGTTCTCTTACCCCCAAGCCCACTATATTATGTTTTACATTGTGGTCTCAGTCTTACTTGACTCTTATCTAGAGAATCATTTTTCTGATAAGGAGACCTGGGCATCTAAACTTGAGGCCCAGGTTACATACTCTGTGTTTTCAGGCATGTCTAGTGACCAGATGGGCAATTAAGATTCACCCCAAAGACACAAAGAAATCATTCCTCAAAGTTAGATGTAAGATAAAAGGCCAGAATCTGAAGGAGATCAAGGAGAATTTGTAGATATTTTTCTTTTTTCTAACCCCCTAGGACATGTAGCATTCACTGGCAAGATAAAGTATTAAAACTTGTACAGGGGCCTTTGTATGGCTCTCTGTATGTACTGGCTAGCTGCAATGCCATCCTATATTGTTGAAGGAAGGGTCATGTGACCTAACCCAGATCTGCAATGAAGCAATAGTCAGTCTCTAAGGTGACAAGGAGAAACCTAGAAGGGACTACAAAGATATGACAAGAGAAAGTGGTGTTCTTTGATCACAGCATGTCACCTCTGTTTCCACATTCAGTTATACATCCAGGAGTTCCTCAAGGGCTTGTATGTGGGTGGGTGGGAGAGGGGAGGTTATAAAAGGAAGCTTAAAACTTTCTAAGCATGTATGTGATAGGGAGTTTGAGTTCAATGAATACTGTTGTATTGACATTAATGCACTTCTGAGGTCTGGGATAAACACAGAGACCAGACCAAATTAAGAAAAAAAAAATCCCTCAAGTGGTGATATGTTACATGTTTAATAAAACCTGAAATATCAGACAGAGGAAACACCACAGTCAGTTCTCACCCAGCAATCTTCCAACTTTCTCAGCCTCGCTCCTGGTCGCTTCTGCCTCTGCTGGTTTCCTACAAGGCCTTAAATACCCTTCTCCACAGCTGAATCCCATCAAACTACTCTATTTTGTAGCTAGCCTTGAACTCACAGAAACAGAGAAAAGTTCTGCCTCTGGAATTAAGGGATTAAGGGCGTAGGTCACCACTCCCTGGCTGTCTCTGGAATTAAAGTTATGTGTCATTGAAGCCCAGCTGTTTGGCCTTGTACTCAAAGCTGAAGAACTTCCTGAGCCATCTGCCTAAATTTTGACTGTGTGCTAATCTCTTGAATATTTCAGGTTTTATTAAATATGTAACATATCACCACACCCTCATTTTTAGATTTTGAAGTTTTGGAGGAGAATTATGCAAAGAAAGATGCAGTGGTATATTGTATATTTTAAAAAATCAGTCTGGAATATCAGAGGACATAGTCCATCCCTAGAGCCTTTTTTATTTGTTTTTTGGAGACAGGGTTTTCTGTCTAACAGTCCAGGTTGTCCTGGAACCTGTTTTGTATAGACCAGGTTGACTTTGAACTCACAGAGATCCTCCTGTCTTTGCTTCCCAAGTGCTGGGAGTAACAGCATGTACCACCACTGCCTGGCTGTTAGGTCTTGAACTCACCTCTGTCCCTGAGTGATGGGAATAAAGGCCTGGGTCACCACTCCCTGACCTTCATGGTTTGGTTGTGGGTAATTCTGTCCTCTGATATTTCAGACAAATTTTATTAAATACACAATATATCACCACAGAAAGACAAGTTAATTTTCCCCTAACATGGGCCTTTGGTGGCTTTCAGAGCCTTATAGTTTACTACTTCAGAGATACTTTGAAAAGCAATTTTCTTTTCTCAATGTTAATGTTTCAGAATTGAGCTGCAAATGCATGATGCTGTGACAAGAGATTCATGGATATTTCAGCTATTCAATTTCCTGTTTCATTGATCAAGAAGCTGTACTTGTCCACAGGGGGATTTCAAGGCTTTTCAAGTAATATAAACTATCAATCCAAAGCGGGTAGTTCTGAGGTCTACCAAGATGAAGTAATTCCTATTGATCTTGGTCTGAGAAGTCCCCTGTCAGGAGAAAAACAGAAGACAAAAATACTATCTGAACTAGATTTTGACACTCATGGCCCATATATGGCTTTTCAAAGGTAGGTGTCCATAGGAGGCCTGTAGTAGGCTTTACAGAAAGAAGAGACATAGTTGTAAGGGCATTAGCCCCAAAGGATGGTAGCTTGGCCAATGGTCTGGGTTTTATATGAATACAGCCCTAGGTTAGACTCATAGGCTGGGAAGGAGTGTGGGCTGGGGTTTCAGCTTGTCCCCTCAAGTGCTCCCTATTTCATGAAATAATTGAAGCCACAGTGGTCACCAGCTATGTGGCATGCAATTTTCCTTCTGTGTGGCATTTCTGTGAGCAGATTTCCATATACCTACAGTCTAGGGTCAGAAGTCAAATTATCATTTCAGTAAGAGCCCATTAAGTTCTGCTGCCTAACTATAAACAAATGAACCAGTGGCAGCTGCTTATTAGGCATTGACTCATACCTAGGGAGGAGATTCATGGGCAGCTGTAAAGGACATGTGCCTGTGTCTTCACTTGACATTGGGTTGTCCCTATGGAATTATGACATTGGAAAATCAGTGTACCCTCAAATTCTTCCATGGGAAGGTATTGTAATGAAAGAAACTCAGAGCCAGATATCGGGGAAAGGCTGAAATATCAGAGATAGGAAACACCACAGTCAAATCTCACCCAGCTATCTACCAGCTTCCTCAGCTTCACTCCTGGTTGCTTCTAATTGCTGCTGTTTTCCTAAGCCTGCCTTAAATACCCTCTTTGCCAAGCTGTATCCCATTCAGATTAGGATTAAAGGCATGAGTCACTCTATTTGGTAGTCAGCCTTGAACTCTCTGTCTCTGGAGTTATGGGATTAAAGGTGTAGGTCACCACTCCCAACCCCTGCTTCCTGCTGAGATTAAAGGTGTGTGCCATTGATGCCCTGCTGTTTAATCTTGTACTCACAGAGATTCGGAATCCCTAAGATCCAGAACTCCCAAAGCTGTGTAAGTTACCACTGCTTTGTTATCCATGAAACTCCTGGTGATACTTCTGCCTAGTTTGACTGTGGGTTGATCTCTTGATATTCCAGGTTTTATTAAATATGTAACATATCACCACAGGAAGGAAATTCATGTAGTTTTGATAAAGGACTGTGGTGGAAATGTTCTCTGTATGTTGCAAATAAAGTAACTGGTTTGGCCTATATGGAGCACCATAGAAGTGGGTGGAGGATCAGAGGAGAGACAGATAGAAGGAGGGTGGAGTCAGTCAGCCTCCATCCGACCCGGAAGAGCCATGTAAGGAATCCAGGTGAGCCACGGACTGGGCCACATGGCAGATAGAATACTAGAAATGGGTTGAATTAAGATGAAAGAGCTAGCTAGTAATGTGCATGAGACATAGGCCAAACAGTATGAAATTAATATAAGTGACTAATTTATTTGGGGGAAAAAGCTGCCGCGGGTAAGGTCCTAACTTCTGGCCTAAAGGAGCCTGGAAATCTTCTACAACAAAGGACTGTCCATCATCTTGGCCTTTTCAATGTTTTATTTTGTTTTTTTTTTTTTTTTTCCCCTTCATCTCTACCTGTTTAATGTCTAGACATCACTGCGTTAATTTAGCTGTCATCCATAACAGCCAATGGGTGTATCTGGGCCTCCAGTCCCTGCCCCACCATCCCCCAAGCAGCTACCCCAGGGAAAATAAAAGCACAAGTCTAAACATGTCCTTCTCTGTAGGGATAGTGCCCACGTTGATCCATACCAGTCTTCCCAATCAGTGAACCACACTTCTTCAGTCTGGCATGGCTGATAACACAGTTTTCAGGATAAGCCTGGTGTTCTGTGAGAGGCCCAAGAGATCACTGGTGATGACCCGAGAGCTAGCTCAAGGCTGTTGCAAAGCATGCATTTCGTATATCACCTCCATCCTCTCTCCCCCATGTACCCTTTCTTCCTTGCTTCCTTTCCTTCTCCCTCTGCCCTGTCGGGCTCTCTATCTACTGAGCTGTATGAGGATGTAGGTTTTACATCTCTTCCTGAGTTGGCCACTTGCTGCTGTATCCTGAGTTGATTTCACCAATATACCTGGTTGTTTACACTGGGTGTTCCTAAGGTCAGAAAGTCTTCAGCCTGAAGTGTCCATAACCACTGGGGCTGAATTACTGCTTATTCGATGGTACTAGTTTGCTTGGGCTACTTTCCATATTTCACTACTCAAGAAAGCATTTTTGAAAACACTCTCTTGAAAGTTGATTTGTTTGTTTGTTTATCTTCTCCTGAGATTTGCATATTAGCTTTTGGGAAATTCTGGTCACACTTTTCACATTGGTGTCCTCATCTCTCAGGACATCATTATACATATCTGTGTCTATAGTTTTATACTCTCCTAACCTGCAATGGCCTTTCCAAGGTAGTAAGCAAGAGACTTCATCGATGGATGTGTAGTGAGAGCATCGCTGACTGGGAAACCCAAACCTTACATCTGTATTAACCATATTTTAAAAGTCAAGCTTTCTCTTTTTCATGCTCTTGGATTTTGATGCCGCTTGTGTAGGAAGAAAGCATTTAAAGCTAATCAAAACAGATGACATGTGTGTCTTAGTAAGGGTTTCCATTGCTATGATAAAACACCATGACCAAAAGAAACTTGGGGAGAAAAAGGTTTATTTCATCTTACATTTTGTAATGCATCATCTAGAGGATGGAGAAAAGGAAATCAAGGCAGAATCCTGAAGGCAGGAGCTGATACAGAGACCATGGAGGAGTGCTGTCTACTGATTTGCTCCTCGTGGCTTGTTTTCTTATATGTCCAAGGACCACTTGCCCAGGGGTAGTACCATCACATCAATTATTAATCAAGGAAATGCCCACTGGCTTGCCAGTGGGCCAATGTGATGGGAGAATTTTCTCAGTTAAGGTTCTCAAGTGACTCTAGCTTGTGTCAAGCTGATGGAAGAACTAGCCAATTAATGATAATTTAATAAACCAAAGGGTGACTGGATTCTAGTCATGGTCAAACCAGCCATGACATGATTAATATAAGCTGTTTAATGGGTTGCTGCTTTCCCCTCTAGGGGACCTCTTTCTTGCTGAAACCAGGGAAGAATTCAGTCAAAGCATGGATTAAGGGATTATTGCAATTTTTCCACAGTAAATGCCCCGGCCAGCAGGGTCTTCAGCGTGGACCTAGACCTGGGAAGGAAGCAAATGGAAGGCAGGAACACAAAGAATGGAAGGACAAGGCAAGTCCCTCTGTTCAAGTCCTCCTAAGCTTTATTATTACAGCCAATATTTATACAGAATCTCTGCCATGCAGGTAGCTGGGAGGAAAGGGGTAGGATGTTCAAAAGAATGTGAGGGGAAGTAACAGACAGGGTAGAATTGATATGGAAATCTATCTGTTATCAGTTGAGGGTCTGGGGAAGGTCACCTTGCTGATCTGAGAAGGTCGAAGAGAAAGCCTGGAGTCATGGTTTAGTTTAACAATAAGGGTATGTAGTCTCTGCTATTTCGCTATCTAGGATAAGGACTGCTGGCTAGCTGTAGGAGCTAACTTATAAAATATGGCTAAGTTGACTTTGGCTCCCAACAAGAACATACTGCTTTGCTATTCAAGTTACAGAAGACTCTGCTCTTTCTGAAGGGTTTTTAAACACTCCATTCTCTTTGTAGAGTAGAGCTAATATATTAGTACAACTGAGACAATTATTGAAAGTGAGACCTAGCACAGGATAACCCCAAGATCACACCCAGCTGAAAGTGATCCTCATATTAAGGAAAATTAGATTGTCCTTTAAGCTCTCATCATATTAAATATTTTACAACTATTATTTTGCTGAATCCTTAAAGAAATGCCCTGAAGTTGAGGAATATATTCATGTCTTATAAGCATGAAGAAAAGGAAACTGAGGCTCAGGGAAATGGAGTCCAGGAATGACGTGGAGAATGTTTCAAGTTCTTTCACTTTACCCTGTGTCCATACAACACTAAGCAGCTTGGGATGTCCATATTAGGAGTCACCTTTGCAATTGGGAGCTTGAAAGATATGTCCAACTTTGTTGGGCTCTATAACCCCCCAAAGCCTGTTCCACATGGAATAATTGATAGAAGAGCCTGGGTTACCTCTCCCTCCATAGGCAAATTCTCTACCACCTGTAAAGAATGGTTTTCAGCATAATGATAGGATAGAACATTGGTCACTATGTCTTAGAAAGAGGGGAGCAGAGAGGCTGAGGTCTTGGGTGACCTCCAAGAGAGTCTTCTCATCTTGAGAACCTGCCCAGCATCTCATTTGTCAGGAAATAGAGTATTTCTGGTCTGGGTCTACCAATTCCATTGGAAGCAGAGTCCAACTTCTAACTCATCCTTGAACTCAGGACCTCATAGACTCAGGGAAGTCATCTCAGCAACATGCAGTGCAGGGTTCAGACTACCTACCTATCCACTGCTGGACTGTCAATGCTGATGGTCTGGTTTCTAAGGTATCTCTCCACCAATTGTGATAAAACAAAAAAATTCTATCACAAAGGCAAAAATTAATTTGAGAAAGTTATAAAAATCCAACACAAAATCGAGCAAGTCTTCACTCTGGGGTATTTTGAACATAGCTTCTGATGAAAATAAGGCCATTCAGTGATGTCATTGTTTGCCTCTTCTTGCTATCTCTTTTGGAGATAGCTCCCAGCTTGTCCCCAGCCAAAACTAACAGCCTGAACTCTTTTGAAACATTAAAAAGCCACTCTTTTATTTAGTGTTGAGAGATTTCCCATAAAGGAGGTTTCATGGGGACAGTGTTCAGCATCCAGCCCTAGTGTAGGAAAATCCAGGATGACTTTATGGTTAGTCTACTGTGACAGAGTCAAGTTCACATTTCTGAGACAGGACATTGTTCCAGGGACTGTTTCACTTAGAGTACCCTTATAGAGGCCTCACATTCAACAAATGGTTACTTTTCACCTTTCAAACCCAGGACAAATGGCTGAGGTGCCTGGTAGGTATTTTTGCACCTCCATAAGCTTCTCTGCTGGCGCAATGACCCAAATCAGACCAAATTAGAAAAAGCCCATGTTTAATGGGTACAGAGCAAAGCAATCCTGGGTGACCCTGAAAGGGCAGGAGAAAAGTCACATGGGAGATATGGCTACCTGGCCTTAAGTAACTTATAGGTGTGGTCTCAGGGAGAGGCTGACTTTTGGAGGGCAGGGGTCTTGAACCAAGGGCAGCTCTAGGCGAGGGGCCATTGTTCAATGGGCCTTGAGCGAACAGGGTGTTGTTTATTGGTTTCTGGCCTGGACTTTCCGGTCTGGCCCAGAGGTTTGGATCCACTCTCAGCCCACTGCCACTTAGGCCCAAATAATCACACAGACACTTGTATTATTTTTACACTGATCAATCTAGGGCCCAGGCATATAACTTGCTAACTCCTTCATCTGAACTTAACCCAGCTTGTTCTGCCGTGCAGCTCGGTACCTTTTCTCAGAGCTTCTTTCCTCTGCTGCCGTCTCCTCAGCGTGGCTCTGTCGCATCCCTGTGGCGTCTCTCTCTGGCATCTGTGTTCTCCTCTGAGATGTTCCCAGAGTTTTCTTAGTCTAGTAGCACCACCCACACTTCCTGTCTGCCTTCAGACCAATCAACTTTTTATTAAACCAGAAGGAGGGACAAATATTTACAAGGTACTGTGATCCCACTACAGCAGGATCTGGGGAGAGAGAGAGATTAGGCTCTCCACTCAATCATTCCAGACTATTGGTTCTGTATGGATGGCAGGGGCTGAGGTAGAGCTTTCAACAGAATAGTGTCTATTTCAATATCAAATTGGACCTGGCGGCCAGGTTCTCCCAGCATTCCTCAGACCCTTTCTGTTACAAAGTGTGGCTTGCATTCCCACCCTCTACACTGAACTCTCCAGCCCGAGGACTGGGCTATACTTCCCTGGAGGCTCTTCCCTATATAATGCAGACATTTTGGCTACCCACCTCTTCTTCCTGGCTGCTACACCTGGTTCCTCTCTCTTCCCTCCCCCTTTCTTCACATGGCCCAGCCCAGTCTGGTCATGTCCACTCTGGACTCTCCCAGATGTTCCTGCCTCTGCCTATGTTCTCCCTTTTATCTACAATCAATTTTCTCCTCCACCATACCTAGGAGCAGTCGTGTTCTTTCCTTTCTATTTCTTTTTTTCATTCACTTTCTTCCTGCCAATAAGTGAACGCTAGGCAGTAGAGTCCACACAACTAAGCTCAAGCTGCTTCAAACGAAGCTTTTAGGCATGTGACTTTTATTGAGCATCTGTTGTTCTGCCTATTGTGTGGAAGCCTCTACACTGGATGAGACAGTAAATGTAAAGGTGGAAATGTACTTCTGTTTCTCTGGATGAGTTTGAGAAGATGCTCCTGTATGCAAAGTGTCTGAGCAATTACCACTAACTGAAGGATCCCCTGGAAAAGTTGGGGTAGGCAAGTAGCTCAGAATGCTTTCCTGGCATACACAAGGCAATATATTGATCCTCACCACAGTATAAAACTGGTGTGGTGATGCATGTCTGTAAGCTCAGCATCTGGGAAGCAAACACAGCAGAATGAGAAGTTCAAAGTCATTCTCAACTACATAGCAAATTCTGGCCTATATGAGACCAAAAAAAAAAAAAAAGCCTAGTAACAAAAAACCTCTGTGAAAGCAAGTTAAAGATAGCCTTTGTGGGGGAAAAAAAACCCCTCAGGAAGTAGGATCTTAGAGGAAAGGAATTTGAGAAGCAGCAAAAATTATTGGCAAGGATTTCCTAACTAGATGTGAGCTCCAAAGAGTAAGCGTGACTAATTTGTACATGTGATTGGGACAATGACCACATTAACCATGGCCATTGTGTTGCGGTTTTAATGTCTCCACCAAATCTCCCTATGAAATGTTATCCCTCTGTGAGGTGCTAAGAGCCTTATGTCACTAACAACCAAGGGGGACTTTTACAATGTGAATAGATGGTGAGTGCTCTCCTCTCCAGAATGGATTAGTTTATTCAGGAGTTAGTGAGTATACATATGAACACAGATATAATATACACAGATATGTATAACAGATACACATATATACATAGATATGAAGCAAATGTATTACTGTGAGAGTGAATCACACAGCTGAGGCCTGATCTTGCTCTTATGTGTGTTCTTATAAAGCATCTGCACTGTCTCAGTACTCTACTGAGTCCCCAGTAGAGAGGAGACCAACACATGGATGATAAAGCTACTTGACCCTAGATTCCCAGTGTTCAGAACCATGAGCTAAATAGGCCTTTATTCTTTATAAATCACCTAGTCTATGCCATTGAGCTATAGAAACAGAAAATAGACTAGGACACATTCATTGTCCATGAATGCTGTTGTCTGGACGTTTCAGCTCTACTTCATAGCCTGAATAGGCCGAGAACAGATTCCACTGTACACTGAACCTCATTGACAAAGAGTCCCTTCTTGCCCCCAGTACCTTCCATCTTTCTGCTGCATAGAATTGAGTTAAATAGGGACTCTAAGGAGGCTGGCATGTCCTTGCACCTGTTAGCAGACTGTAAGAAGACTGAGGGATTCCTATTGGTCTTAGAAAGACATTGGCCACTGGTCCAGTGTGTACCCAGGTCCTGAATCTTCTTTCTCTTGGGGATCCTATGCTCAAACTCTGGCTCCCCTTCTACCCTTTGGATCATGTTTTCCTTACTGCGGCTGCTCAGAGATGTGAAGAAGTCCAGCCAGTGGTCTTAGACAAACTATGTCCTTGGCAGAGATGCCAGGATAGCGCTCCGGAAAACAGAGGAAGTCTAGCAGATAACTGACCTCCTCTGAAGGAACTTGGAGGGTTTTTATTGACTACAGTGAGTTGTTGGCACCAGCATGGGATGGAAATCAGACCAGAGTCTCAACTTGTCTGTGGATTCTGGCAGGCTTGGTGGAGACAAATGACACCCAGGCAGGGTGAGGGGAGGGAGCAGGGGCTGTGGAGGCCCTGCTCCGTGGTGTAGTTTTTCTAGAAACCCCGCCGAGCCCTTGAGCTACACCTATAAGGAACTATGAACTCCACATCAGAGATCTGCTTCAGCTCAGGGAGGAACAAGGGGGTTGGTGCAACATTCCTTGAAATTCACCAATCATAACATCTCTCAATCCTCATCAGAGAAGTTTTTTCTTGTACTAAATGACAATTAGAGATTCTGCATAATGTGCAGAGAAGATTGTGAACATTCATACCACCCCTCCCAAGGCCCAGGGATCTTTGCGGAAGAGGGATGATTGTAGGAGCCAGAGCTGACTGATATCATCAAGGAAACAGTGCTTTCCAGGTACAACAGGCAGATGTGCATATGAACTCATTGTGACAGATAACTCGCATAAAACCTACACCATATCCATGCAGACAAAACTCAGCACAGAAGGAGAAAGGTGGACATGAAACCCTACCATTTTCTGCTGAGGACCTATTGGAATTTGATAGCTGCTGGCTGACTACACACCAGGACGGACCCTACTCCTAATACTATCTGAGACTTGATAGAAACTAAAAGAAAAACAAATAGGAGAAATTTCAGAGTTGGTTGGAAAGGGATGAGGATAGAGAAAGCCGTAATGAGAGGAGTCGGTTGTAAATATGTTCAAAATACATTGTATGAAATTCTCAAAGAACAATAAAAATGTTGCTTTTTGAAAAGAGAAAAATACAAATTCTATTTATTTAGGCCTTGGGCACATTGGCCGTATTCCTTCTGAAAGGATAAATAACAAAGAAAGAAAGAGGAAGTGGCCATCTTTTGGCTGGCCCTGCCAAGGTATGCCACTGTGCAAATAAATACACCATGAGCAATGACGGGGCTAGTGCAAGGGGTAAGTGGGGAGCGGGAGAGCAAAAGGCCGTGTCCAGCGGGGACGTGAGAGATGCAGACAGGCAGGTGGACAGATGGAGAGAATAGGGACGAGACAAGAGGAAGAGGAGAGGCAGAGGAGCAGGAGGAAAAAAACGGCAAGGAGGAATGCAGAGGGAGACACGAAACAAAAGAGCAAAGAAGGAGCAAGAGACAAGCAAGACTTCTAAAGCTGATGCTGGGAAGGCTCCTGGCGACAGGTGATGATGATGTAACTGCTCTGGCAGCAGAAGTGGGCTGCTGCTGCTGCTACTGTTACTGCTGCAGCAGAAACTAACACCTTTCAAATGCAAAGTAGTTTTGGTGCCAGAATCATGTGTGGTTTGTTAGTTGGAAAAACAGATTCTTGGTCTCCATCCTTGACCGGGTAGGCCCGAGTAGAGGTGGAGTGTGAGAATTTGCATATCTTGACTATGTTTCTGAGGGAGTCTCTCGTCCTAAATCATTACAATCTTGCCTTAAGTTACAATCAGAAGGACCAAAACTTTGTGCTCTATCTCGCAGTTGTGTGGTAGCTTTATAAAGGACTTCAATATGGTTCAAGACATTAAAAAACATACTGAAATCCTGAAAAGGAAATAATCAAATGGTTTAGAAACCTCAATAGTGTCTCATATAAGGCATTGACCTTCAGCAAGACAGGATAGAGTTGAATAGTTGCTAAAGTTGGAATCAAAGGTCTGTCTGGATGTATTGCATTGCAGATGAGACTCTGTAAGGAAGTGGACTCCAGGAACCAGTTACATAGTGGGATGGACTGACCATCCTCTGCCTTACTCCTGTTCTAGCTGAATCTAGTATTCTGATCCTATATGAACCTGCAGTCTAATAGTTTGTAACATTAGGACTTTGATCAAGTTATTCAATACCTCTTTCCCTGTCCAAGAGTGGATAGAATAATAATACGAAGTACTGCCTGGTGACTGAGCACTTGGAGCCTTCCCTGGTGATCCTTTAGAGAAGAAAATCTTAATCATGAAGGAGCCCCTAAGATCTGAATATGCATTTAACCAAATAAGGTAGGGCAGCAAACACTTCCTGAGGTCCTATGTGTGCAAAGACACACCAAGAAAGTAAACGTGAGGTATCACAGAGCTTTACACCCAGTGAGAAGAGACTCATTTATTTATAGTTCACCCATCCAGAAATGTACAAAGTACTATGTAAATGTGAGGGGCTGAGCAAAGAAACCAAAATAGTCACTCTGTGGGTGGTGAAGGGAAAAGTTATTCCAAACTGCCAAGGCTGTCCCTCCAGAAGGCAGAGAGAAGCCTTGTGGTGGGTACCTCCAAGGTTATAAGGGAACAACTACCCAGAAGCTGGAGTCAGAGCTTTGCAGTGCATAATTATAGTACTTGTGAGTAGGGACTAAGAGAGCATGAAAGCTGGCATGAACTTTGATCTGCAGATAGGCACTACAAGCATATATATATGCATATATATGTATATATATATGCACACACACACACACACACACACACATACGTATGCCTATATCCTTTTGCTAGATATGGAGAATGACTCCTTTTGCCAAGTAAGAACCAATTTCACAAGTTCCCAAGGAATGCTAGCTTTTGTCTAACCACCATAATTTGGGGAAATTGAATTGTCTTTGAACACTACAAAAGAAGCAAGTATCCATGGGACAGCACATGTAATCTTTTCTGTTTCTGTTAACAGCTGTAATCTCATTCGAATCTGACATTAGCTTTCATTGAAGCAGGCCTCACTTAATTAACAGATACTCGGAGTAGCTCTAGAGTTCTTTGGTAGCCAGTCAAGGCTAGAAATGAAAGGGATGTACAAGCATTCGCTCCTCAGGCACACCTGCACATGCTCTCTCCAGTTAGAATGAAGCAGTTACCAGTTTGTACTGGTGGGCAGTGCCTGACAGATGACAGTTTCTGAGTCCATTCAGCTCCTATAATCAACTTTCTCTTTCAAAATGAATTCTCAAGCAATACGCAGCCTGAGGATCCAGTTTTATAAAATATGTGGTAACTCAGAGTACAGTATAGGCCAATGGCAACAGAGCCTCCCACCAAACCCAATGCTTACTGGTTGGATAGACCGGCTGACTAGTCACCTTTGGGTCACTGCCCTCCATCACTCCCTTCTTTCCCCTAGAACTAGCATTAGATATGTGCTACCATGCCCGTGTATTTGGCATCTGAACTCATGTCCTTATGTTTATGTGGTAGGTACTTCATCAAGTCACCTCCCCAACTGCTGCTGATTTTTTAAACTGGATTTTGTGATTTTAAAACTTGATTTTATAATATTCACTTCTGGTCTTTGTGTCCAGAGTACCCCTCACCCCCTTATCAGTAGACATAAGCACAATTCTTATTTCTTAAAGTCTCAAGAGATTATGTTAATCCTGGGGAGGCATTTGGTACAGAATATTGTCATGAGTATGCAATAATTGCATATGGCAGCTGTAATTCTAATCATCGAACTGATAACAGTGACTGTTATTCTCTGACGAGGCAGCAGCCTGCCTCTGCTACCAAAGCAGTTAGGTCATTCCTTGTCGCAACTGCCCTTCCGGTCAGCTATGCGACACGTGCATCCCTTAACAGTGCCCGCCAAACACAGCTTGCTGGCTTACCTCTTGCTCTTCGCTTGCTTCTTCTTCCTCTTATCTCTTCCTTGTTCTGTCTGTCTGTCTGTCTGCCTGCCTGGCTGCCTCTCTCATGTCCTCACACTGACATGACCTTTTTCTCTCAAAAGGCACCCACTTCGCCTTTCCCCCCCTTACCCTAACCATGTAGTACCATCCCAATTACAAGTAGAACTTTTATATCCATTATCTCAGACATCTTGGTCCTGAGATATAAAATTGATTCTGTAAGTCTTGGCAATTCAGAAAGCAGTTCCTTGATTTGGACCAGACAGAGCTTGAAGGACTGAGTGGCCACTTTTGGGCGTAGGGTCAGGGGTCACCACTCCTTTTTGACTGTGGCAGGTCTCAAAGCAACCTGGGACACGTCTCACTTGTACCGTGGCTCCTCCCAGCACTTCTCACCCAGCCCCGACCCTAACTCCGCCCTCCCATGGGCTGGGCTTCTGCTTCCTTTCCCCAGTTCCTCTTTCCCACGTTAACTCAGCCATTTGGTTCCCACGGGCTCTCTTGGCCTCTTGGATTCTGGACCCCAAGGTGCCTTCTCTCTTCTCTTCCCCTGGCATCCCCTCTTAGGAGGGCGGACTGCTTCAGTCTGGACTCCTTCAGATGCCTCTGGCTGTGACCTCCCTTGTATCTACAACAAACCTCAGTCATACCTAGGAGCATCATGTTCTTTTTTTTTTTTTTTTTTTTTTTTTTTTTTTTTTTTTTTTTTTTTTTTTTTTTTGTTTTTTTTTTTTTTTTTTTTTTTTTTTTTTCC
>PVIH01000524.1:0-72127 GCA_004025045.1 Sigmodon hispidus | reverse complement strand
AATATTTAAAATGCCAGCTTTGGGGTGAAATAGAAAAATAAAAGAAAATGTATACAGTTAAAAACACTAAAAAACAAACCACATTTCTGTGGTTCCTGCTCTTCTTTCCAAAAGTTCAGTGTCTGAGTGTTCTCTGGCCTGGGTACCCCAGTCTAAGCACATTTCCTGTTATTCTCCTTATTATTTATCTTGTTTATTAAGGTGACCTTGTCACAGTGCTCCCAGTAGGTCAGTCATCTGCCAACTATTTTAGGAATTGAAGATAATGTTATCAATGGACGGAGTGGGATATAGAGTGGATGTGGTGATGCTCAGCCTGAATCCCCTTCTTGGATAAGGTACTCATCCCACCAACTATTGGAAGAGATGGGCAGTGAAGTGCTGGGCTGTGTCCCCCTAGGAATAGCCCTTGGCTAAAGACCTCTACCTCAGTCAAGGTCATGTGCCAACTCTGGACAGTTTGCATCCAATGACTGTTACAGTGCAAAGTGGTGGGGAGGGGAGATTAAATCCTTGCCTTTTAAGAGGCAGACTTGTAAGCTCTCCTGTGGTCTCTGTGCAGCTCATTCCATGACTGACCCTGCCCCCCTCTACTCCTTACAGCTACTTCTCAGTGAGCTCCTGTGTGTCATGTTCAGCTTTGGGTGCTGTCTCCCAAGCCCTATCTGATCTATGGCAGACAGGGCAACTCATGGGTTTATGTACATCACACATATGCTTGGCTCAGTGTTTTTCACTTATCCATGAGAAATTCTTAACAACTTTGGACACTGGCTCCCACATTTTCATCTCATTCTGGGCCTTACAATTATGTCATGAGTCTCAGTATCAGCACTCAAGGTAAACCTCACCTGGAATGTCACAGACAAGGGAGATTTGGTGTCCTTTGCATCTCACGGGAGTGAATGCTCTGATTCCACAGCTGTATATCACATCACAGACAGAGGTGAGGGTGGAGAAGCCCAGTGCACCTTAATGTCTGAACCAAAAGCCAGCTCTGTGGCAGGTCTCAGTGGGCAACTCAGTTCTCTTGATTTCTTGACTTCTGGCCTACTGAACACCCAGCCCCAGTCCTGCTTAGCTTCTGAGGTTTTCCAGGCTGCCTCAGTCAAGAGCACACGATCCTCCCACTTCCCTTTCTCCAGCAGCCACACTCGGAGGCCACCCTGGATGGGATGAGAGCTTTCATTTGTTAACATTCAAACTGAAACAATGTTTGCCTGCCAAATAATTAGGCACATGACATTTTGATGAAGTCTTCCTGGTACAGCCATTTTAACAGTAGAACATTTTGTCATGAAAATTAAATTGAGCAATAAAACATTCACGGAGGGGGGGCGCTCTTGATAAAACACAGAACTGATGCATCGTCACATTTTTCCTGAGCACGTTGACAAAGCAGCAAGGAAACATGTGCCCAGTTCACACTAAACCACGCTCAATCAATACCTTCCTCATGTTTCACTTAGCTTTTGTTCCCAACCACAATTCCTTTCCAGTATAGTATTTATATTACACTTTGAGTATTTCACTGATGCATACAATTCACCTTCTGTTCTATTCTGTTCCCCACAACCCCTCCCAGATCCCCCTCCCCTCTTGCTCCTCCCCCACACACTTACAGTAACTCACTGAGTTCAATTTTTCTTGCCAGTTGCTCATCTACTCATAGATGTGTGACCATTCATTGGAGCATGGTTGACCTACCAGGGACCACACCCTTTAAAAATCCAATTCTCCCTACCTCAGTCATTATCAAGTTATTCCTCAGCTGGAGGTAGAAACTAGTGAGCCCCTGCCCCATCCACACTGGAATCAATCCGCAATCCTAACTTGTATCATGTATTAACAAGTTTTCAGTCACATGAAGAAATACCTGATATAATCAAATTATAAAAAGGAAAGATTAATTTTGGCTCGTGGTTACAGATTCTCCAGTCCATAGTTAATTTCCTCCATTGTGGTTGGATCTGTAGCTACGCAGCCTAAGGATCACAGGGTAAAAGAAATGACTCACCTTCTGGCAGTAGTGGGAATCAAAAGAGGGGTCTAGGGTCTCAGTATCTCTTTCAATGTCATGCCTCCAGTGGCCTAAGTTCTTCCCACTAGGAAGCAGGAAGCAATAGGATTATCATCTCCTAACAGTGCCAAGGAATGCAGAGCAAACTTTCAACATGTGGCCTTTGGAGGAGATTTAAGACCCAAACTATGTTAAACCAAAAATACATTTAAAAATATAACTGCTGCTGCTTATTTATTCTTAAGGAAAATGTACAGATAATAAGCACCCTACATATATTCACTCAGTCTTCACAGAGTCATAGAGATGTTAAAGTGAATGTTACTTTATTATGTAAACACATGGGTTCTACATCAGCTACTCTCTGGTCTTTTTTAACCCCTACAGCATCTGACCTTATGTCCTGATGGCATACACTATGGGAACCTTAATTCTTATCTTAAACTTACAGTAGAAGATAGATTAGTGGAAAAAAAAATGGCCTAATACACACATTGGTCAAAAGTCCTCACCGACAAGGTCAACTGGATTGCAGTGTGGAATGGTGGACATGTAGCACTAAAGAATAAGCATCTATTCTCTCTGTGAAGAAGAACGTGAGCAGAACAGCTAAAGGAAAGGCCATCATAGAAGTGCTTACAGGGATGAGACTTGAAAAGAGGATTCTGAGACTTTTGAATCTGAAAAAGGAACAAAAAGCAGAGCCATTGGCAAATTTCTAAGATCAGTTTCTCATCATTTTCTTATGAATTAATCACGAATGAAATACTGTCTATAAATCTCTTCTACACATTGAATAACTGTTCATACCATAATTCATAATTCATGTTCATCAAATGTCCCTTAAGGTTGCAAGAGTGGGTTTTCAGATATTTTATTAGTGCTTAATTTCTTAAAGGAAAATTTCTAGTAGTATAGATTTTACTAGATAAACCAGTGTGGAGGAACGGAGGAAGGGTTGGGTAGGCTAGCTTCAGGGACAGGAGGTAGGACCGGGAGAGGTGGAAAATACAATAAGAATAATATGTGATCGCTAACATGCTTCAATAAAAATGACAATTGAGTAGAAAATGTGTTGATGTTAATGATCTAAAAAAATGGCTTATGATTTGTTCTTTTTAAAGGGTCACAAGCTAGTCAAACTTAGATGCTGGCAGAAGATAGAGGGAGGCCCCTGTGTTTAGACAGTGACTTTGCCTTGTCTTAGTAGACTGGCCAGTTGCCACATTTGTCTGCTGTATGGGAGGGAGATCTTAGCCTTATCTTCCAAGGCTATTTGTTCTATGAACATCTTTGCAAAGATGGTCCAGACCAGAGTCCACTGGTGCACATGTCTACAGGGAATGCAGAAAGAAATGTAAGAGAATTATGAGAGACTCTTCCCAAACCAAGAAACTTAGTGCTTTCCCCAGAGAGTGGCTGGATCCAGAGATACTTAAGACAGCATAGATTTGGAATAAATACTGCAGAATCCCTCTCCCAAGAGAGATACCACTGAAATCCTCTTTACCAAATCTGGTATGGTGATTTCTTTGTCAGGAAAAGGGGCATTGTCCTTAGAATTGATTTGCTCAAACCAGGAGTCTTTACGTTCCTTTCATAGAGATGCTTCAAGTCCTGGCAGGGAGGAAGTCAAAGATCAAAGACTGCCTCCAGAGATGAGTCTGCTAAAATATCGAGAAAGGGTAATGCTGAAGCAAGAATGGTGGACATCTGAAGAGTCATGAGAGGAAGTGACGGCAATTCTTGTCATCAAGGGCTCGTTCTACTTCCCTATGGCCCTTCCCAGGACCCACACCCAAAGAGTATGTGTTGACAGAAGTGATGAAGGAAAGAACCAGGGGCAGCCTGGTGATGACAGCATGCATTTAAGGATGGGGAGCCCAAATGGCTTCAGGGTGAAAGGAGCCAGGGAGGAGGCAAGGAAAGCTGTCCCATTAGCTTTCTGTTAGCTCCCTCCCCATCACAGATGATGGATGCCGCTGCTCTGGCCACTTAACAGGCTGGTCATTTTTATCTAATCCTCAAATCCTACTGCCCCAGAACCAGCTATCTGTCCATTTAGCCACGTCAAGAATCTTCATAGAATTCATTGTGATATGGTTACCTTTGCATGGTTCTGGCAACACTCCTAAAATCCTCATCTAACTGTATTAAAATAACATTGTCTGAAGTTCCAGAAATAAACCTTTTCATTTATTTATTATTGCCTTTGTAAAAGAGTTTGTTTGTTTGTTTTTGACTGTAAATTTACTTTTGTAAAGTCTAAGATCATTCTGGGAGAAAAATGAGATTCAAAATAATTGTAGGTATTTAGCTATACCTACAATGTTCATTGAGAGACAACTAAGCAAAAATAAAGGTGGACTATGACATGCTATAGCTTAGCAAAGGGGCCCTGGAATCTCTCAGTTATTTAGAAAAAGGACCATCTTCATCCCCTTGCCCAAGCTGGGATGGAGAGTTAGTTAGAAACACTGTATGGGAACCGAATTAGTTAGCACCTCTTCTCTCCTACCAAGTCATAACAACGATTGTAAGTCGTGGATACACAAATATGTTAGTCCCCTTTATTTGTTGTTGAATCCAGACATCTGGAAGAGAGCTTAGCAAATAACACAATCTTAATAACTAGCTTATGAATAAATGAAGCACCTGCAACTCCTTCATGAAACTCGGATCTGTGTGGTCGAAGGAAGCCAGGAATTCCCTTCCTTTGGATTTGTAAACTCTGTGTGTGACAGCATCTTCCTAGGTACCTCACATTGGCCTTGACCTCTCCATCCTCCTGCTGGTACCTCCTGAGCACTGGGATTATGTTTTGTTTCTCATCAATGGATACTTGTGCCAGGTCAACATTTTTGAGATGCATCAAACTAAAAAGCCAAGTTTTAGGTCCAACTCAATACTCAGAACCCAGTCTACTTTGCAGAAGTATCATTGCTGCTGTTATAGAGCAGGGGGTCCCAATGTGTTTAAGGACAGGGATTTTTTTCTCATATTCCAAGTGCATATTTTCACAAAATGGGGAATGGGGGTATTGCTCAGTGGTAGGACACTTGTCTGTATGCATAAGATTCTGGATTCAACCCTCCAAAAAGTTATTCTTGCCAGAGAGAGAGAAAAAAACCAAGAGGCTGAGAGAGAGAGAGAGAATATGGTTATTATATTTTGGGTATCCAGTGATTACCTTTTATAATAATGTTATCTCAATTAAAAGTTCAATCATATTTTAATATCAAGTTACATTTAATACATAACTATACTTGTAAGGATTTAAAATATTAATAAATATATATTAAAACATTTATTCCATTTATATTCATACTTGAAAATGTATATCATGGGATGCTTCTTTTCACATCAGAATCTGTTAGTTACATTTATACTAGACCATATTACCTTGTTTTAAAGAGCTACTTTGAAGCGTCTGGAGAGATGGTTTAGTGGTTAAGAACACAGGTTTGGTTCCCAGCACTCATATGACAACACACAACCTCTATAGCCCCAGTTTCAGGGGCTCTCTTCCTCTTCAGGCCTCTATACATACATGCAGGCAAAACAATATACACATAAAATTTTAAAATGATCTACATTGGGTTAATTTATACAAGTCCTACTAGGGAGGTCTGGCTCCACTGAAGTATTAGCTACACCAACCACTCGTTGCTTTTGTGATTTCAGATGGAAAATTATAAATTCCTTGAGATGAGGGCTGGAGAGATGGCGCAGCTCACAACTGTCTTCAACTCCAGTTCCAGAGAATCCAACACCCTTTTCTGGCTTCCACGGGTACCAGACACACAGGTAATATGCAAATATATGTACAGACAAAATACACATATATATAAAATAAATAAATTTTTAAAAATTTCTTGAAATGAGAGGCAAAAGAGACTAATGACCACCTTGCTTTCAACTGATGACTTCAACCTACACATCCTCCACCTTCTACCTTTGACTTCAGGGTCCAGAGAGAAGATTCCAGGGAGTATTTTGCCTGAGTTTTCCATCATCACCTGTGAGCCACAGGCAAGACCATGATTTAAACCAGAATTCTCCCTTTCAGGAGTGTGCAGTCTTTCTTGGCCTCTTCATGTTCCCTGGAAGTGCTGAGCAAAGATCCAATTGCTCATGCTCAGAGCAATGGGCTGGATTGGATTCTTTACCTTGGCTAATTCTACTACTGCTCAAGAATGAACTGACTGGCACCAAGAAGGGAAGACATTTGGACTCAGTCCCTTATTTGTATACCACAACCTCAGAGGAAATAATTAGGAAGCTATAGCACTCTCCTTGAGCCAGGATCTTGGCTGATGTGACAGTAATAGTGTCCTCTAGCATCTGAGAACCTAAAGATATGAATATAATCTGAATAAAACTAAGTATGCTGTCTAAAAAAGCAGCAACAGGCAGGATGGATTGGTTCTCTGAGTCCTCACATTTTAGAACCAAGAGTGATGATGGCTTTGGTCAAGAAGGGAAGCAGGGAAGACAGTGATGTAGACGTGCTATGCTGATGGCTAGCCTCTTGTTCACTTTGGCTCTATAAATGCTGTCATGTTGGAGTGGGGCATGGTCCAGAGGGCAAAGCCATGACTGACTAATACAGAAACTACAATTATCTGATGTGACTCACAGTGCACAGAACTAAAGTCTACCTGGCTTCCTTTCCATCCTTATTATTTACCAAGTAGACCTTGATCCTGTGTTGCCAATTGGAAAAGCAACATTTTCAATTCTTCCTTTAGATTGAAGAACTGAATTTTAGACAATGAGATGTAAGTGAAAATTATCGGGTGGGCACCTCAGGACTGCACCTTTCGAATGGATTGACTCAGGTGAATGCCTGCTCATCCTCCGTGCTTCCTCTACCATTGACAAGAATGTGGGAAAGACAGCAGCCACCATATGGGACAGGAAGATGTGTTGGGACTTGAAAACATTCTCAGGATAGCAAAGCAGAAAGACAGAAGCACCTAGGCTCGTGGTGACATGACAGAGCCCTCACATCAGCCAATAAGCAAAGACTTCAACTTATGGCTTATAAGTAAGGGAAGCAAAGGCATTGTGCTCTCCTTGCTTCCCGGTGCCAACAGTTGACTTAAGTTCCTGGAGACAAAATTATAGTCTGTCTGACACAAGCCAGTGTTTGCACCCCAAAGAGCACTGGACCAGGAATGTGACAGAAGTCTCTCAGGCCCTCCCCAGACCATTTAAATCAGAATCTGTTCTTTCACAAGCTCTCCTGTGCAAGCTCTGCATGCATATTAATGTTTTGGAAACTACTATCGAAATAAATGGTTTGCCTGTTTATAAAATTGCTGATTCACAAGATGACTGAGCAGCTGAAAGTCCCTGACATGAATGCCTGGCCAGCTCCAGTTGATCCCTGGAGAACTCTCGACACGAAATTGTTCTCTGACTACCACGTGGCTGTCATGGCCGGCGTTGCTGAACCCACCCCCCCATACAGTTTTTTAAAGAAAATTAAAAATCGCTCACTGAAAGCATAAAATGAGGAAAACTGCGCTCCAGCCTCTGTGCTTGGGACGTGGAAAGCACAGAGAGAGGAATGGAAACATAGGTTACTATATTATTATATTTCACATTTTAAATGAAGCAAGAGAGATATGCCCAGGTGTTTTGGAAACAATTGCATTGCAGTATGGAATACTCAAGGAGCCTAAGCCTTTCCTCCTAGACTGGGGTATGTGCAAAGAAAACTTAGTGGGAAAGACATCACTTAAGACGCTGCGCTTCGGATTCCCTTGCTTTTCCTATTCCCTTTAGGAATACGGAGACCATCCTACACAGGTTTGAGGCGGCTAGCTGGCCTCTCCACTTGGGGCGCACTGTCTGAGCCTTGATGCTTAGTAACACCGGTATTTTTGCCTTCTGAGGTCTTCAGTTTCTCGCTCCACAGTCTGAACCCAAGGGAGCCATTCCGCAGATGGCGGAAGTGCAGCTGCTCAAAGGCTTGCAGTGGAAGAGGTCATCGAGTCTAGAGAGCATTGATTGCTAGGAGCATGTTCTGGCTGGTGCTATCAGCACGGGGTCTGATGCCACCTCAATCAACAACCCTCTTGTCGTCTGTCTTCACCAAATAGCCCCAAACTGAGAATCAGGCAGACAGAGGTTTAGGATAAGAGAAAATTGTCTTCTTCTTTATGTTTCTACTTGATATTCTTTGGTTCATTATGTAATTAAACATGAAATCATATCTTTGGATGCTTGTGGTTTGGCTGGCTGGCTGGGAAATGGTTTTCTGGCATTCATTAATGATTTTTTTCCTCTCTTTCCATTTAAATAACATTTACTGGATTTAGTACTTGAAAGAAAATGCCAAATTAAGAAGTGGGAGAAAGAATAAACAACTTGTGCATGTAGAAATGTTGGTGGGTTTTTTTTGTTTGTTTTGTTTTTAATCTGTCAGTGTTGGGCAAAGGAAAATTGTTTGAAACATAAGCCAATTTCCAATACTCTCAAGAGATGTGGCTTTAATAGTTTTGTTTTTTATAGCTGTTTGAGACAGGGTCTTATATAGTGCCTGCCAGCTGGCCTCAAACGTGCTATGTAACCTTGAACTTTGATCCTTCCGGCTCCTCCTTGAAGTGCAGGGGTGAAGTTATGCAGGACCTCCTCCATCTTTGATCTTCTCCTTCTTTTCCTCCCACTGATGCTTTTCAGAAATGTGCAGTGTTTTTCTAAAGACTAAATTTCTCCTTCCTTAAGAGATGAAGGCCGTCCTGCTGGGGAGGACTGGGAAGTGAAACAAAGCCCTACTTACTCTCTTCAAACCTGCGGTGTGTCAGTTCCTCAGCCAGTGCCCACTGCTTCTTGGATAACTGCAGTGGCAGGGGGTGGAGGGGTGGGGGATGTGGGGGGTGTTACAGGAAGGAACTGGGGGGTACAGGGAGGGACGGGGAGGGGTGTCGGGTAAGGAGACATTTGAAGCTTTTATGTGTCATATTCTCTTCTAAAGAATATATAAAATTATCCAACTTTCTATCTGCCCTAACCAGAAGGTCCTGCCAAACATAACACACTACACAGAAATCAACAAAGTCTTCCAAATACTGCAGCTCACAGAAAAAAAAAAAATGTTGCAAAAGCCGTCCCCAATCCCTGCCAGCAGCCAAGATGTGTGTTTCATCAGTTAGGCAGCGCTTAACGCAGTGTTTTCTATCACAGTCCTCACCATCTAGAATATGATCCTTGGCTCTCACAAACTGGAGAGGAAGTGCCCTTCTCTGTGCAGAAATCTAAACACAGAACAAGACCACAACTTGTTTGCAGCCAGCCTCCTGTTGTGAGACCTCCTCCAGCAAGGAGGGACTGGTGGGTGGAAGGATTATAAAAGACTGATGCCTCTTCCCAAGGAAGCTTTAAAAGAGGTCTCAAGAGCAATTGGTCATCAGCTGGAGAATCACTGACTTGACTGCTGAGCCAGGCCTTGCTTCATCAGATGTGAATGTGACATGTAGCTTGCTTGCAAACTGCCTCCAATGAATACACTCATAATCTTTAACAGTACAGTTCTCTGAACTACTGTGAATCTACACTATTTTTTTTTTTTTTTATTCTACAGTTGTCTCTTAAGTGCCTACTGCTGAGTTTAACAGTTCTGAGGCAGAAATCCAATAGTGTAGCTCTTAATGGCCCCAGGGGATTAGACTCTCCACCTCTTCAACTTAACTGCCTTGCACAGGAGGGAGGTATAGGTGGGATACGGAGGAAAAAGTGGTAACTCCTGTCTGTGCAGGAGTGTTGCAATGCCCTTAATAAAATAGAGGGCATTCATTCTCTGGGACGCTCAGCTTGTGTCTCAGCACACTGAATCCTATGAATGTAGTGTAAGCCAATAACAACCCCCGCCAAACACACATATACATACTAGCCTCCTGAACTGAGCAGTTATGTTTAAAAGGAGATGTTTAGACTCTATCTGTAAAGATATATGGGTATTTATTTAGAACAATGGCTCTCAACCTGTGAGTTGTGACCCTCTTAGGGGGTTGCATATCAGCATATTACAATTCATAACAGTAGCAAAATTACAGTTATGAAGTAGCAATGAAATAATTTTATGGTTGGGGGTCACCACAGCATAAGGAACTGTATTAAAGGGTTGTAACATTAGAAAGATTGGAAACCAATGATAAAGAGATTTAGAAGATGAAGATTACCAGAACAGTCTAGGGTGAAGGCACTGAAGAGCTAAGGCAAAGATATATAGCACAGCCCAGTACATTCTGGAGACAATACGCAGTTGACCATGGTGAAAGTATGGGTCATGAGTCTATATTGTCAACCTAAAAGCTAAGTCTTTTTGAAGGTTATAAAATAATGCCAAGGGTGGTTGACACCATGAACAACAATGCCTTGTCAATAAGATGGCCATATTACTCATCACCATGGTTTAAATACTGGTCCCCTTCTAAAATTCATATGTTGGAACTTAACATATGTGATAGTGGTATTAAAAGATAGACTCTAGGAGGGTAATTAGAACTCTCGTCTGTACCCATGAGTCCTGTAGGTAAATTTACAGTTCATCCCCTTGAGAAGACACAGCAACACATCACTTTAGAGGCAGAGAGTGGCCTTCCTCTTGGACTTCTCAACTTGTAGATCAGCCCATTTCTATTATTTATGAAATGCCTAGAGTCATCTATTTTGTTATAAAAGTATGAATACACCCATCTTTGTGGCAGTATCAACATGGACTGCAGGGATTGAAATAAGTGTAGACAAAGTATAAATAGTCCTGTGGTTAGCAAATACAAGTTTGAACCTTCAACAAGCCACACAGTCAGAGAGGTAAAGACAGAAGCAAAGCAAAGCAAAGTGAGCAGAACTGGCACCTGACCCGATTCTAGGAGATAGTCACGACGGGGTGAATGATGAAGAATGTGCCTGGAGAAAGGCACCCATGTTTCTTGGGATCAAGGAGAAAGAGTAACTTAGTAGGGGGACGTCTTAGAAAAAGGATTCTGGTTTGTGGGGCCCCTGGTCTCATTCAGCCATGATGCAGAGGAAGGAGTTTGGTCCTGCCTCCACTTGATATGCCATGCTTTGATGACTCCCATGGGAGGAGGCCTGCCCCTTTCTGAATGGAGAAGGAGCGGATGGGGGGAGGGCTAGATGGGAAGTAAGGGGAGGGAACAGGAGGGAAGGAGGGAGGGGAAACTGTGGTTGGTATGTAAAATAAATAAAAAATTTAATGAAAAGTAAAATAAATCTTGGAAAAAAAGAAAGAAAGAAAGAAAAAGAATTCTGTGCTCACTGGCTAATGGTTACCATCTATTTGAAGCTGTTCTAGTGGCAGGGAGGGGTAAGTAAGGGCCTGGGAGCTGGTCAGTCCCAGTTTAATGATGTGGCAGACTTAACCTCTACCCAAAACCCAAGCTTCAGCCGCCTGCTTTAGCACTATACGGAGAACAACATTGTTTCAGCTCTATGCATCTACTCCTGTCTGCTGTCAAACACAGAGGATGTAGAGCTTGACCCATCAGTGCCTCCCACTGAAGGCAAACCCACTACCAAAGTGCAAGCACTCACAGGTCAGTACCATCTACTCACACTACAAAATGGGGACTCTGTAACTTCAGTGTGGACTGAAATACTGCTGTCCAGCTCAGAGCATGCACACTCACATACTGAAAAGTAGCCTGAGCTAAAACTCTTGTTGACTGCTAATGTAGACACAACTCTTACAAAACCATTCTGGATTTGTATATATACACAGATTGGACATACAATATAAAAATTACTATTAATATATGAAGTGTATGTGCATGTGTAATATATAGATATATATTAACTGAAAACTAAGACGATATCTATCCACAGCAGCCTGGGAGCAGCAGCAGCAGCAGCTGTGTGTGTGTGTGTGTGTGTGTGTGTGTGTGTTCTTAGTTTTCAGCTTTTCTTTTTTTTAATGACTCTGTGGAGACTTTTAAACCAGTATGAAAGTAGAAGAGACAGCACACTGTTTCTATCCATCTAGCTAATAGTCAATAGGCTGCATTTATCCATGTAGCTGGTAGCCAAGGGTAATTTTATTGCTGTTTTTCAAGACAGGGGTTCTCTGTGTAGCTTTGGAGCCTGTCCTGGTACTCACTCTGTAGACCAGGCTGGTCTTGAACTCACAGAGATCCACATGCCTCTGCCTCTCAAGTGCTGGCATTAAAGGCATGCACCATCACGGCTCAGCCAAGAGTAATTATTAAGTTCTAGCCAAACTTGTTTCTTCTACCAGAACCCTCTAAATATGTTCCCCTCTGTCTCTCTGATTATTTTAGAGTAAATTTATTGGAATGCACACACGTGGAGAATAACTTTTATTATGGAATACCTATAGATTCAAAGAATCTTTATGAAAATAATGCAGAATTTCTGACATCCAGACAGTTTCTCTCTGCTTCACACTCAGTTCCCTGGTTATTAACACTAATATGCTATATTTGTGACAACAAATGAACCCACATTTATATTAAACTAAAGTTTTACTAAGTCTGTTACACTAAATTTTCAACTTCATCAGCCAACTGGGGCTGTATTTCATTCTGCATTTTAAAGTCTTTATGGGCTTAGCAATAAAATACCCCCTTCCAGCCACTGTCTTTGTAAGCTTTTCCAGTCTTAAAAGCCTTTATCAGATCAAGGGTTCATGTAATATCCACCCTCCCCACTCCCCTTCACCCACCCTTTCTCCTTTGCTGTATCTTGGAGAAAGGATGTCACAGCATCTGTCTACAGAAGCTTAGGAGCTGGGTATTTGTCACCCTAACAAGCTCTCTGGGCAGTCTCTGGATTCTCTTTAAAATGCCATTTTGGAATCAATGCCTGGATTTGGGACAATCTGTAAAGCAGAGGATTCAGAAAAAGCCAATACATCTTTGTAAATGCGTTTGTGAGCCAGCAGCATTGACTGAATGAGACAGAACTAATGGCTTCCAGGCCATGGGGTTAATTTCCACCCTGGCTGTTCATAATGCCAGGGCTCTGTGACTTGGCTAGAGTTTGCTCATCCTTAGTGTTGGCCAGTTCACCCTTGTACACCAAGAGGCCACCTCACAGGTGCCCTGAGTCCTCTGTCATGGGAAGTCAGCTCTCTAGACACTGCCTGTTTCTGATGCGATGCCTGCTTTTAGCCAGCCAGTCAAACAACTCTTAAGTGCACCAGGGCCTGGCTGGGAGCCAACATGGCGTCATTGTCCATTAATAGAAGTTGATGGAGCTCAGAAAAATGCTTTAGGTCTGGCAACAGTCCACTTCCTCCCATACTCTTTGTCTGCCTAGGGCAAATATATGGAAAAATCAATTTAGGCATGCTTATTTTTTTTTTAAACCAGTTTGTGCTAATTCGGGCATTGATTTTTCTAGTTACTGTTGGCTTTAAAAATATTTTGTGACTAATCTTGCTTTTTCCCAATTTATATAGCTGCTTCTTTCCCAAGATGATTTGAGGTGTTACATTGCAAAAAAGAAAAAAAAAAAAACCAAAAAAACACTTCTTATTAGCATCTAAGCTTTTTTCTGCCTGGGGGAGGGAGCTAGCCTCCTGCAGCACAGGGCTCCACTGAGTTCGGGCATAGAAGGACGTTTTTATCTGGAGGGTTAGGGAAAAAGACACTCACATACTCTCTTGGTTTCCTTCGGGCGTTTTCTTTGTTCTTCTTTTGTATGTTCCATATTCTATTCTTATCTCTATCCAAAAATAGACAGCCCTTCTGTCTCTCTTGATGTTTACCTCCTCATTCTCTCATTCTTGGCATTTTCCTTCTCACTCATTTTAACTCTAACTTTGTTATTTCCCTTGCAGCTTATAGAGTCCAGCAACAAAATCTTTCAGGCAATATAAAAATTACCATGTGATTACATTATGCTTTTCAAGGGAATGATTACAATGACTTCAAGTAAAAACAAACAAACAAACAAAAAAACAAACAGTATGTTTTCCATATCCTTTAACATGACTAAACATTTTATGTATTACAGGTGAAAAACAAATTATCCCAAGAACCATGTACATGCATACCCAAGTAACAGAGTGTTAGTCACCAAGATATTTCTTTATTGGCAGGATATGTTTTTCAGTTACAAAAAATGGACCAATCACTTTATTACTTATTTCAAAAGGTAATCTTATAGGAAATCTTAAAAGAATTACAAATGTAAACTTTTAAAGAATCAGTCAGTTCTACTTTAAATCTTTAGGGTGCATACCCACTCATAAATTAAATAAATCAGAAGATTGAGGACAAAAATGGCTAGAAGGAATTAATCATTATTTTTGGTCATCAACCAATGCTAGCAACAGAGGCACATCAGCTAATGATAACTGGGCTGCTTTGTTCTTTTTTCTCATTTCTCCCTGGCTTTTCTGAGATGTATTTGTTAATGTGCAACCCACTGAGCACATAGGATCCCACATTGTGAACCAACCCTTGTGAGCTGCCATGTGAATGCTGGGAATTGAACTCAGGTCCTCTGGAAGAACAATCAGTGCTCTTAACTATTGAGCCATCTCTGCAGCCCCAAGGAATCCTTGTAAAGTCCTCTTTTCCAGCTGCATTTCATGTTACCAGCCAGTGTTGCCTTTTATGTTTTTCATTTGCTGGTTGTCTTCCTGTGTGCTATGAGTTTCCATGTGTTCTGTCCATATCTTTGTGGAATAAAGGGGACTATTAATGCTATGGTAGATAGACTCATAATCCATCAATTTATTACATTAGTAGAGAACATTTTGAGGGGAAACAGCAACAGCTTATGCTGGTGGTCATGTCAGAGAAGCAGCAGATGGCGGCTGACTCCAGGGTGTCAGCCTACCAGGAAGAAAATCTCTGATGGGTGAATCTCAGATAGACAGGGTCCCAAGACCACATACTCCAAAATGTCTTTTGTTTCTGCTGTGCCTTTACAGGTTTGCTGCTGCCATCTTTATCTGGTATCTGGTATGGTGTGAATGAGTGTGGGGAGATCCCCACTGCCTGTAATGTAGTGTGTTTATCTCATGGAAACATTCGGACATTTTTACCTGTGGATTATTATGAAGATGATTTCTTCTAAACTGTACCACCTAACTGATAATGACAATGTCAGTTTAGATAGTTTTGATGATAAAATATAAAACTAGGAAGTGACATACAGACAGAACACATGAATTTCTACTGAGGAGCCACATAGACTGTGCCTTAGGTTAATGACTGAGTCCGAGTAGCCAGCTATCTTACATTCTTAATATTAGGAGGTGAGTTCACAGGTTTCAAAGTGCATCATGGCTCAAACAAAGCTTTGAAAATAACTTAAGGTTAGACTCAGCTGTTTTGTCAAATATCTTTGAAATGAAAAACTCAAGAAGATAATCTAAAGTTTTAGAAAGGCACATAATTGAGTGAGGAACTTGCTGAAGTCAGGAAACACAGCAGCAGTGCTCTAGATTGTAGCCACATTTTTCAGATGACCAAATCAGAAGACATTAAAAACAATGGATAGTGAACATATTTAATAATATACTTCCTTGGAGACTGTTGTGAGCTAAATATACCCTGCTCTAAACTTACAAGTTGAAGTCCTAACCCCCTTATTACCTCAAAAAATGTGATTCTCTGATTAAGGGTCCTCAAGGAGTAATTAAGTGAAAATGATTGGTAGACTTAGACCGTCATCCAATATGGTTTATGTCATTACAGAAAGAGACTAAGACACAGACAGCACAGAAGCAGGGCTACGATGAAGCCAAGAAGCCAGAGGGAGGCCTCAAAGGACAGCAGTTCTGCTGCCCCGCCCCAGACGTGGACTTTCAGCCCGCAGAAAGGTGATAAAACAGTTCTGTTTAAGTCACTATTCTCTTCAAGGACCCTCCCTGTGACAATTCTGTCAATCCAACAGAGGCACAAATATGTTTCCTAAGGCAAATCTCTAATGACTTCCCTCTCTTCAGGCTGATAACATAGCTCTCCTTGCTTGCCTCACATCCTCCATAGTTTGGAACACCACTTAGGTATTCCTAAGAGATCTTACCTCATGGACCCGATGAGTCTGAAGACAGAGATTCCAGTCCTGGCAGGCTTAGTATGTCCATAGGTTTTGGTTTTGTTTTGTTTTGGTGGAACAAAGAGAGCTTGACCTTAGACGGACAACTTGACCTCCTCCACCCCCACCCCCAGCAGTCGTATGAAACAGCTTCCGTCCTGTTTCATATGACAGACAGTTACCTTTTAAAAAAATACTCCAAGATTTTCATGTAACTGCCTTCCAGTCTCATTTTACTGATTTCATATTTTTCCAGGACAGAATAAAAACATACAAAGAACCCTCTACCTATGTGGCAAGTCTCCCAGCTTTAAGTTAAAAATGTCCTCTGCCAAGGATTCTCAAATACTTCTTTAGGATGAATTGTCATTAAGCATTGTTAATGTGTATTATTTCCTAGTCTGACAATAGTAGTTGAAAGACTTTGTATATAAATAAAGGATATTTTTCATATGTGCATATGTATATGTGGTGATGGTGTGTATGTGTATATAAGTACCTGAGTGCGAAGGTATATATACACACACACACACACACACACACACACACACACACACATTCACATGCATAGAGGCTCAAGGTTGCTACCAGGAATCTTCAAGCCTTGACGTGACCTCATGACTTCACAGATAATCCTCCTAGGCATGTTGCTGGGAGGCAGGTTTAAAGGAGGGATTGGGAATCTGTGCATCTGCCTTTCAAGGCTAAAATTACAGGTGGGTTCCCATACCTACTTTGCGTGCAAATGGGGATTTGGTGTTTGGTCTTGTTGCTTAGAAAGCCTTTTAACTGCTGAGCCATCTCCCTAGCCTGACATTTTGTTTTTCCTCAGAAATAGTCATACCATTTCTACTTCTGATTGTCACCAGTCACTTGAGTTTGGATGCCAGCAATATTATCCTGTAGGTGGGAAGCCTCTGCCAATGTGTGCTTAATGTAGGCATTAAAAGTATCAGTTTTTCTTATCTACAGAGTTGGAATTAAAATACCTACTTTGCAGTTTAGCTAGCTGGGTATCAATGTTGTATATAAATGACTATTTACAAGTACCTGCCATATTGTGAACATTTAAGAAATTATATTATTATCTAATTTACTATATGATTGGTCATCTCCAATTTTAAAGCCCCATGGGCTTATGTTTCCTCTTCATTTATGATTGTCTTCTCATTCCTTCTATTCTTCCTTTCTTCCTTCCTTCCTTTTTTATTTTTGCCATTTGATACACCTAATTGCTGGTTTGGGTGACATAAAACATCATAAAAGATGTCCTATGGTACTTTTACTTTTATGAGGTAGCACAGATAATAATAAAAAAAAAACAATTCTACACTAAATTGTTCATATATTCATGGAATATAACCACCGTTAATAACATTTAACATTTAAAAAGCCCAAGGCTTTCAAACCAGATATTGTATTTTAATGTCTTTCAGCCAAAGAACCATTCAAACAAGCTGCTGGTCATTATTTGTCTCAGGTAAAGAAACTTCTAGAAAGAGGAGGTTCAGAAGGACAGTCTGAGCTTGCAAGTTAGTAATGTGGGTGGAGGTAAAGGAAACTGGGCTTTTGTCTGGGTTGGATGCTGCCAGCGAGGCCCAGGTGAGTTTATGACCAAATATCTAAGTAAAGCATACCTAAGCTGTAAAATAAAGCAGACGTCTCTCAGATTAGCAAGAAGGGATGTCTGGTCATTTTGTGATCTGATGATGTTCAGACATTCACTGGTGCTCTGACATGATATAGAGTGGTCTTGTTTGTGTCTTGATCTGGCCAATAGAAAACCTTGGTCAATTCTGTTGTTTTAGGAGCTTATCAATGTAAAACAGAAGACCATTGCTCATCTCCAAGGACCAGGCTAGTTCCCAATCACAGAGACGTAGCTGGGAGTGTCAGATCAGGCTCCAGAAATCAAACTGCTTTTCTCATTCTTACCTACTAAGTTAGTATGCTGAGCAAGAGAACTGAGTGGGTGATGGACTTTATTCTCACAATTTTATGGGAATGGGACTTGATACAGGGAATTTGGAATTCTTAAAAGGGCTGAAATAATGGTTCCGATCTTAGTACATAGAAACAACCCCAGGGTTGTTAAATACCTCCCACCCTCTACCTTGCAGCCTATAAAATCAGCACAGAAATGGTTGTTGGCTTCAGGAACACAGTAGTTAATTTGACCTTAAGGATAGAGAAGCACTGCTAATCCCTTAGCCATGCTTCCTCCTCTGAACCTTATTACTTAACTTTCAACCACCCCAGTGACCAAAGTCCTCACTGCTGCTGCCCCCAAATAACCCCTCTCCGCCATGACCTCTGCTTTAGTCTGTTTGCACTACTATAGCAGAATATCCAAAAGATTGGGTAATTTACAAAGAAGTTTATTTCTCATAGTTCTAGAAGCTGGGAAATTCAAGATCAAGGGGCCAGCATCAGACTGGGGCTTTCTTGCTGTGTCATTCTATGATAGGAAGCAGAAGAGCTAGGAGTAAGGAAGGGGAGGAGAAGAGGGGAGGGGAGGGGCAGAGGAGGGGAGGAGGGCATCCTTTTATCAGGAACCCACTCCTAAGAGAACTCAGTTCCATGACGGCATTACTAATGCATTCACAGAAGCTCTGCTTTTTTACAGTTCCACCTTTCAATGTGACTGCTCAAAGTTTCTTACATATGGACTCAGGGGTCCCATTAAAATGAGAGCTTTCACCCTTGCTGACAGGAGCATTCTGAGCTGCAGGCTCACCCCCAAAACTAATGCAAATAAGTTGACCATCTGACCTACCTCACAGATAAAACTCCAGCCACAGGCTCAATCTCTCTAGCATCAGCAGTAAGAAGACATACTAGCAGAAGCTAAGAAGGAACACTGAGTTCCAGGCCAGCATATTCACCACAGGCTCTATGAAGAAGCCCGGAGGACAATATCTAAGCCTGCTTTGATCACTAATTGTTACATGAAGTTAGAATAACATTACCAGTTTTCTGGGTGTTTAGTCTTTGTGATTAAATTAATCTAGTTGATATTAAGCGTCTTTCCAAACCTGGAATTTTACAACTACTCTTGATTTATTAAATTTGTCTTAAATATATTTGCTTTAAAGGCATTTTTTACAAAGCAATTTTCATTATTACTTAGAGTAAAAAATAGTAAGACTTCAAATGACCCCTAATTATCATTTCTTCTCAGTATTGTTGGCCTTTCACAGTGAATGGTGTTGACTTGTGGAACCAGTATGTAAAAATGACACCCAGGGCTAGATCACACAAATTTTCAGTTTCTATCTTCTTTTGCTGTGGCTTTGTTTTGAGACAATCTTACTATGTAGCCTACACTAGACTGGAACTCACTGTGTAGCCCAAGCTAGCCTCAAGTTTACCATCATCCTTCATTGCCTCCCAAGTGTTGGGATACCAGATATTGCCACCATACCTAGCTATTACTTCTGTTTCTACTTCTTTGGATTGCTTACACCCATGAAGCCAGCTATCATGCACAAAGGGTGGACCATGTGGTGAGGACTGAGGTCTCATGCCAGCAGCAAAACACCAACTTACAAGCCATATAATGCCATCTTAGAAGTGAGTATTTTAGATTTATCTCTAGTCAAGTCTCATATTAAAGATCAGATTCCCCCTACTCTAATAAGGCACTTGACATGCCTGGCTTAAAAGTAGGAAGGTTTATTTCCTCACAGCTTCAGGGATTTATTCAGCCAGTTGCCTTGCCATTTTAAGGCCATTGGTGAGGCAGTACATTATGAAGGAACACAACACAGCAGAAACTTTCAGCTCATGGCAGCTGGGAAGTAACAGAGAGAGGAAGGGGAGGAATCACTGAGTCAATGTCCCTTAGAAATCCACACCCTTAATAGTCTAACTTCCTCACACTGGGCTGAAATTCTTAAAGAATCTGTCTCCTCCCATTGATGCCATGGCCTGGAGAACAAAGCCATCTTTTGACACAGGGTCATTTCATGTGAAACTCTTAGACAGAGCCAACACATAGCCACACTTGAATTTCTGGTTCCCAGAAACTGTGTGTGGTTATAAACAGTTAACATCTTCTTGAGCTGTTCTAGGAAAAAAATGTTGGCTGGGTCAGAAAACGGATGCCTTCCTCAGTTAGCATGCAAAGTTGTGTGAGGATTCATTTGCTTATCCTTCTCTGGTCTACAGCTGGGAGTCTTTGAGACTAAATCTACACATATCGGAAGCCATTAAAAAGCGCATAAATCAGAATTAAAATCATTTCTGAGAATTAAAAAAAAAACATGATAATGAACCAACAGAAAAAGGCCTTATTGTTCATGAACTAAATAGCACATATTTTCTTGGGCTGAGTACCAAGTCTTTGATGTTTATCACAAGGAGAATATATGCTTTGGATATAAAACTAACATAAACCTGGTAGGTAAAGCAATTCTACTGGTATCTAGATGAAGGAACAATGTTGACTTTATATAACACACATTCATAGATGTTAAAGAAATTGCTTGCTCATGAATGACTTTGGGAGTTTATCCTAAAAGGAAAGCTTTAATGCTAACTTTTTACATTTTATGTTGGCTTGAAATTTCACTTAAGAAAAAAAAAAAAAAAGACTTTTAGAAAACATAGTCTTCTGGTTTGGATGTACACACACACACCAAAGCACAGGTGTTGAAGACTTGGTCCTCTGTTCAGAAGTGCTCAGAAGTGGGACAGTTGAGATGTGACTGGAGCCTGAGGATGCTGACCTTTCATAGCATAGAGGCATGTTGACATTGGAGAACCTTTACACATGGGTCAATTAGAAGAAGTAGGTGACTGTGGGTGTCCCATGACCAGTATTGGGACCTGAGCTTCTTCCTATCAGGATCTTTGCTTCCTGACTGCTATGGATTGGGTGGTATTCCATATCCACCATACCCTCCTGCCATGATATAATGTACTATCTGGCCACGGGCCTAAGTAGCCATAGACCGAAGTGAAACCACAAGTGAAAATATATCTTCGCTCAGATATTTTGTCATGAACTAACCCACTTGGCTACTCGCTTTCCCATTTACTCTTTCTTACCAACGTCCTTTTCCAGATTCTGCACTCTTGTGTGTGTCAGGGCCCAGCTTCTTACAGAGTTGCAGTCCTCCACCTACATGAAAAATGAGAAGGCATAAATTTTGGAGACTATATTAAGTAGAAATCTGACTCATAACTCTCATAAACATAATAAGAATCAGGTTTAGCAAAAAGATAGATTTACTGGATGGTCATTACAGTTTCCTGGAATTCAAGTGAGAGCCAAGTGCAGATGCAGCTGAGGGCTCAGGCACAGATGGAGCCCAAGGCTGCAAAGGGACCAGTTCTGTCTCTCAGAGTGGTGTCTGCATCTCTGGGTGCTAACTTCGTCTTCTGGGTGGGAACATGGTTGTTGCCAGTTCCTGTGATTTATGTTTTCAGTTGAAGTCATTAGAGACTTTCTCTTTGCTCTCAGACATTAGCTGCCAGTGACCTCTAACCAGGGGAAGGTGACATGGTGTTCAACATGGCTGCTCCTTCAGAAGTCGGGGAGGGAGTGTGGAAAGAGAGTGGGTTGGGAAGACAGAACAATATGTTCCATGCATTAGGTTCCCAGGGCTGCCTTCACAGATTACCACAAATTGGTAGTTTAAATGTCGGAAATGTATTATCTCACAGTTCTTGATGCTGACAATTCAGGATAAAGGTGTGGGTAGCATTTCCTCCTTCTTCTGAAGACTGAGTCTGTTCCCAGCTCTTCTCCTAATTTCTAATAGTTTGATAGTAATTTCTAGCTACCCTTGGCTAGTGGAAGCATCCCCCACCATCACATTTTCCGGTCTGTGTATATGTATCCACATTGCCCCTTGTATAAAGTTGTGGCATTAGTCATTTTAGATTAAGGACCCATTATAGTATGATCTCATCTTAAAGGACCTGATTAGATTTGCAATTACTTTACTCCCCCCCAAAAACGTCACATTCTGAGGTCCAGGAAGCCAGGTGGGGACTCAACACATGAATTTCAAGGATAGAGTACTTTATTCAACCTATAACATTTTATACAAGGCAAGTACTTCATATATATTATGACCAAGACTGAAGAATGGAGGCCACTATGACTCTCTATATGCTACATGTTTTTCCTTCCAGAAAAAGAGTTGAAAAACGGCATTTAGAATAATAAGTGGGAATTGTTTTTTCTTTTTTCTTTTTTTAGCTAGGGAAAGGGAGAAACTACAAGACCTAAGAATGATATAGACTATTACAGGATGTCACCAACTCTGATGGCTAATGCAACACAGCAGCCTGTAAACACAGTCCATTTATTTTTCTTCAGCTCACTTCCCATGCAATCTTGTATTTGAAGGTCTCTTATTTGCCTGAGGCTGGGATCTAGTCAATGTTAATAGAAATCAATAGGACAAAAAGCTTACCTTGTGCTGTCCAGGGAACCTTAAGAAACAGGAGTAGAGAGAGTTTGGAACAATGTTCAGTTTCTCCATTGACCTCCAAGAATCCTGGGGTAGGGGATTGAGGCACTGCTGGTTGCTATTTGAGAGTGACCGTGGGATTCTGCTCCTTGTCCCATCTGTAGCCAAGCTGCCTGAACATTTGGGGAAAAGGAGAAATACAGCAATCAGACTCTGTGGTCCCAAATGACAGTGTCCCTGGAACCTATCAAGTTCTTGTACCATCTAGCCTGAGGGAACAGTAGGGAGTCTCTACTGAAGCCATGCCACTGAGTGAGCACATAAGATACCAGAGGGACCTGCCATGGACCAAATCTCTTATCTGTCATTGATCTCACTTTTCCTCGGGAAAGATTGATACAATATCCAACGGAACTGTGTTTGATCCTTTAAATACCACAAATTGACAAAATAATATTTCCTTCATCTTATTAGAACAATAGAATTCCTCTGATCAGAAAATTCAATGACAGTCTGAGTGTGGGGAGATGAAATATTGTTTTTCTGTTATTGCTTTCATTAATTTCATGGATCAGGTTGTTCACATGCATTTGATTTGTTTAGCAAATCAGAAGGGTGTATTATTTTTATTCCCTTTTTATACAGAGGAAGACTGAGGCCCAGCAAAGTTAAAAAACTTGAACTCAAAACCAAGTTGGTGTCAATCGCACAGTATGCAATTTTAGCTTAAGAAAGCTGTCTCCCAAAGCAAAGTTAGCAAGTCCTTTGACTATGGATGATTACAGTCCACATGCCATGGAAACTTTCTGTCTAAGGTCAGACTATTACTAGAGGAGAGAAGCAGATTTCACCTGCACTCCTCCTTTTTAAGAGAGTGTTCCTTATTATTATTGCCAAAACAATCTGAAAAACATGCTCCCTTCTTGTGTTCATGGGATGGCTCTTCTAAGGAGAGATTCATTATTATCTCAGAGAGCATAGGCAATGTGGATGTCTGTTTTATGTAAGGATGGGTGGTTCACCATCTTTGTAACCTGAACTTTCTTGTCTGGCCTAGCTCCAAGGTCTGGACCTGCAGTCCATCAGTCATTTAGTCCCAAATAATCACACAAAGGCTTATATTAATTACAAACTGGTTGGCCTATGGGTCAGGCTCATTACACACTAGCTCCTACAACTTAACCCATTTCTATGAATCTATTGTGTTGCTACGTGGCTCTGTGACTTTACCTGTGGTCCATTACATTTTGCTTTCTGGGCCACAACCTGCATCATCTCCTTGACTCTGCCCTTCTTCATCTTTATCTCTATTTGGTTTTCCTGCCTACCTCTAAACAAAACAGCTTCTTTATTAGCAAATGCCAGTAAAGCACATTCACAGCATACAGAAAAACATTCCACATCAGACAATAACCAAGTTTTATGTGAATTTGATAAAAGTGTTAATTGAATTCCGTATTTTGAGATGCTAGTTCTGTGAAGGACTTGCCAGGTGTGCTAAGGGATCACACGTCTTCTTGCACCTCCAGAAGTAAAGCCAATTGCCACATTATAAAGTCTATGAAAAAAAAATGCTTATATTTTGTGTCTAAAGTTTCATCTGCTTTCATAAGCATGGTCAGCCCCTTTGCTGCTAATTTCCGATAACAGATTCAAATTATGTCTCACTTTATGATATATTTTCTTATAGAAATTCCTTGATAGAGGAGAAAGTGTTCAAATAATATTTACTGAGATGACAGATTCAAGAGTTCTGTACATGAGCTATGAGAGGCATGTAGATGCTGGCTCAAATTTTCCAGGCTCTTTGGTGATCTCAGATGCTATGATAAGGAGTGCCTGACCATGGAAGGCAAATCACACACTGTGCTGAGTCACACACATACACACAATGCCTTGCTTCTTCTTCAAAGCCTCTGTCTGGACACAGTGCAGTGGCTTTCCTCTTTTGACACAGGCAGTGAACCACAGAGAAGCCCTGAGGTCTGCAGTTCCACAGAGCAGGCTCTTTAAAATGCTGACTCACTGCCACAGAAGGTGCTCAGGACACTGAGCAAAGAGAAAAATGTGAGTCATAAGACCTTGTGGACAGTGTAAGGCTATTTGCCAGGGGAAAACAGATCAGACAGATACATATATTATGACTCAATATGAGGCAACAGTATATGATATCACACAGGAGGGCAACCCTGAAGACACCCAAGAGAAGAATTCAACAGTTGTTCCTTTGCAAAGTGTGTGTGTGTGTGTGTGTGTGTGTGTGTGTGTGTGTGTGCATGCTTGAGATGTGTTCCTCGATACATGTGTGAAGGTCAAAGACCAACTTGCAGAAGAAAATGTTCTTTCTACCACATAGTTCCAAAGATGGAATTCTTTATCCACTTGAGCCATCTCACTGACCCAATACATTTTTAAAAGTTTCTTTGCATTAGCATGTAAACTCTTTAGAGTTAAGCCTTTAGAGGTTAGTGTAATACACAGTAGCTCTTTATTTAAAACAAAACAAAACAAAACCAATTTCTTCCTTTATGGTCATTCTCGTTTTCCCTTCTCCTCTTCCCAGCTATACCTGTGGAAAGGGATCAACTTTGGAGCCATTTAGAAATGTGGCATGGGGGTGATGATGCTCCTTCATTCCAGCACTTACTCTAATCCCCAAGGCTGGGCCCAGTCAGACCAAACAAGTCAATTCCTGAAAACAATCAGATTGTTCAAGCAGAGAAGAGGCCAAAATCCTGAGATCTGAATCTCCAGAAATTTTCCAGAGGGCTACAGTTTGGACCTCACCTTGATGTATTTGCTGGTGATATTATCTTTGATTACAATACATTAGATAGACAACCTCTATGGGTATGCACTACAGAGAGATTATGAGATAGGTGCACCCACTAAATGCTTGGGCATGGCATTCACTGTCTTACCTCCTCCTGGCCATTGTGGACTTGACCAGCCTTGTTCCACCTACTCCTGTTCATATTAGGTGAAGTCTAGGCTCCCTGGCCCCCTTGAAACCTGACAATGTCATATCTCTCATTTTCCTATGGCATTTTTAGGGCCTGATTGGTTTGATTCAACACTAAGCCTTGCTTCTAGAAATATTTTTCCTCTTCTATCACCATCCTGGATGCGTTCCTGGGTGACCCACACTTACTAAGAGCGATCCAAACTCACATCTTTGTGGCGACTGTCAAAGACAGAAGCTTGGGCTGGTGTGCTCTTAAATCCCAGTGCCTACCTAGAATGATAGAGCCATTTACTAGAGTGGGGACTCTCTCCTGTATTTAGACTAGGCTAAGATCATGCATCCTTCATCTCTGAATCTAGAACAGAGATTGGACTGGCACTGAATACACGGCCTGAAGTAAATTGTGTGGCTGTTCAAAGTTGCTTATTCTCCATCAGCAGTATTTTAACTTCTAAGATTTTGCCAGCCCTGATGGTGCAGAAAGGGTTGGGACTATAGTTCAATGGTATATTTCTTGCCTAGCATATGTAAGACCTGGGTTTCCATCTCCAGGACTAAAGAAAAAGATGTTATTTAGTTGGATCTTAGCTATCTAGAACACACCCCAGCTACATAATTAAGTTTGGTCAGGTGACCAAATTGTGGCCAATGGAATGTAAATATAGTTTCTTTATGGCAGATTCTAAAAGCCTTGGCTAACAGAATAGAATGTGTGTTCTGTCTTCCATTCTGTCTAGAACATGGATGACTTGTCATGTAATGTTAGAAGCCCAATGGGTATCCTGGGGCTAGCAGCAGTTGTTAAGACCATAGAGGCCTGGGGCAAAAGAAAAGGTTATTTACATCTGGAAGATGTAGGGACCAGGCAGGTAAAATTGGAAATAACAGAAATGGGAGCTATAGCAGAAATCGATACAATATTTGTGATATATAATAGTAATATAGACCAATAAAAATGTAAGCATACTGCTACTTGCAACTAGACTGTCCTAAAAAGTACATATAAAAATAAATACCCAAAGCTAAATTTTATAAAGACTAAAAAGAGACAAAACAATAATCAATGATGCCAGTGTGAAAGCCAAAGTTACATTTTAGGTTTTAATCACCATGCCTTAGAGATCCATGAAGCAAAAATACGTCTGATCTGCAAGCCCGTTGCCCAAGGACAGATAGTTCCTGAAATGCTGAAGGCTATTGTTTATGGGAGATAACAAGCCACGCGTTTTCACTCCCCTAAACAAGTTTGGCACATCTGTACCAGATATGATGATCACATGTGGGCAGAAGGTTCCCAGGCAGAAAATATGTCAGGATATATGCTTGCCCATGATTGAGCTTGATCGGGAACACTTTAGCTGTGACTTGGGGTCATTTCCCAGGAACCTGAATATGGACCTAGTCAGAGCCCATCCACCTGGCCAGTATTTAATTAATGCTTGCTTCAAATTTGACTGTAAATTGTGGTAGTGGTCTTACTCTCAAGCAGTGGAATTAACACCAGAGAGCAGAGTAGTACTTTTAGGTTGATGTAGGGACCAGAGTGAGGCCAAGAGGCAGCTACTGGGTGCTGGCAACTCCACACCCATTGGTGTAGTCACATGGTCAAAGCTCTTTGAATACCTTGTTTAGCACCTTTTCCTATAAAGTGAAACTTAGGAATGTATTGACTTACTTTTAAATGACTTTTATTTTGTTCTTTTAAATAAAAACAAAGTCAGATGGGCAAACACTAGCCCTTCCCAAATCAATATAATGTAAAGAGCAGGAAGACAAGAACTTGTCTGTATTAGAGAGAAGGAATGGACAGACTCCCTCAAGTGACTTCTGTGAACAAGTGCTTCAAAAGAAAAGCCTTTCCAAATCATTTGTAAGACCATATTTCACTGCAATATGAAGCCCCGGGGTTCATGTATAGAACCTTATGTAATGAGGTTGCTTCATTCTGCTCACATTTCTGTCTAACAAGAAAATATATGTATTTGACAGAAGAAAGAATTCCCTCAGACAAAAAATATGTTGGGAGGAAAAAAAAAAAACCAACAAACAGCATCATTTTCAATTCCAAGGGTCCAAGAAGAAAAGAATAGAAGATTTGAAAGAAAGACTTTGGTGTCCTGGAAAAGATTAAATAGTCATATTCTTTCTCAGTAACTAGAACATCTACTAAGGATCTCCCAGAGGCTGCTTCCAACAAATACATTAGGTGGTTTCACCAGAGAGAGACTGTTACTATTATTAGAAAGCAGCAATAATAAGCAAAATAGGCTGAGAAAGCTGTGCCAAAGACAAGAGGGACAATAAAGTGGTCCCTACCATCAGATCTGTGCACATCCTGAAGGGCCACTTCTCCTGAATGCCCTGAATTCTCACTGCCTTGGTAGCCAAGAGCAAATGGATTTTTCCAAAAGTGCTTTGTGTCTATTTAAACAGAAAAGGAAGTAAAGGGAGTGGGGATGAAATGTCCCTGTGTAACATAACATGACCAAAGACTTTCTGGCATCTTAAAATAAAAGAGTGATCAGGGACTACTGATTTCAGGAATTGAGAAACTGTGGCTCCTTGAAGGCAGTTCAGCAGGACTCAAGCAATTTTGTAAAGGCCAGGAGGACATAGTGGGCTTGTGTAACCTGGTTTTCCTTGGACTCACACTCTCGGCCAAATTTGAGTGAGTAGCCATCAGAATTTGTCTGACCTTGCTCTCAGTCAACATTGATGAAGCCTTTCACTGTTCCCATCATCCCCTGGGATAACAAGGGTGTGCTTACCTTACAGCCTTTCAGGTACCATGAACACCTGCCTCTGCTTCTCTCCTGTAATGCTGTCTGCTGTGTGCATCTCACAGAGGACAGACACTCTTCCACAAGGACTCTGATGGCTGTTCTTCAAGCCCTGAAGTATGTCCCTACCTACTTCTGCAGTTGTTGGCCCTGACCTCTATCTCTCTCTTGGCCGCCAAATGTGATGCCTTCCTTCTGAACCAAGCTTGTATGCTAGATGGTATCCCTAGAGTAGTCTTCCCTAGAAAGGACTACCTATCTCCCAAGAAAGCCCAGACATGTGGGTCCTGGAGAACACACCATAAACACCAGGAGACTGCAGTCTTACACATGACCTTGATATTATTTCCTTCAAGTGTTCATGTCTCTGAGCTTGTCTTAAGATGGTCTGTCCTAGAAAGTACAAACTCTCCTTCAGTCTTTCCATTATCCTCAATGGAGCTAGCATCTCCACTGAAACAAAAAGAACAGCAGCCCCCAAATGGCTGAGCTCTGGGGGGGACCTTTTTTGAGGAGCACCTCTTCCCTACTAGGCAGTTGTTGGTCATGTGAGGTGTTAGATTTTCTTCCTTGTTTGAGTCTGATTGAGCCAGATTATTTTTGTTGCAACTGTTAATGGACAATGAAATCAGTGCAGTTGAGAACAACAAAAAAAGTTAGATTTATTGAGCACAGATTAGGACTTCAGTTTAGTAAAGCAGATTTAAGGGGCTCACATGCCTACACTTTACAAAATGGTGTTGGTATATGTAACTTTAAACCCGTTGGTATATGTAACTTTAAACCCAAAGATACAGTAGAAATTCGATCATTTGTTGATTGAGAATTGATTTGGTGCTAATGAAAGTTAGTCAGTTTTCAAAGAAAGGGATTGTGTGTGGTCTAAATCTGTTCTAAGGGAGGGCAGCAGATGTGAATACAGTGTTGCAGAAAACTGAGATCTGGCCCAGCCTAAAGGTCAGTTTCCATCTGAGCTGTGCAGTCTGGAGTCAACTATGGTTCAACTATAAGTGTACTTGAGGTCTGCTTGATCCTTAAAATACCCTGAACTAATGCTACAACTTTTCTTTTTCATCTTCAACAGAAGCATCTTAAATATACATTCTCCAATATTTTAAGTTTTTTCCCATCCCCCCTAGATTGTAAGCTTCTTGATTTCTGAGAGCAAACAGAGAAATAAATGAAAAAAGAAATAAGAAAAGGCCAATTGTTCTTGTGTGTCAGAGCCTGTTGAATTAAATTAGCTGTTCGATTCTTCTTGACTCATGGGCATTAACAGTGGAAGAGATTCTGGAGGAAACCAGTACCAATACCTGTAGTCATATTTTTCTTTGGGTTAACAGCTCACAAACAACAACATGGAACCTCACTATTAATTATGAAAGCTCAGCCTTAGTTTAGGCTTGTTCTCTACGAAGAGCTCTTATAACTTAAATTAACCCATTTATATTAATCTATGGTTCTACCACATGGTGTTACCTTTCTTCCATCCCATACCTTCTATTTCTTCTCTCTTTTGCTGGCAAATGCACCTTCTTCCCAGAGCAAGAGCTCTCTCTCTCTCTCTCTCTCTCTCTCTTTCTCTCTCTCTCTCTCTCTCTCTCTCTCTCTCTCTCTCTCTCTTTCCCTGCCTGGAAATCCTGCCCATGTTCTCTTGCCTAGCTATTGGTCAGTCACCTTTCAGTGACATCAATCACAGCAATACATCATCACACAGTGTACAGATATCCCACAATAGATACCTGCAGCCAGGAATAGTTTCTATCTTCATGACAAAGAGCTTTGCTGACCAGGAAGGATAACCAGAACCTACTAAGTATGCATAGCATGGAATAAATTGTAAAGAACCCCACAGATAACTCAGAAATTTTTTTTAAACTTTATTTATTTATTTATTTATTTATTTGCCTTGGTGTTTTCCTTGAACTGGAACTACAGACAGTTGTTAGTTGCCATGTAGGTGCTGGGAATCGAACCTGGGTCCTCTGGAAGAGCAGACGGTGCTCTTAACTGCTGAGCCATCTCTCCAGCCCCCAACTCAGAAATTTTTATCACACAGGTAAGAAAATAAAAAGCATCTCTGAGTCTTCCATTTGCCCATCAGCATCTTAACAATATAACCTTTGGGAAAAGGATTTCCTGAAACCTTTCTGTAATATGTAACCCTAGACGTTAAGTTGAAAGGGTATTTACAGGTCTGAGCAACTTCGTAGGGTGGGAAATTTGGTGGTTGTTAGGTTTTCTTTTGCTATGAAGAGACACCCTGACCATGACAACTCTAATAAAAACATTTAATGGGGTGGCCCACTTACAGTTTCTTAAGTTTAGCCCCTTATCATCATGGTGGACATGGCCTGTGCAGGCAGACATGGTGCTGGAGCTGAGAGAGTCCTGCATTTTGATCAGTAGGCAGTAGGAAGTGAACTGTCTCACTGGGTGTAGTTTGAGCATAGGAGACCTCAAAGCCCGCCCGCACAGTGACATACTTCCTCCAATAAGGCCACAGCTACTCCAACAGGCCACACCTCCCATTAGTGCCACTCTTTTGGGGGCTGTGTGTGTATGTGTGTGTGTGTGTGTGTGTGTGTGTGTGTGTGTGTGTTTTCAAACCACCACAGTGGTGGATGAAAGGATTGCCTCTTTAGATCAGAGCAGATAGAAAGCAAGTTTATTAAGTGAACTTCAAAGAGAGCAGGCATGTCAGTGAAAGAAAAAACTGCCTGTGTATGAGATGGGCTTGAGGGTGCAGTCTCACTGGGGTAGGGTGAACCACATTGCTTGCAATGGCCTAGCATGTAATTTCAACCATAAATGGAGGCAGTGCTGATTGGTGACGTTCAGTCATGAGCGGTTAGGGTGAGTCACCATGCATTCAGTTTCCCTGGCATGTAATTCATGCCATGCAAATGAGTTAATTCAGTTTGGCTATACCATCATGTGGTTCTGCTGTTTCACTGTTTTGGATGAAATGGAGCTATAGTATTTTTGTCTTGAGGGACTGTTTCTAGACTGGGCTTGCTTTGGCAACCTCTTCTCTTTGTGGTCTCTCAACCATGCCTCCCCCTCATCTAGACTTGCACTGAGACCACTGGGATGAGGCAGTGTGTGATTTGGCCAGGTGAGAATCTTTCATTCTTTGCAATAAGGCTATGATGAACCTCCATGTTCATCCTGCCTTTACTGTGTACTTATACACATGCAGTCATCCAAGGAACTGTTTCGCCTCAAGACTCTCAAAAGATTAAAAGAAAAAAAAAGTGAAAGCTTTTCTGAAGTCCCAGGAGAAAAAGGACATGTGTGGGATGTATTTTGTGTCATTTCCTCTGGGTTTGCCTGTCCTCAGCCTTGCCTCACCTAAGCTTCGCCCACTCCACACAGGGCTTTGTTGGGCTGCAAATTTTCGTCAGGAGGAAATGCTCTGGCCTTGGACTCTTGCTTTTCCAGCATCAAAGGCCGTGGTGGTGAGCCAGAGAGGAAGCACTGCCGCACCACATTGAGCTAGCAATGGGCCTTCCGAGACCAGCAGGAAGAAAAGGTTGGCTAGCAGCAAGTACTGGGTTCCAGTCATGACTGTGCTTTTTCTGAGACTCTTGGCAAGTCCTCGATCAATGGAATAGGGGATTCCAAACACCAAGATAAAGCTAGCATCTCCCACCATCGACATATACATGTAGTTGCCTACAAGAGGCAGCTGGTTACCATTTTTCCTGCTCTCAGGGTTTTGTCTCCCAGCACTAACAGCTATGAGGGAATTTGTAGCCTAAATCCTTTCCTCAATATAGACTTCTAACTCCTCCCTTTCCACGGAGAGTGTCTAATTTCCAAAAGGTCTATGATTCCTGCCTTGGAATCCTACATAGGGAAAGATGAGAGGAACATCCTCTGTGATCTCCATTCCTGGGAGTCATAACTGAAAGGTCACCAAAGGGATGCCACAAAAGGCCATATAACCTTGCAGGTTACTACTTGCTATCATTCTGTCAATGAATGAATCCATATAGTCATTCATTCATCTACTCAACCAATATTTATGCTAAATTCATTTACCCATTCAACAAATTACAATGTTACAATGCATGATTTGGAATATATATAAGGGTAAGTCCTATGGATAAACCATTCTTGTTTACATTAGGAGGAGACTGAGACGATAAAGCAGCCTTAGAACTGGGGTCATTACACTCCCTTTGATAGAAAAGCCACAGAGTGCCATGAGCTCGCCCAAGACAAGGATGTGGATTTCTCTACTTTCCAAGAAGTGATGCATAAGCACAGTAAATGTCATCAGGGGACAAGAGATGAGAGGGTAGTATGTACAGAGAGGGGTCAAGGCATGGACAGGCTGCATACGGCTGAAAGAGGTCACAGCGGGTTACAACAACGATTGGAGAAGGAGGAGGTGTGGTAATACAGCAATGGTCGGGCACTTGCGTGGGCTCTTGAGCAAGAGACTATTACAGAAGAGCTGGGGAGAATGGCGAGTCTGTTTTCTGTGCTCAGCACATACTGGAAATGAGAGAGACCAGCATTGGGGAGACAAGTGAGGAGGTGTGGGAAAATGATGACAAGGAGGGCTGTCCATGAAACTGGGGGAAAGTCCAGCAGACCCAGATGTCTTTGAGACTGGCCAGGAAGACTGCAGCAGGAGAAATCGGAGAACACCACACAGCATCACATGTGTAGGAGCAGCCCTCTGCCGTACTGGCTGGGACTCATTTATCATAGTGGTTTCCAAACCGTGCCCCAATAGCTCCAGGTTTTCCCAGAGGTATGGTAAGAAACCCATTCTACAAGAATGTTTCCATATTGACCCATTTGGACAAAGGCTTGACAGTCTCTTTTCTTTCTCACAGGGACTCATTCTGCCTGTATTCTAAGCGCCCCCAGGAATAACTAAATCTGGATGTGGGTATGTCTAAACCACTACTCCCCGCCTCCATGTTCCCAGGATCTCTATTTCCCCTAATAATGTGGATCTCTTTTCTGATGGTTTTGCTTCTGTTTCCACACCCACCTAATTCACTCTTTCTTGGTACGACTCCCAATGTAATTGTCTTACAGCTATTCCATGGGGCATGTGTACAGACTTAATCTAAACTGTTATATTTATCACAGAAGCAATAATAAAATACGATAGCTGACTGACAATGTTTTTGTGACATCAAACTCCTTCACAGGGAACAGAAGACAAAATCAGAGTCTTCCAAGTGCTGATGGCCCATCCTGTAATCCTTGCAATCAGGAGGTAGGTAGCTCTCTGGGAGTTGGAGGCCAGCCTGGACTATAGAGTGAGTGCCACCAGGACAGCCAGAGTTGGTACATAGAGAAACCCTGTCTGATAAAACCCAAACTAAACCAAAACAAAACCCAAACAAACAACAAAACCAGTGTTTTCTCCTTGTACCCATGGGAGGAAAGGGCCTGGGAGATTGGAAATAGAGGCACAATACTATTGCGCTTATAAATGCATTTCCAGGATGCTCTGCTTCTGGGGTCTTCCATTTATTCGTTCTCTTTGGTTTCTAGGAGGAGTGTTTTATTTACCCTTGGTTTCTGTCTTGCCACAACAACCATGTACAAAAGCTGTTTCACATCTGTCAGCTGCTTGGCATGTTTCTGGAATGACCCAAGAACAGCACCAAAACACGAGGATCCTCTGTGAATAAGTTCAGCCCATCTGTAAATAATTCACTTTATTTTTATCTTGTCATTTTTCTTCTTTGACAAAAGACTACCACAGACCTTTTGTTCAATGGCTTAGACGAGTCCCGGCCTTTCATCCAGTTGATGACCCCAATAGAAACCTCATTCTTTCTGAAATTCTCTAGGAGCCTTGTCATTACCGTTTCTGATGGGAACAGCTTTAAATCACCTTATTGCCCTACTTGAGAGAGAACCTGAGTCAAAAACAAGGCTTTCATGATGATTTTTAAAGAACGTTGGTTTTAGTGAAGAAGTAGATTCATCATTTCATCGACTTGCTCAGAAGTTATTCACTTCTTACACTTGTGAAGCCCATACTGGTTCTTTTCGGTCAGTGTGGAAGTTTTCTCTCTAGATGAATCTATAGTTCCTGGCCCCTTACATACTTGGTTTCTAGTATCTTCCACTGAGTATGCTCCGCACAGGGATGACATGGACTTCCACGAGAAAAACTTCAGCAGAAAGGAAGAAGATACTTTTATTCTGAAAAGAAGAAAATCAAAAGGAAGGGTGCAAAGTATATTCTAGAAGCTGTCTTGGTGGGGAAAGCCTGTATTACCAACTGCTTTGGAGGCTGAGGCAGGAGGATTATAAATTTAAGAATTACCTGCTTGAAGAGTGAGTTTGAGACCAGCATGGGCAGCTAAGTGAGAAATTGTTGTGCCCTGGTCTCGAGACTCCCAAATAGACCACCCGAAATGAGAACTCTCCGAAATGCAAAAGCAAGGTTTATTGAAAATTACGAGTCGTGACAGGGACCTCAGTCTGGCAGTGGCAGTAGCCAGAGGAGGTACCTGCCCTTCTGCAAGCTGGGTTTTTAAAGACAAAAATCACAAGGTTATATATCAATTAGGGGTCTTAGAATGGATACATTTCTGATTTGCTTGTTTAGTTGGGGACTTTTCAGAATTTCTCAGTTGTCTTAGCTGGCTGTTTGGCAAACATTCCCTAGATTATCTCCTGGGTGGGGACATTCCATGGCTATCAAATGGCATCTTGTCACCACTCACGCCCGGGGACGTGGCTAGGTTAATTTAACTGCTATCAGATAGCCCCCCAGGCTAAGTCTCCTGCTTGTACTTTTTGGCCTGTTTCAAACTAAAACTTGAGGTCCAAAAATGAGGTGCTTCTCTGGTTCTTCAAGATTAAATAAAATAGAGCATCAGGAATGTAGCTCAATAGTGAGCCCTTGCCTGTATGATCAGTGCAAGGCCCCAAATTCAATCTCTCGTATTGGAAAGGGAGACACAGCGTGTGACACATTGAAATCTACGCCCTCAGAAGTAGAATACTTGAGTGACACAGGAAGAAAGCAGAGAAAAGCAGACTTAGGCCCCACCCCCTTTCCTCTAAGGCTCCACTTTGTTGAAATTGGACTCACAGCTGGAGGACTGGAGGGTTTCCGGATGTCCTCCACTCATCTCTGGAGACTGGGGTAGAGGAGCCCTGTAACAGTGAACAAAAGCACCAGGAACTTGGGGATCCTGAGAATTTGTTGCGGTGAGAAGAGCAAATCCTCACCTGTGCTTCTTAGAGCTGAATTTAGTGGAAACAGAGCTGGATGCCTGGGATGCTAGAGGTTGGAGTTCTGCTAGGGAGGTAAAAACTGACACAGAGGGCCCCAGGTAAAACCAGAGTAAGCAAGAGCTGAATCTTGGCATCAGGGGAGGGTTAAATGTGAGAGGTGAATGGGACTGTGAATCACAGCTCTGTGAGGAAAATGGCAAGGTCATTTTGGGACACTTGAGTATAAATTGCCTTGGGACATCCATCTAGAGATGTTCTGAGTTGGCTCAGCCAGCCAGAAATGGTTCTGAGGTCTGGCTCTGCTCCCATGGAGGAAGCATTCAGAAAAGCATGGCTAGTTACACCTGGTCCAGCACAAAAGCTGAGATGCCTGACCTAATAGTCTCTCATTAAAAAAGCAAAACCTCAGAGGAGCAAAAGACATTTGCTGTGAACTCCAAATGCTTATCTGTATTTATTTTAAACAATCCTGTACTGGTTTTCAGCATTGGATGTTAGATTAACAGAAGGCAATGTTTGCTGCAAGAAATTTAAGTTGATTTTAAAGTACATTTTGAGATGTCTTTGAGAACATGGACCTGAACACATTTGGAAACTTCATGATAGGCTTTTTAAGATACAGATAATCTCTCCAAACTTTGCACTGCAATCAGCAAACAGCTCACTAAGACCACATACTTGTCTCCCTAATATTTATCCCAAATAAAGGCTACTTTGATAGAATGAACTCAATATTCTAACCTGTTCTCCACTGAATTTGGGAACAGTTTGAAGAGACATGGACCATAATTATAAACTGAACCCAAGTAAACAAACCTGGTATTTCACATGAATAACACTGGCTCATGGGAAGTCCCATAAAGCATTATTTTTTCTTGTTAGTGTGATTTAGCTGATCTCAGGCTAAACCTTTTTAGATGAATCCTAAGTCCTAGTTGTGTCTTTTCACATTTACATATTCAAATACAAGCAGTTACTTTTATTTTTAGGTAGATTTAATGTCAGTACCAGAATTTCAGAAAAGCACATCAAAAGTAAAATTACTTAAAAGTGCAGGTAAAAATTAGGATTTGTAAAACATGTGATGTTTAACCATGTTTAATATGGTTATGACACTCCCCAAATCTAGCCAGTGCCACAAACACTTATTTGGGTAACGTGTGGTTGATGTGCTCCATTTCAAGAATGACTTTTAAGATTCTAAGGAAAAACAAGATGTTTAATTATTCTATTTAAAAAGTTTCTCTGTGGCTCAGTGGTTAAGAGCACTGGCTCCTCTTCCAGAGGCTCCCACCCGGCAGTTCATAACTGTTTGTAATGTGGCTCCAAGGGATTTAACACCCTCACACAGACATATATGCAGGGAAAACACGATCATTTTAAAAAGTTTCTCTAAATATAACTGAATTTACTGGGCTATTCACTGGCTTTAGTCACCGCTGTTCTGATGCCATGAGGAACATAGGCTCATGTATACAGGAGGACCAAACTTAGGGCAAGCAAGTTTATCACTCGCCCAGTCTCTCTGTTCACTATGCCCCTGCAGCTTGGCAGCAGGCTCAACCTCATGTACACTCAGGGAAGTTGGCAGATGGACATCCACCAGTTTAAACATGGCTGACCACAGTGACATGGTGACATCACTGTTAGGAAAATTATTGTACAAATGGAATTGTACCTGTCACATCCTATCAAAATGGAACCCAAAAAAGTCATGGGAAAGAGGGAAACACATTTAAGGAGTAGATAGTACTCCAGGAAGTCTCTGAACCACTGCAAAGTGGCAGCCAGCCCTGTCTTTAGAGTTAGCTTTACTTAAAATTGATGACAGAGCTGGGTGTGGTGGTGCATGCCTTTAATCCCAGAGGCAGGCAGGTTCCAGGCTAGCTTGGTTTACAGAGCAAGTTCCAGGACAGACCCAGCCATGACCAAGAGAAACCCTGTCTCCCCAAACAAAAACGAACAAACAAACAAACAAAAAAGTGTTAGCAATTGTAATATAAAGTTTATATTAGGGGGCTGGAGAGATGGCTCAGCGGTTAAGAGCACTGTCTGCTCTTCCAGAGGACCCGGGTTCGATTCCCAGCAACCACACGGCAGCTAACAGCTGTCTGTAGTTCCAGTTCCAGGCAAACACCAAGGCAAATAAATAAATAAATAATAAATAAATAAAGTTTAAAAAAAGTTTATATTATTAACAATTTTCATCAGTTGTTTTTTTTTTTGTTATTGTTTGTTTTTTTTTTTAATTTTTTGAGACAGAATTTCTCTGTGTTGCCTGGTCTGTCTTGGAACTCTATAGACCAGGCTGACCTTGAACTCGCAGAGATCCTCCTGCCTCTGCCTCCCAAATTCTGGGATTAAAGGTGAGCACCACCACCACCCAGCATTTGCTACCACTTGTGAATCAGAGCTTGTCATCTCACCAAAAGAGATTCCTTTCGAAATTATTGCAGATTTCTCTGTCTCAATTAAGCCTGCAACTTTTCCTTTGTCCTCTGGACATCCCAGAGGGCACACCTGTCTTCACCCCCGTCTACACACTTGTCTATACACCTGTCTACAAATGTGTCTTAGACTGCAGTCTGATTCCTGTTTATTCTCAAATAAAAAATTATTTTTCTGAAAACTTGTCTGTATTGATTGACTTGGACAGTGACCAACTCTTGAAGACATGTGCCCGGAAGACACTTGTACCTTCAACTTAGATGCCATTTATCAGAGCACATTACACAGCTGTCTAACATCAGGAACACGGTGGAGTCCTGAGTAACATTCAAGGAGAACTGGAGATGATACCAGAAAGCCTCAGTGCCCACTACACCAACCTGGTATAACTTTTGTTTGTAGTTTCAAAGGTGAGTTGCTATGGGGACAGGGTGAAGCTCAGCAGGAGAGTGCCAAGGCTACAGGAGACCCTGTCTCATTAAACAAACAAACAAATACATTGGACCAAGCTTAGTTGCCCTCTAGCTGCCTTCAGAAAACATTTAAACAAGAAATTAGAGCTATCGGGAGACTAGTGTGCTCAGATCCAATTTGAGACAATGTGTTTGGAACTATTGCATTCTTCAAAAACCTAAAGAATCCACATTATGAGCGACTTAATGGAAAAAAATATAAAAGTGGAGGGGTCAGATGTAATTGATCCAAAAGAAAAATAAACGAATTGGAAACTCCAATGATTTAGATTAATATCCTCTCTACTAAATCCAGATGAATACAGAACAGGAGTTTTGTGTGTTCTTTTTCTTTTCTTTTCTTTTTCTTTCTTTCTTTTTTTTTTTTAATTAAAACCATTTGAAGAGAAGTATTTTCTTTAAGCTGCAAACATATGAGGCATTCCCAGAGCAAAAATATTTCTTGAAGGACAGCCTCAAAAGGAAGGCAGGAGGCCAGAAGAGGATGACCCGGGTAAAGAGTGCTGTTTCTGTCAGGTGTAGCTGAGGTAGCAGCCTGCCTGTCACGGAGACAGTTACATTCTGAGCAGGTGCCCTTCCACCGCCAGCCACGCCACATGCACATCCCGCCAGGCCCACCTCCTTCTCACCTCTTTCTCCTCTCTTGCCTCTGTTCTCTCTCCCCCTCCCTCCCTCCCTCCTTCTTCTCTCTCTCCTTGCCTGCCTCTGTCACGTCTTTTCATTCACTCTTCTCCAATAACTTCCTTGCACTAACTGTTGTGAGTGGGGTGTTCATGTTCACTTGGAACATGTTTTAAAACCCTTTCAGTCTCTTCATTCTTATTGATAGACACGTACTTCACTGGGGTTATTCCCACCATCCTCTTCAGGCAGATTGTGTGGCCAGCCAGTCCATGTCAAGGTGAACAAAGTATGTTGATTCCAACATTGGTTTTTGTTCTTGGAATCCAGGAACCCTTAGATGCCTCAAACTGCTGGGTACAGCACTTCACTTTTTAAAAAAAAAAAAAAAAATTGTTGTTGTTCTCAGGACTAGAACTCAGTCTTTTATGCACTCTACTGCTGAGCTCCACTCCATCACCACTGCGACTCACCTTTGAAACTTAAATGTTATACCAGGTTGGTGTACTGGGCACTGGGGCTTTCCGGTAACATCTCCAGCTCTCCTTGAATGGTAGTCAGGACTCCACAGTGTCCCTGATGTTAGGCAGCCATGTGTAATGTGCTCTGACAAACGGCATCTAAGCTGAAGGTACACATGTCTTCAAAATGTGGTAGCTGTCCAAGTCAACAGACCAGTTTTCAGAAAAATAATTGTTTATTTGAGAATAAACAAGAATCAGACTGCAGTTCAAGACAGATGTGCAGACAGGTGTGCTGACAGGTGTGAGGACAGGTGTGCTGACAGGTGTGAGGACAGGTGTGCTGACATGTGTGTGGACAGGTGTGCAGACAGGTGTGTGGACAGGTGTGGGGCTCACCATATTCAAAATTCAAATCATAGCAAGGATGATTTTGAATTTCTAATTCTGCTTATACCTCAGTGTACTGGCATTACAAGCATGTACATCTGGCTTTATGTGGCTCTGGAGATTGAACCTAGGGTTTGGTACATGCTAGACAAATACTCTACTAACAGAGCCACAGGTCAGCCTTTTTAATATTTTTTTAAAGATGATTTCCACTCTATGAGTGTCTTCCAAATTTTGAACAATCAAGAAATTCCTTTAAATCATTTTGTAATCAGGAAGCATCAGAGCTTGAAATGAGTGGAAGCCCTAATTATTCTCAAGGGTACGGGATGAAAGCTCTACTTGGCAAAAAGAAAATGAGAGAGCTGGTCTGAGGACCATATTTAAGGCGATCGTCATTCCGGACCCACATGCATTAGCAGGCCACACTACTGTTTCATTAATACTACTAATATTATTAATACTAATAATACAGAAGAGAGCAAAGGAGCTAGGCCTACTCATGAAGCTTCCTGGTCTCCACACCTAAAGACAAATTACTTCAAAAGTTAACACTCCATTCATACAGTTAGTATTCATTCCATCATCTGGATAAACCACAGTTTCTTTTTCCATTCATGTGTTGTATGGAACAGATGAAGTTCTGAGTAAGTGTGTATTGTTGACATGAGCGTGGTCCTGTTAAGGGCCTCAATGCTTCTGATGGCTGAGAATGGAAACACCTTCTCCAGCTTAGGCTCAGGAACTGCACAGGCCAAGTATGGATGTTACCAAAGACTGACTTTAGCTAAAACCAGTGTGTGCAGAAACTATCAACCATAGCCTTATGCTCCCAGATAACTGCAATCTGAAACTGCTCCCCTATAGAGACCTCCTACAGACTATCTAGCCCATCTCCTCCCTGTTCAGCTGTGTACAATAAACCTGCCTCCTTGCTCAGTGGTATAAAATATTCCTGAGTGCCCAGACAGCTAGTGGGTCTCTATCATAGTGCACTGCACACCCTACAACCTAGAGATCATCTGTGAAAGTGTCTGTCTGTCCTCTCTCATCTCTCCAGTCAGGACGAGTCCAAAGCCATGCAGGTTATGACAAGCTATCAAGGAAAAACTGCTATACATATATATGCATTGGTTTCTGGATGGACGTATGTTCAGCTTCTCTGGGGAAAAAACAAGGAGAGTGGTTGGTGAACCAAAGGGTCCAACTATGGTGAATTTTACAAGAAACTAGCAAAACATCTTCGATATCTTCTTTATTTTGCAGTCCCACCCACCAGCAGTGAGTGAGACTTCCTAGGTTTTCAATGCCAGCACTGGTATTGTTGGCATTTTGGGTGTAGGCCATTCTTAATAATGCGTAGTTATATCTCATTATTGTTTTTGTTTTGAGATAAGGTTTCATGTGACCCAGACTGGCCTTGAACTCAAATAGCTAAGAGTAACTTTAAATTTACAATCTTCCTGCTCCCCCCACCATCAAGTACTTGGAATTGTGTTTGTATATCAGGACACCTTGTTGTTATTATTGTTTCAACTGGAAACTGCCTAGTGACATGAAGTCATGAACTTAGTATTGTTTTTCTACTTTGCATTACCAGGGATTGAACCCAGAGCTTCCTGTGTACTAGGCAAATTTTCTATCATTGAGCTAAATCCCAGTCCTGAATGTCTTTCTATATATGCTATTTATTGTGCTTCTTCTAGGGTGAGATGTGCGATTGCATCTTTTGCCCATTTTTCAGAGGATTGTTCATTTTCTTACTGAGTTACCAGCATCCTTTCTATGTTGGATAACCTTTTATCAGGTATGTTTTTTGCAAACACCTTCCCCTCTCCTTGTCTTGGATTCTCACTCTTTTTATATCTTTTGTAGTATAATTTATTGAACTCCATCTTATCAATTTATTTCTTTCATAATTAGCGGCTGTGGCATCTATATAGGTGATGTCATGCCCAATGCCTTCTCAGCTTTCTCCTGTGTTATCTTCTGGGTGTGTAGCAGTTTGGGGTTTTGTGTGTAGGTCTAAGATATATTTTGAGTTCATTTTCTTTTAAAGAATATAAAGTCTGTGCCTAGACTCATCTTCTTGTTTGGTTGTTTTGGTTTTATAATCTGAGTGTCCAGTTATCCCAGCACCGTTTATCACTGTGTTTTGTCTTTAGCTCTGCTTTTGTTCTTGTCCTGTTTTGCTCATCATTTTGTCATTATCAGTTGGTTTTCTGTGAGTCTGTATTTGGGCTCTCCATCTGTTGTATGGAGACCTTTGTCCATCACACTGTCTGGATCACTGTTGCTTCACAGTGTGTCTTAAAGCCCAGAAGCGTTCAGTCCCATAATTTTGCTTTTCCTCATGTTAAGCAAGCTGCTCTGGGCATTTTGAATCCCTGTATAAAGTGAGAACTGACATCTTGACAATATTGAGAATTCCTACTCAGGAACATCTCATTTCTTAATTTAAAAATTACTTGATTAGCATTTCAGACCTTTCCTCACAGAGACCTTGAAGATTTTTTTGTTAGACTTATACTGGAATGTTTCTTGTGGGAGAATGTTAATGTAAAAGGCAATTTTTTTTTAACATGTGTGTACAGGTAACTTTTTTTTAAGATTTATTTATTTATTATGTAGACAATATACAGAAGAGGGTACCAGATGTCATTATAGATGATTGTGAGCCACCGTGTGGATGCTGAGAATCGAACTCAGGACCTCTGGAAGAACAGTCAGTACTCTTAACCTCTGAGCCATCTCTCCAGCCCCAGCAATGTGTTTTTATGTCAGATTTTTTTTTCTTATTCCTAGCAAGTGTAATTCTACAGTCTTGGCATAATTGGCCATTACTTCTGCTTTCTGTTGGTTCTTCTGAACCTTATACATAGATGATCATGTTGTGTATGGTAATGGCTGTTTTATACTTACTTCCCAGTTCATGTGCTTTTACATTTCATTTTCTAATTTACTGCATTAGCTAGAATGTCTGGTACAAACATTGAAAAACAGGGATAAGAGGGACATTCTTACTTTTCTCTTAATCTTGGAGGGAAAGCTTCTACTTCTCAGTGTTAAATACAATATTAACTTTAGGAATCTTGTAGATATTATTTATCGAATATGAAAGTTCTCCTTGGTCCAGATATTGCTAAAGGTGTTTAGTAGAACATGGGTATTGAAGTTGCCAAATGCTTTATCTGTATTTATTGCTATGATCATGTAATTCTTCTTTCTTAGCTTGTTGATGTAGTATATTATATTGTTTTTGAGCATCAAATTAGTTTTTCATACCTCAGATAAAACCTACTTGGTCGTGGTGTCTAACTTTTTTATATTGTAATTTAAATGCTTTTTAATAAAGACATTTATTATATATGTTTTATATATATTTGCATTTATGGAAGCTATTAGCTTATAGTTTCATTTTCTAGTAATGTCTTTGTCTAGTTTTAGCATTAGGATGATGCTTCCATTGTAGAATAAGTTATGAAGCACTTCCTCTGTTTTTCTGTTCTGCAAGAGGCTGGAGACCATTTAGTCTCTTTTTCCTCTTTGTGTTTGGACCCATCTGGGCCTGAAGCTTTCTGTTTGGGGATGCCATTATTGATTCAGTTCCTCCAGCAGATAAAAGCTTGCTCAGATTGTCCTTTATTCTTGTATGACTCTTGACAGGCTGCCTCTTTCAGTGAGTTGGTTTGTTTCATTTTGATTATCAGAATTGTAGGTAAGGCATCCATAATCTTCCCTTTTATGTCCTTTCTTATCAAAAGATATGAGATGATATCTCTTCTTTCACTTCTGATATTAGTAATTTATGCCATTTTAATTTTTAGCCTATATAAAGGCTTATTGATTTTGTTGATTTTTTTCAAAGAACCAGATTTTTGTTTGTTTGTTTGTTTTATTGGCTTTTCTGTATTGACGTGTGGTTTTCAACTTCGCTGACTCTCCTTATTTTCCAATGATTTTGAATTTAACTCACTCTTGTTCAGCATTGATGAAGTCTCCAGGAATAGATGCGAATTCATCCATTGCTCCCTGGACCAGGCTTTGATTCATATCTTTTGATTCTCTGTTGCTAGTTGAATGCACATTAAAAATGGTTGCACTTTCTTGGACTATTGACTCACTTAGGGTGAACCTGTGTCTCTGCCCTGGAGGCTTCATTCGTGTATCAGGTTGGCTTTGTTTTGCTTCATTTTGTTTAGGTTGAAAGTCTTGGCTAAGGTGAGATGGCTAGAGAGGACTAGATGATTATTCCCGTCCTCCAACCGAAGGGCTAGAGAGGGCTCTGATGGGTGTTTCCTGTGACGTGGAAGGCTAGAGTAGTCGGACATTCTCACTTCTCTTCCCCCAGGTAGACTAAAGGAGGGTAGAGCTGAGTACCTTTCTCCCAGGTAGGACAGACTCTGGTAAAATTCCAGTCAATTAGGCTCCAGTCAAATAGTTTCTCCTCAGAGAAGGCTTCGTTCTGAAGAACACAGTCTTCTGATACATTTCAGCATGCTGCTTTTCTCACATTGCTCCTGGCCAGAAGCCCAATGAGTTGTTTTTTTTTTTTTTCCTAATTTTTTAGCTAAGAACCTGGTAGAAATCCTGGAGGTAAACTTCACAAAAATGTAGCTATTATGTACTTCTTAAGTTTTTAACTTTCATTTTTGTCTACACCTACTCCAAATCAGTTCACCAGTTATAACCCGAGTTGACCTACTCAGCCTATAAAAGGTTCTGCTTGTGGTTTTCTGACATGGCTAAGTTTAGATTTTCTATCTCTGTCTGTTTGTCTCTAACTTGGTGAATGGTCTTATAACTTTACTTCTTTGAGGGGCACTGAAAGGTCCACAGGAAGGAGGGAAGCTGGGATTACTCCAAGGTTTGGCAAAATCCCTAGGGAATGGAGGTATGGTGTGTAGAGAGATCCCTGTAGGCACTCTGCTACAAACCAGTGTGGCTACTGGGGGTCCCAAGTGGAAAGGGTTTCTAGGTTTTGGCTGCTGACCCAAAGGGATGAGAAGGGAGGTCTGCAGGAGTCCATGGGGAAGAACAAAGCTGGGTTCACTGCAAGGTTCAACTTTGAAAGATCTGAAGAGAGTTCCTGGGATTTCCAACCGCTCACCTTATTTATTGTATGGTAGAGCAATGGCTTCTAAACTCCTCACATTCAAGATTGAAATCCTCAACTTCCCCTGACTGTTTTCAAACTTTAAAATATTAAGTGGCTACTCATATTAATATTTATAAGTTGAACCACAATTCAACTCTGATGACGTTAAAAAGAGGAATACACACACACACACACAAGGCAGTTGTGTGGTAAGGATTACAGCTACTTGATGGGGGGATGAGGCATTAACACGCATGGCTTTCCTCTTGGGCATTTCAGTTTCTCACAATGTAGAACACAGCCTGTAAAATCAGAGTTATTTAAATGTGAGCTCTACGTTGATGAGAATCTAATTCCTGTAGACGGTATTACCACAGACGTGGTTATTCTTTCCCTTTATGTTTTCATCTTTGAACTGGATGATAACAGTTCTACAGGTAATGTATACAGCATACGGACATCTGTCTTAGGGTTTCTATTGCTGTGATAAAACACCCTAACTAAAAGCAACTTGAGGGGGAAGGAGCTTCGTCTTGGACTTCCGCTAATAGTTCATCACGAGGAAAGTCCGGGCAGGAACTCAAGGCAGGAGCCTGAAGGCTGAAACTGAAGCAGAGGCCGTGGAGGAAGGCTGTTTACCATTTTCTCATATACCTCAGGACCACCTGCCCAGAGGTGGCACCACCCTCAATGGGCTGGACCCTCCCACTCAACCACTAATTAAGAATATACACCATAGACTTGCCCATAGACCAGTCTGGCGAGGGCATTTTCTCAACTGAGGTTCCCAAATGATGATAGCTTATCTCAAATTGACATAAAACTAGGCAGCACAATGCCATTTTTATACTCCTTGCCAATATGGCCACAGTTATGACCTTCTAGATGCAGATGCTCTGAGAAGTATAGGTTTTGAAAGGCAGAATAAGGAGAGATGGGGGGGTTGCTAATGTCATAGCATGGAATAAAGAGAAAGTACCACAGTACCCAAAAGGAGCTAAGAGTTTCATGATAACCAAAGCTAAAATTTGGTTCAAAACACTCTTTATTCTTTCATTTCCAATTTGCTTAGACTACAGACTCTGAGAACTCCAGAAAAATCTCTAAATGCCAGAAATGCTGTGGAGAGATGAGGGAACACCATGTCTCCTTTCTCCCTACCTCCCTCTGAGGAATCCAGAGCTCAGTGATGAACCCTACCTCTCTTCTCCTGAGTTTTCTCCCTGACCAGGGCTCTGCAAAACCCCACTTCCACAAACTGAAGAAGCCAGGGCAGACTCAAAGTTCTAGGTGGACTTCCTGTGTTCCAGCTGAATCAGCCAGTTCATCACAGAGCACTGTGGTCCAGGTATGGAAGAGCAAGCTTAGCCACTGCTGGATGTTTTACAAATGGATGTTAGAAGATAGCACAAAGAAAGGACAATCACCATGGCAGCTGGGGGGCAGATTAGGGAGTAGCAACACTACTTCATACTTGTTTGGGACATTCAACTACTGAGAATCACAGGGACATTGTACTACAGAGAGGTCTGCTGACCTTTGCAAGGTCAGATAATTTGTTAGAAAATGATTTCTATGTAGTGGTTTGTTTGTTTTTACTGAATGTCTCAGTTTTACAACGTTGGTCAGAATAAAATTGTGTATCAAAAAGTTTAATAATATATTTACAATCTCAAAGCAAATAAGGATTCAATAAGTCATGGAAGAAACAATTTCAAAAGAAATTATTTATAAGGCTTTGTTGTTATGACGTTTTTAAATTTTGAGTCAAAATGAAAATACAGTGGGAAATAATAACTGGTTTTTACATTGCAAAGTGAAAATTATCCAGCACATTAATACAAAACAACCTTACAAAGTAGCAACCGGGGGGCTGGAGAGATGGCTCAGCGGTTAAGAGCACCGTTTGCTCTTCCAGAGGACCCGGGTTCGATTCCCAGCACCCACATGGCAGCTAACAACTGTCTGTAGTTCCAGTTCCAGGCAAACACCAAGGCAAATAAATAAATAAATAAAGTTAAAAAAAATAGTTTTTTAAAAAAAACCAAAAAAACAAAAAAAAAAACAAAATAGCAACCGGTCAAGAAGCAGAGACCCAGGATCTGTGGAGTGCTCTGGCATAAATGGAATATCTACATTATGCCTTCTTCCTACAGAGCTCAGGATCCATTTCACAGGAAAGGATGGAAAGAGGCGAGGAGGACCAGAGTGAAGCAGTGTCTTCTGGACATGTCAGAGGAGGGGAGGGATTCACAATTCTCCATCATCCCTAACTGAAGAGTCACCAACTGTTGATGGCTTCCTAGGAAGAGGGAGACTCAGCTTTCTTTAGGATTGTAGTCCCTGGTGAGTGGATGAGCCCACAGCCATGAGTACATGGGCAGCACCCCTTGCCTTCAATCCATAAAATTTCCTTGCTTTTGTTGGGGGTGGGGTTCACAGAAGAGCTGCCTTCTAAATCAGAGCTCCCAGGAAATCTGTGTTCCCAAAGCAGAATGAGAGCCACTGTCAGAGAAACCAGAGGAAAATGAGGAGAATGTGACCCTAGAACTGTGGGAGAAAACAGTTCAAGGACAACAATGATCCCCCATGAGTGATGGCAAAGCAATAAAACTAATGGGAAAGTGGAAGAGAAAGGCAGGGAGGGTCAGTCAAAGCTACAGCTTCAGGTCAAGTTCAAGGTCAGTGAACCTGAGGGAGTCCATGAAAATAAAGAAAGAAGAGGAATGCTGGACAGTAAATGATAATAAAACTGATAGTCAAGAAGGAGTGGAAAAGGTTGACAAGGTCTATCCCAACCCTGAAACACAAATAAGGAGAAGAACCTGGATTCTGCAGGATAATTACAGTTATTTTAATTTTAATTTTGGCAGCTCAAACTTGATGTGTAGTTGAGGAAAATCTTGACTTCCTAATCCTCATGTTCTATGTCACTGCCCCCCCCCCACACACACATTGCTAGGATTATAGGCACAAACCACAGCATCCAGTTTTCTGTGATGCTGGCCAAGAGCATGCCAGGCAAGTATTCCAACTGTGCCACACCCCTGGGCCTGCTATGATTATTTCTTTTTTCTTTTCTTTTTTTTTTAAAATTATTTATTTCTATTTTATGTGCATTGGTGTTTTATCATGAGCGTCAGGTCCCCTGAAAATGGAGTTACAGACAGTTGCCAGCTGCCATGTCGGTGCTGGGAATTGAACCTGGGCCCTCTAGAACAGTCCATGCTCTTAAACACTGAGCCATCTCTCAGAATAATGCATTAGCCTTCTGCTCTGTTTTGATAGCAAGCTCACAAGGTTCAGGAGCCTCCCGTGACCTTCTCAAATGACAGCTCACCAACATTGCCTTTCCAAGAGGACCAAGGAAGAATCATAGACAATGGTTCTGCTAGAGAGTGAGCCGTGGAAGATAGAGCCACAGCCTAGGCAGTCTCAAACCCAGCGTCAGCCCGTGCTCTGCTGTGGTTCATTGTTGAATCGGGGCTACCTTCCCAGGGTTCATAGGCCATGCCTGGTGTTATAATGTGTGTTCTCTGGTGTTCCTTACAATGTGTGAATGTGATTCTTGAAGACAGTGAGGACCCTAAGGATGATGTGCACGCCTTGGTCGGCACAGCCCCCCAATTGGCCTAAATTGTCCATAGGGCCACTGACCGGACTCATTCTTGTGCTTGTTGCCCTGTTTGGACTCTAGAGCAGTGTTCTCGGATCAGACACCAGACTTTTTACCTTCTTTTCTTTCCTCAGGTTAACCTGGAGTCAAGGCTCTTCTGGGTAGGAAGAATTCCGCTAACAGACAAGAGACTGGCAGGGTGCTCACAGCATGAGCTCAGAAAGGGGCTGTGCCCCCCCCCGCCCCTCCCCCAGTGGAAAGTCTGAGGCCTGGAAAGTTGTACTAGGAGCGAGAGCACTTTGGGAGAAACTGCCAGAATCACTCACACACACACTTGGGGGAATTTCAGTTGTCCCCAAAGTACCTCTTAATTTGAAAACAATCAGGAAGCAGGTCAGCGGGACTCTCATCACTTGGCAGCGCCTGGCTCTGGGTGGCCTTGGAGCGCCTGGGCTGTGTTGCTACAGGCTCCAATTAGGTGTGAGAAATGGTTGCTGGTGCCTGCCAGCTGGGGAAGAAGCCAAGCAACTCATCATCTCTGTCTAATCAACAGAAGGGGCTCCTTTGGCCCCGGGCACGAAAGGACGAATGGTACCATTCATCAGGCAGAGTTTTCCACGCTGGAGGGAGCCCACAGGTGCAGAGATAAATCTACTCGCCCACAGCTCAAAATGATGTCATTAAGGAAGGTTTCTGAAAGTAGGATGCGGGTGGCATAGCAAATCTAAGTGGCTGGATGGCGCTGAACAATTTCTGTGCATCTTCCCAGGCAGTGGGAGGAGGCCGAGAGTAGCTTCCCATGGGAACCCAAGGCAGAGCTGTGCGGGTACTTTCTGCAGTGGGCCCCAGAGTTGGGAGCTCTAAATAAGGCAGTTCCTAGAAGTGTAATTGCGGACAGTTGTTTATGCTTTCAAACCCCAGAATCTTTGGTTGTAAGATGAGGGAGAATACCATGTATAATGTACAGTATCATATGCATATAAAATATAAGGAGTTGATGAAAATAAGAGTATCACTTTTGTGGGGGGCAGTGTGTAGAATGTCGGTGGAGCTCAGATTCGTTACAATAAGAGAGAGGCACATGAATAATAAGCTAATTACTGAGATCTGGCTGTGCCTGGCCCTAAGTTACTACATATTGTGTAAAACAGTGGGTTTTCAGGCTGGGCCTTGCTCTGAGGCTCCATTTTACAAGCAGCATCTGGGTCCATTTTGAGGCTGGATGATGATGACTGCACCTGGAAGACACTGTAAAGAACATCATGTCTGAAATCATTCACAAGGCACAAGCTGGTAAATAACATGTTCCTAAAAGTAGAGAGTGCCAATTGATGACGTTTTCAAAGTAAATTGGGAATATTAGAGCACATGGAAGTATTAAAATTATATTAGGAATACTAGACTCAAAACTTTCTGGACACATCAGATCTTTGGAGAAAAGAATCTAACTCTTTCACCTGAACTGCATAAAAAGGAACACATCTAATGCTACTGACTTGTCACATGACCACTCTGTGTGTATGTGTCAAGGGACCAATAAGTGAGGGCTCCTGAGCCCATCAGCTTCACTTTGGCCACAGCCCAAGTGTTGATTAGCCTGCTTGATCACCACCCATCTGTCTGTCTAGATCTACTGTCTACTCATCTTCTCCTTCATCCCCTTGAACCTCATCCTGGCCCTTGCCTCTTAAACCTGCACTGAACCTCACTTTTATACACTCAAATCTGACCTTCAAAGTAGCAACTCCAGTTGGACTTCCAACAGAGTTATTTGACCCTCACAAAGACATTTTTTGAATATTTTTCATCTTCTCTGTTCCTCAGGCCTCTTAGAAGTCCCCTAAAGCCCACAGGAGCCTTGATAGCAATTCTGGAAAAGATAGATGATAGAGATATAGAGATATATTTAATGTGTGATGTGTGATTTGAGAGTTAGTAGTAATTAAGACTGGACCAGAGAATCTGTATTTAGCTTGACCAGAGCTATTAAGGAGAGAAGGAGCGCTTGACACATGGTTTCCTATCATACCTTGTGAATCTATTGTTATTCATATATTTTGACATTGTGGAGAGACACATATGTGTCTAGCAAAACACGTCACACTAGCAAACTTATCCTCTCAAGGCTGTGAGAGGCTTTGTCGATGCTTTACCAAGTACATGCATTTTGCATTGAGCCTAAGGAAGGAATTATAAAATGACAGATGTTATCATCAGCCTGTTTTGAGAGAGCTTACTCCAACTAGTTGGTGAAATCAGAATTTAATCCTTGGATTTTCAACTCTAAACTGTTGGAATGTAGGCAAACATGTTCTATAAAAACTATGCCAAATGTCAGAATATACAGCCCTGTTTTAGGACAAGGAAGCTAAAAAAAAAAAACTATGTCAAATGTCTTCTAAAAAAATGTAGGCAAAAGCATAAGAGTTAGAGGTATACAGGTATACAGAGGTATATAACATTTACAAGATACTGTAAATGATGATCTTTCTTAAGGTAGAATTTTCTATCAGTGTGGCTAGGGACATACTGTAGACTCAACAAAACAACAGAGCCCCCTAGTTCTTCTACCTGCCATCCAGTCTTGCACCTATAGCAGAAGATATCACTGGAGGTGGAAGGGCATCCTGCTTTTGTAATTATTAACTATTATATGCAATATTTCATTTCCTGTTGTTGTTGTTTGAGACAAGGCCTGGCCCAGAACTTACCATGTAGCTGAGGATGATTTGGAACGTCTCATTCTCCTGCTTCTTCCAGAGTGTCGGGATTATAGCCATGTGCCACTGTCTTGGTTTATATGTGCTAGGGATCAAACATGGGACTTTATGTTTGGGAAACACTCTACCACAGGAGTTTCATCCCCAGCCCTCTGTTTCCTTTTGACTCATTGTGATCTTCAAGAGTCACATCAATTTTCTCTGTTGTGTTTCTTTCTTAAGAGTTCACTTTTACAGATATACAGATTTTTTTTTTCAAAGAAGCATACAGCACTGGGTGGAAATAACTGCAGAATACCACAGAGTGACTTCCAAAGATGAGCTCTTGACATCTGCGTGAAGAAGAACTGACCTCTGGGAGGCCTCCAGACAGGATTTCACTGTAATTATTGCTTTGTTCTTTTTTTTTTTTTTTTAAGGGAGGAGGCCTTTGCTTGAGTTTACAATTTAAGAAGAGACACATCCACCATGGGGGTAGGGGGATGCTAGGAAGAGTGTGAGGTGTCTGGTCACGTTCATCTACAATCAGAAAGCAGCAGAGATGGTGGGCAGATGCAGTGATGAGATATCAAACCTCAAGGCACCACATCACTGTTCTTCATCAAGATTCTGCCTACCAAAGAATCCACAACCTTGCAAAACAATGCTACCACCAACTGTGAACCCTTTGTTCAAACACAAGCACCTGAACCTGTGAGGAACAGTTCACATTCAAATCACAACAATATCCAGATCTTTTCCTCTCCTGTTATAGAAATGGTTCCAGAATTGTTTTTTTTTTTTTTTTTTGTTTTTTTTTTGTTTTTTTTTAAAGGCATTACAGTCTTGAAAAGGCCACAATGTGTCAATGTGTTGTGGGATAATCTTTTTGTACACTGGGAAGGTGTGTTGCAGGTTTACCTTGCCTGCCTTCTGATTGGTTTAATAAAGAGCTAAATAGCCAATAGCTAGGCAGGAGATGGATAGGCAGGACATCCAGAGAGATAGGAACTATGGGAAGAAGAGAGGATTTGCAGTCAGATGAAGAGGGAGTTGGATGTACAGTATGGAGGAGAGGTCATGAGCCACGTGGCAGAAAGTAGATTGATATAAACTGGCTAAGTTAAGTTATAAGAGGTAGCTGGGAACAAGCCTAAGCTAAGGCCAAGCACTTGTCAATAAGAAGTCTCTGTGTCATTATTTGGGAACTGGAGGTACAAAGAAAGTCTGACTATGAGGGTGATTATTTTGTACACTATCTTTCAGTTTGGATTCTTGAGACTGTCACACTAGAATGTTCTTAGATGATGTCAGGAGGCTGGTAAAGATCATGCAGTCATTCAATTAAGGTGATGTTTGTTGTCTGTCTTGGCTTCAGAGTGTCGTGACTCTCCGAGAGGAATATCAGTGTGGATTTGTGACCCTTGCATATGTTATTTGCAGAATGGGAGCCGGGAGACTCCTTTCTCTTGTCACTCGTTAGCTGAAATTCTTCAGTATGTATGCACGTTACCTTCTTCCCTTGTCTTTCTTTACAAATTTTAACACTGATTTTAATTTGTGTTTGGGTGTGTAGGTGTTGTAAAAGGTTTCTGGCCTGGACTTTCCAGTCTATCCCAAAGGTTTGCACCCACTCTCAGCTCCACTGTCATGAAGTCCCAAATAAACACACACACTTGTATTATTTTTATGCTGATTGGTCGAGGACCCAGGCATATAACTTGCTAACCCTTTAGTCTTAAACTAATCCAACTTTCTTATCCTGTTCAGCCATGCGGCTCGGTACCTTTTCTCAGCAGCATTTCCTTTTTGTCTCCTGGCAGCTCCAGTGACTCTGTGGCATCTGTATCTTTTCTGAGATGTTCCTGAGTTTTCTTAACCTAGTAGCTCCACCCACACTTCCTGTCTGCCTTTGGCCAATCAGCTTTTATTAAACCATAGGCAGGACAAATATGTACAACATTACCAGCATAATCCCACTACATGTAGGTGTTTGACTGTGTACATGTTCACTTGTCACTGAGTGTATGTAGAGCTCAGAAGACAACTTGCTGGTACCAGGTTTCTCTTCCTCTATGTGACAAGTGCCTTTTCTTTACCTGCTGAATTGTCTTCCCAGCCCTCCTTCTTTCTTAACATCAGTACACACTGGGGAGGGAGTCCATGTGTTAGAACCATTTCTACCTTTATAAAAGCTGATGGTCAGTGTTAAGGAGCAATATTTCATTATTTTAGCCTTGTGATACCTACTCTCACACACTTTTTAGTTCTTTTATACCCTCTCTTGACACATTGTTCTTGCTAAGATGTGCAGTACTGTATTAAATGAGGTTGAGAAAGCAGACACCCTGTCTTGTTCCTGATTTTGGTGTTCATGCTTTGAGTTTTCCTCCTGGTTAATAATGTTGGCTGTAGGTTGGTCATATAAAGACTTTACTATGTTGAGATACGGTTTTTTTTTTTTCTATCTCAAACTTTCTCAGGACTTTTTAACATGAAAGGATATTGGATTTTGTCAGAAGTGTTTTCTGTGGAGATGGAGCACTTGACTTCTGTCCTTGAGTCCATTTATGTAATGTATAACATTTTTGGCTTATGTATTGTGAGCTATCCCTGTATTTCTGGAGTAAAGCCAACTTGACCATGATGAATGATCTTTTTGATATGCTCTGGAATTTGGCTGCAAGGTCATTAGGTAAATTGAACTGTAAATTTTATTTATTTATTTATTTTTTGCTGTGTTATCTGTTTTTGGTATCCAGGTAATACTAGCTTCATAGAGAAAGCATGGTAACATTTCTTCTTTTTCTATCTTATGGGATAATTTGAGAATCATTGCTATTAATTATTCTTCGATGATCTGGTAAAACTCACCAGTGAACCCATCTGAGCTTAGGTTTATTTTTTAGTTGAGCTATTTCTAATTATTGTTTCAATTTCACTGCTTGTTGTTGATTTTCAAAATTGTATATATTTTCCTGCTTTAATTTTGGCAAGTCATATGCATCTGTAAATTAACCTATTTCTTTTAAATATTTCTTTTTATTATTTCTAACTCTGTGTGTGTGTGTGTGTGTGTGTGTGTGTGTGTGTGAGTAAGTACCTATGAGGGCAGTTCTTTGCAGAAGCCAGATACCCTAGAGCTGGACTTATAGTCAGTTAGCCATCTGGTGTGGGTGGTCTAGTAAGTTCCACATGTGGTAGAGGAAAAATGGGAACTCTGTAGTGGTTATATAACACCTAGTAGAGATGTGACCTACATTCCTCCTTTCTGTCTAGGGATATTATCTTTTCTTTATAATGCTGCCATCATAATGCTGACTTTACTCACACTAAATATTACTCAACTATACCTGAACATCACATAATGTCACTTAGTTTGGGGAAGGTATGCTATCTCCTCGAAGAAACAGCACCCACAGAAGACAAAAACCCCATCAGGTCATTCATAATAGATCCCCGAAGTGAACAGCCCAGATCCTTCTACACTGGATGTTTCCTACATGTTTCTCTACATGGCTCATATTTAATTTGAGTGTGAAATGGATTGTATGCAGTTTCTCAAGCTCCTGGCATATTGCTTGGTTTAGAGTAGGTGCTTGTTTGGTTACTCTTGATCATCAGTTTGATTGGCTCCAGAAGTTCTAGAAGATAAGCCTCTGGGCCAGCCTGTGAGGAAGGTTCTAGACTGAATTAATTATTGTCTCGTATGGTATTCACTTATTTACATTCTCATCGTTGCCTCCCCCAGTAGAAAGGTTTGCGTTATGATTTAATTTTGGTTTGACTGTGTCCCGTGCTAGAAGCTTGGTCTTTAATGTGTCCATGGTGAGAGAAAGTAGAACCTTTCAGAAGTGAAGTTGAAAGGAAAGAATTAGACCAGGGGTATTACTATAAGAAAGAACTGGATTTTTCAAGACAGGTTTTCTCTGTGTAACAGCCCAGGCTTCCTTGGAACGCACTCTGTAAACCAGGCTGGCCTTGAACTCACAAAGCCACCTGCCTCTGCCTCTCAGTTGCTGGGATTAAAGACATGCTCTACCATGCTCAGCTGGTTATTTTTATGGGATAGGTTAAAACACAAGAAGGGGTATTTATAAGGAGTGGGACTGGCCTGGAATCTCTAGTTTCTTGACTCATTGAATGATCTCTTCTGTACCAGCCCTGCCACGGTTATGTCTCCTGCCATGAGTTCATCACATGAAAGCAAAAAAACCTCAATCTCCATCTCTCAGATCTATAACTGGTATTTATCCATGAATTCTGTGAATTTCTGGGAATCCATTTGCTATGAGGCCTCCTTCTGTGTGTATTAGCTTCATGTCATACCATAAAGCATCTGGGGCATTGACCTCTTCTCTGTATTCCACCATAAAGAAAATATGAAGAGAAATGTTTTCTGGTGACTTGGTGCCATAGTTTGGGTGGAAAGGTTGGTTCCCTAGTATGTGGTGCTACTGACAAGGGTTGGAACCTTGAAGACATGGGACCTGTTAGAAGGAAGTCTCAGGGGTCTCTGAAGAGAATACAGGGACCCTGGTTATCTTTATGCTTACTTCCTGGCCACCAGGAAAACTCCACCAAGTTTTCTACACCACCTTAGCACAGCCCCAAAGCAGAAGAATCAAGTCTCTATTGACTGATATCTCTGAAATTATGAGCTAGAAAATCACCCTTTCTTCTTGTAAATTGTCCTTGGGCATTTTGTCCCTGTCAGTGAAAGTTTACTAATGCATCCTGAACATGGGAGAGACACACACATATACTGCCAGGTGCCACGTGAGAGTTTATTGCAGGGAGTTCGGATATCTGGAGAAGTGGGGAAGAGAGTAGGAGAGAGAGAGAGAGAGAGAGAGAGAGAGGAGAAAGGTGAGAAGGAAGGGGGAAGAAGATAATGGATCAGATGCCATGTGTTATTTCTTTTTAAGAGAGCGGGTGGGCACAGATTCACACAGCCATGCCTGGGAGCATGCTCTACTGGTGCCTTGTTGGGTCCACTGCACAGGGTGCATGGAACACACTTACACAGGCCCCATGATCAGTGTTGATAGAAAGAGAATTCCACTAATGAGAGACTCATAGACAGCAACACGCAGCCCATGTGACCAAAATTTGAGAAAATAGTGTTGCCTTGAGCCTGTCAAATAAAAGAACTGTAATCTTCACACCCTCATCATCATCATCATCATCATCATCAGCAGCAGCAGCAGCACACACAGGAATTACAGTGATATGCTTATTTCTACCTGCACTGGACAGCCTGGGGCAAGGCTCTTTCCAAAGGACTCTGCATTCCACATCACCAGGGTACACAGGACCTTTCCAAGTCCTACCCAATGCAGTGCTGAGAGGGATTGTCTTTCCCCAAGCGCTACTCTCTTCTCTCTCTTTAATCTCATCTTTTCCCAGAACAAAAACATCTGAATGTAAGAAAATCCACCAGGTTGCTCATAGCCTAAGCTCCTGTGCTTTATTGAAGGCAGACCACAGTTGGTTAAACTTCTCCAATTTCCTTCTACTTTGACTTCTAAAACCAAAAACTAATCCAGCTCTCATTTTACATGTCTATTTTTCTTGTCGAAAATAGATGTTCCAAGGATCCAGTGTTTATTATAAAAATAGAACTTATTTTCAATACCAACAAAGAACCCAATGTCAAATAATTACATTTAGATTGACCTAGAGAGCGCAGGCACAGAGAATTACAATGGCTGCCATGGCTGAGGTTTCTGTCTGATTATATTAACTTCAAAATAATATGGATGTGTGCATATCTTTGAATGTAGGTAAATTTCATCAGAATCTACTTTCAGTGGTTGAGGGAGTGGGTAAGGCCAGAGACCAAGAATTAAACTTTGTTGTGATCAACCTTCATAGCAACAGATTCTTAGTGATTTGAATTAAAGCAACTTAATCATATGTTACACAAATAAAATTAATACAGTTTCAAACACCTGTGTAATGACAACACTAGAATCCAGATGCATTAGATACAGACCTTTCTGCGGGACTACCAGCATCTTGTGACCTACATCCCTACTTTAGAGTTAGCCCAACTATTCTACCCAGTCATAGAGGCTATTCTAATTAGAATCACCCACACTCACAGAGAGAAATGACGGAGGTAAGCTCGATTCTTTTTTGTTTGTCTTTTGTTTCTTGAGATAGGGTTTCTCTTTGTATCCCTGATTATCCTGGAACTCACTTTGCAGACTGGGCTAGTCTCAAAATCATAGAGATCCACCTGCCTCTGCCTCTTAAATTCTGGGACTAAAGGCGTGTCACTACATCTGGCTGTAAACTCCATTCTTAATAAGGTTTACATTTACATGTTTGCATTTAAAATATCAATCAAGTGTGTGGAGCTGCCAGAGTGAATGGGCAGCCACTAGCTTCTCCTGAGGTGTGACTTTGATGCTTTGGGTGGCATGAAGTCACTGTTCAGAATAAGTAAAAGCAGGAGATGAGATTAGTGGGAAATACTTGTACTAATGCTTCTTGCAAAGTCATTATTAAGAAATTTCCTGAAAGGTTGGTGAGATTAGAAGACAAAGCAAAAAAGTTTCCCACCACTTAGATAAGATTTTCAAAAGTAGAAGACCTAAGAAAAAGAAAATCTAAAACCTTCCTAATGCTACAAATCTCTAACATGGTTTCTCAAGTTGTGATGACCCTCCAACTATAAAATTATTTTCATTGCTACTTCATAGCTGTTATTTTGCTACTGTTATGAATCATAATGTAAATATCTGTGTTTTCCAATGGTCTTTGGTGATCCCTCTGAAAGAGTTCACAACCCCCAGGATGAGAAACCACTGGTCTAAATCCAAATGAGGTGTAGACATTCATGCTCATGGTGACTCATATGCCACTGGCTGGCATGGGTCAGAGACAGCACACACACCAGTGTGCAGGAGGTTTATGAATCATGTTCTTGAGACTGAAGAGAAAAGAGAGGAGGATTGGGAGGAGGGCTAGCCACAGTGAGGAGCTGTCCTGTGTGGATGGATATCTTAAGGGGGATCCAGTCAACACTGAAGGAGTTGGCATCATCTTCAGAGATGCCTCCCATATGGGCAGAGGAAACAGATTTTATAGTCTCAGGTTTATTAGTCTCTGGATATGGACCACCGTGAAGATGAGACCTTAGGCTAGGTGGCTTTCTTCAGCTGAAGCAGACAGCAGAGTGGCAGACAGACAGTAGTCAGGGGAATAAGCACATTGTCCAGGCTGACCATGACCACATATATCATAGTCCATTCACTGCAGTTTTGGATCCATTGCTTTGAACAGTTTCTTGGGGCAATAACGGCAGAATTCTAGTGTCTCTCTTCTTACATGAAGCTCAGGAGGAAAGTGAATGAAACATAGGCACATGTTGAGCTGGCCTTGAGGCCCAACTTAATTATTCTCTTTCTCTCTCTCTCTCTGGTTTGGTCTCTGAAGGGCTGGGATTCTTTATTTGTTCATTCTTTGTCAAAAGTAGGGATGGACACTGTGTCAGAAGGAAGCCAACTGAATCTCGTGGGTATCAAATATATCTTGTGTCCCACTGTGCAGCATCAGGGATCAGTCACTTGCCAAGGCAGCGATTTCTCTCTCTGCCTGTTCCTGGAAACAAGGAGCCCAAACCTAAGTCACAGCCTATTTAGTGCAGCCCTGAGCACAATCTGGGCAGTGTTGGACATAAAGAGAATGAACATAAGTTTTCAGAGCTGTGTCAAGCAGGTAAAGAATGAGGATTTTATAATCTGTATTGATTAATCATTGGATACGAGTCCTCCAGGAAGGGCATAGGATTTTACTCAGGGGTCTATCTTCAGCTGAGTCAATCCTTTCAGAGATAGCCCCAGGCAACCAGTCTGTTTCTTCCCTATAGGCATGGGCCTTTCCTTCCTGAAGGGAGAGCTGAGCTATGAATTACCATGGTTACCACTTCTGTTGAAGTAGAGGTCAAATAGAGTCCTGTGTTAGCGTCATATGATCCTAAGAACTTAAATAAAACTTGTAGACTCCTAATAATGTTGAATCTGATTTCCCACTAACTACATAGACATAAGATTTGTGTCACATTATAAAATAAAGGTGCATCAGCATTTAGTATCCACTCTCTTCTTCCTTCTTCCATCCTTTTTTCTTTCCTTCTTTCTTTATTTTTTAGTAAAGTTATAGAAACACTTTTATCAACAGTGACTTTTTTGTTTTTAAGTCCTTACATTTTTACCAGAGAGGAGGTCAGCTTTATGTCATCTTTGAGGATGAGGTCATGAAAATCAGAGAAACCAATGCAGGAAAGGCGATCATTTTCAGTGAGTGGGAGACAGTTCACATTCCCCTTGTAATTAGAGCCAGCACACAGTCATTACATGAGAAAAACCTCTGATGATAACAATGTAATCGAATCTGTGCAGTGTGGGGTCATTCTCCTGGTCTAAGAGTGCCAAACATAACTAATGCGGACGAACTTTCAAAAGGACAATGAACTTACAGCTTTCAGATTCAAGGTTACCTCAAGCCCATGACAGAGGCAAGTTCTCTGTTTCAAGAATGTCGCCCACAAATGGACCTGCATGACATAATTGGAATATAAAACTATTTAAGTGTCAGATTTATATCTATGAGGTCAATTAAAACCGGGGAGATCTCATTCTCGCAAACCGCTCTGCCTCCTTGCAATGCTGTGGTTTATAATAGAGTTATTATTAGCTCTGACCACAGTTCAGCCACCCTGACAGCTTGCCCACCTGCCTTCACTGAGAGTGATCTGCTCCGGCATGGAATGCTGGCGGCAGCCTTGCACATTGTCACTTAGCCTTCTTTGGGCATGGTTATTTCCTCACGGAGACAGCATAGGTGGAAGACAAGGACCATGTCATACCCTATTAGAGGCCCCTGAAGCACTCACCATTAGAGCCTTCTAGATGCAATCCTACATGTTTCTTTGTGGAATTAATGATTTGTGTTTGATTTGGGCGAGCAATGAATCTTGTTCATTGTTTCCTCAGCTCTTTAGCACATTGCCTGGTCCTAGCATAGATAATTACTGTTCATTTTGATTGACTTGACACAATCGAGAACCACCCAAGAAATAAACCATTGGGCCAGTCCTTAAGGGAGTTTCTAGATTGGGTTTAATGCAGTAGACAGACTGACCTAATTGTGGGTGGTACAATACCATGGCCTGGGATCCTGGACTGAATAAAAAGCAGAAGAAACTTAGCCAGCTATCCAAAGTAGTAGCGAGTAGTGAGGTCATGTGTCTGAAAAGAGAATTTACTACTTCCATTTTGCCAAACCAGCATAATTCCTTAGCTACATTCTAATCTTGTCTTTATACCCCCAGATAAGTGTAGTTATTATTCCTCGTCAGAGAAATTCCTTTGCACACCAAATGGAAACCATTACAGAAAATCACAACAGGGTAAAATGCAGAGAGCAGCAGAGAGTAGGGAGCCCAGCCCCAGGGAGTACATGTGCAGCTCAGCCCCTGCATCTCTGACTCAGGGAACATTGGAGAAAGGGGCCGAAGATGGTAACAGCCAAAATACCAGGAAGCCTGCCGAAACTGCCTCTCTTTTATTTAAAAAGTTTTTTCTGTATCTACCACTGCCCCCCCTCCATTTCCTCCCCCAGTCCCTCCCAGTCCTCCCTCAGCCTCCCTCCACATCATTCCCTCATCCCCAAGAAGGGCAAGGAGTCCCAAGGTGGCTCACTTCAGTCTGGCATATCCAGTTGAGGTAGGTTGGAGTCCCTCATCCCAGTACTAAGGCGGAGTTAGGTGTTCCTCTGTAGAGAATGGGATCTGAGATGTCAGTTCAAGCGCCAGAAACATACTCTGGTCCTACTGCAAGAGGCTCCACTTGCCCAAGCCTATTGACAGTCATGTGTCTTTGGAGGGTTTAGTTCCTTTCCCTACAGGCTCTTCAGTGATTATTTCAGAGTCAGTGAGCTCCCAATAGCTCAGGTCAGCTGTCTCTGTGGGTCTCTGCCTCATGATCCTGGTCCCTTTGATCATATACTCTCTCCTCTTTCTCTCTTCAGCTAGACCAGGAGCTAGACCTGGTGCTTAGCTATGGATCTCTGCTTCTGCCTCTATCCATTGCTGGATGAAGATTCTATAATGACAATTAGGGTGGTGATTCATTGATTATGGGGGAAGTGCTGTTTAGGCACCCTCTTTACTATCACTTGGAGTCCTAGCCAGGAACATCTTGTTGGTTCTTGAAGATTTCCTTAGCACCAGGTTTCTTTCTATCCCACAGTGGCTCCCTCTGTTAAGATATACATTTCTTTGTTCTCCCTCTCTGTTTCTCTTCCCACTCAACCATCTCCTTCCCTCATGATTTTTTTCCACTCCCCCTCTTGTTTGCTCTCCATTATTATCCCAATTTACTCAGGAGACCTTTTCTATTTCCCCTTCCCAGGGGATCCCTGGATGTCTTAAGTTGTTCCTGTTATCTCGCTGAAGATTGTGTTTTGCAACCTGGATATTCTTTATGTCTAAAATCCACTTATGAGTGAGTACACACCATGTCTTTCTGTTTGGCCCTGTGTTACCTAACTCAGAATGATACTCTCCAAATCCATCCATTTGCCCACAGATTTTAGGATATAACTTTTTTCTGCTGAGTAGTATTCCATTATGTAAATGTACCAACGTTTGTTAATCCATTCTTCAGTTGAGTGGCATCTAGGTTGTTTCCAGGTTCTTGCTATTATGAATAATGTTGCTATGAACATAGTTGAGCTAATGTCCTTGGGGTAAGACTGCATCCTTTGGGTGTATGCCCAATAGTGAAATTGCTGGATCCTTGGGGAGACTGATTCCAAGTTTTTTGAGAAACTGCCATACTTTTCAGAGTGGCTGTACAAATTTACACTCCCACCAACAATGGAGGACTGTTCCCCTTGCTCCACATCCCCTCCCACATAGGCTGCCATCTGTGTTTTTGATCTTAGCCATTCTGACAAGTGTAAGATGGTTTTCATTTGCATTTCTCTGATGGATAAAGATGTTGAGTAATTCTTTAAGTGTCTTTTAGCCATTTGAAATGCTTCTGTTGAGAATTCTCTTTTTAGCTCTGAACCCACTTTTAATTGTATTATTTGGATTTCTGGAGACTGCCTCTTAGAAATGAATGCAGAAACAAGACCTGAACAATGACAATAGTGATAAACATGCTAAGTAGAAGGAGGAAAATCTCACATGGGGATCTTAGCCCTAAACAAAGAACTACAGGTTACTCATAGACTGGATTACCTTCTCCCAGGAAGGAGTTCTCTGATGGATTATATAACATGGCCAGCCATAAAACCATACACACACAAACAACAAAAGCAATCATCAAGTTATATTTATATGTTTGTGCATTATAATAAATATATATACAGATATAGGACAATAATAATGAGAGAAAAAAACATTATCAGTTTAAGAAGGGGTAGGGGAGGGGTTAATGGGGAGGAACTGGGAGAGGCTGGAGGGAAGAAAGGGAAAGAAGAGTGATATAATTATATTTTAATTAAAATGAATGTAAAAATAAAACTACAAAATTTAATTTTAAAAAGGAGAGAGTGAGCTGAGCATCAGCATTCACTTCTTGCCGCTTCCTAGCTGTTGATATAATGTCACTTGTCTCCTCAGCTGCACTCCTGTGCTCTTTCCAGTGTGCAGAACTGTGTGTTCCCAGAACTACACACTAAACATTTCCTTCCTCTGCTAAGCTTATTTTGTCAGATGCTTGATTACAATAATAAGAAAAATAATTAAGACATGGCAGGGTGGCTCATGCCTTTAATCCCAACACTTGGGAAAAAAGAGACAAGTTAATCTCTGTGAGTTCAAGGCCAGCCTGGTCTATAGAGTGAGTTCCAGCACATCCAGGGCCGTGACACAGACAAACCCTGTCTCGAAAAATCAACTGACCAAACAAACAAACAAAAACATTTAAAGCTTAATGAAGAAATGAATGAAAGAATAAATCATTAAATTAAAGCCTAGATTAAAAACACAGAGATAGGAGAAAAGCATTATAGCATATTTTTAACACAGAAGATGCTAAGTTGTTAAGGCAACCCTTAGAAAGACATCATCTCAGGGCTGGAGAGATGGCTCAGAGGTTAAGAGCACTGACTGTTCTTCCAGAGGACCTGAGTTCAATTCCCAGCAAAACCACATGGTGGCTCACAACCATCTATAATGAGATCTGGTACCCTCTTCTGTATACTGTATACATAATAAATAAATAAATAAAAAGAAAGACATCATCTCACAACACTCTCAAACTGTATTATAGATCCACAGTGACAAAAGCAGCAGGGGACTTTCACAAAACAGAAAGGGAATAAAAACAAAAAACAAAACCAGAAATAAACCCACTTTTTTCTTTCTTTTCTTTTTTTCTTTCTTATAAATCTGTCAAAAACATATACTGGAGAAAAGATTATCTTTTTTTTTAACAAATGATGTTAGGAAAGCTGAATGTGCACACACATAAAAGAATGAAATTAGAATGTCTCTTACCCTGCACACACACACACAAATCAATTAAAAATGGATCAAAGACCTTAACATAAAACTTGATATTCTGAAGCTGCTGTAGGAAAGCAGAGGGAAAGTATATCAAAAGAGAGTCTGGGCAATGACTTTTAGAAAAGAACACCGATAACATAGGAATTGACACATGGTATCGCACAAAGTTAGAAAGCTTCTGTACAGCAAAGGACACAGTCACAGGAATGAAGAGGCAGAATGGAAAAATAGTTGCCAACTACACTTCAGACAGGAGATTAACACTGAGGCTACGTAAAGCAAAAGATAAATACACACACACACTCATTCAAAACTATTTGATCAATAAAAGGATTAAAGAGATAATCCTCAAAAGAGATATAAATGGTCAATAACATTCTGAAAAGGTGTCAACATCCTTACCTGTCAGAGGAATGCACATTATAACTTGGAGATGCTACCCCACTTCAATCAGCACGGCTATTGCCAAGAAAGCAGCTAGCAGCAAGTACTGGTGAGGGTGTGAGGGAAGAGGTTATTCCTGCTGGCTGGAGTGTAGATGTGTACAATTGCTGTGGACACCAGGATAGAGGCTCCTCAAAAAGACAGAACTACACTGTGACCCATACCTCAGAGACGCCGTGATGAAACTCATTACTTTGCATGCTGTTGTAAACATTTAGTAAAATACCAGTAGAGAGCAGTAAGCTGCATGAGCCCACCTGTGCCCCAGCTGCAGAGTCACAAAAATCAGTTATGATGGCAGGTTGAGGTGCGTCCTCTTCAGCAGGGCTCACAGAGATCAATTCATGGTCACCACGGTCATGGGGCCTTTGCTATTGTCTTCCATTGCAGTTTTCTGATTTTCTTAGGCCATGACAGTGGGTTTTACTGAAGCCTTCATTTAATTTGGGTCAATTTAATATGAACAATACCAAGTAGTTTTGATCTGCAGTCTTTGAATTCTACTGAAGCTAAATGTTCCTGTATAGGTTTGTTTTTTTTTAATTGATCATTTTTATGCTTCTTCCATCAGTAATTTACATTTTCCTTTGTCCATATTTTCCCTCTCAAGGTACTTAAAATTTTCTTCTGACTGTTAATTTTTTTTTAAACTAATGACAATGGCTGATGTGTGTGATGGCTAAATCTTATTTTTAAGAGATCTATAAAACAAAATGTTTCTAACCTGTAAACCCCATTTGCCCAAGGACAGATAACTTCCTGGAATGCTGGGGGCTGTTGTTCATTAAGATAACAAGCCACATGTTTTCACTTCTGTAAAACAAGCGAGGTGTGGGGGGTGCTTCCTTCCTGCCCTGGATATCTGTGGCACAGTGACAGAACTCCCCTCCATCCCTCCTCCTGTCCTTCCCCCTTTTCTTGTTCCTGAAACATTTATTAAGCATGTCTGACATGCTGGGCAGGGTGGGGAACAGGAGCAAATAGAGCAATAGAGCGGTGTCCTTGCCTTTGGGGAACTTCCACTGTCTGAATGGCCATATTCTCCCGACCTCCCCACACTCAGTATGTGCCTAGTCAGCATTTCTTTGTAGTGGGGCTTTTCTCTGTTTGGTTAAAGGGTTGGGAAATGAAATGTTTTTTCCTCTGCCAGTATCCTTTCAATCAATAGCTGCAAAGTGTTAATTACTCTAGCTTCCTCATCTTTTAGGAGAGAAGACTATGAGGGTCGGGTTCTACACTAAATCCCAGAATTCTCCTGCAGAAGTTCCAATCCTCTGCACAGTTAAATTGCTCAGTAAGAAATTTTCCCCTCTTCCACTTTTTCCTATCCAAAGTTCACTGGAATTAACTTCAAAATAAACTACTAGCCCTTAGTGTGGCTTGGAAGGAACCTAAAATTAATTCATCAATAGCCTTGGACTTTTGATGAACTAAAAAGCTGCACAGAATGTCAAGAAAGCACAGATTTCGCACCAGGTGACATGGAATCCGAATCTTGGTCCTGTCACAGTAATCTGTGACCCTGGGGTCCTTTTGCAAGGGGACAACTTGGCCTTCAGTACCAAGTGAAGCCGAGACTGATAAAACTACACAGCTGTCCCTTGGGTTGAATTTTGTCTTTTAAAATTCCTTATCTATATTCAAGCTGCTGTCTTTGCCTGAAATGTTCTTCCACACCATTTTAACCCTTTCATTGGCCTCTGTGTTCACCTTAGCATGAGCCTTTGAGTTTGAGTCTTACAGTGTGTGTTATGAGGAGCATCTACTGAGCAGGAATCACAAGCAAACCTGCTTTCCTTCATCTCCATTTTCCATGTGACTCTGATTGTCACACCCAGACATCCATGTCCTGGTTTTAAACATCCTGAGTATGAGTTATTAAAGAAAAAAAAATGGAGTAACTTTTTCTTTCCCAGGATCTCAGGACCTAAGACAACTAGAAGTTAATCACAGGGCAACTTGTACCAATGAACTGTTCTTTACTCAGACAAAGCCCATGACTGTGTTTTGACTTGTCCTTTCTCAGGGGATCCTACTGGAAGGTGAATGTCCTGAATGCTTTATTCATGGCCTTAGCTCCTCTTCTGTGAGTCCTCAGAAGCTCCCAGAGGAGTCTTTGCTGAGGAACAAAGAATTTAGCCATTGATACTGCCTGAGGCTGTTAGGGAAGCTTCTATTATGCCCACCAGACTCCCTGCAGTTGACCTCCTCTGGTTCCCCTGGGGTTAAACATCTGCTCTCTGCCATTGATGGGAGAAAAGGAAAGAAACATCTCAATGCAGCCTGAAGTCTTTTAATTTTTATTGTTAACTTTGGCACTTGTCTTATTGCAACTGTACATGATATTACTTACACACAAGACTTATTTCCAAAGCCAAGAAGAAGTATATACACAGCCCATGGAAGCTCTTGAAGGTAATTATATTGGTGTGACCCTGTGAATACAACCACCCATGAAATAGGGGTGTCACAGAGCTTACCTCCCCTGCCTTGTACATTTTTGTCATTGCTTTACTGAAGCAATCTTCTTGTTTTATTATTTGCTTAGAGAAGATCTGGGAATAGATGTGATTGAGGCTCCCTCACAAGCTAAATATGCCTGAGGTGTTTCAATGTTCTGTTAACATTGTCAATATAAGAAACATTCTATCAATAGCAACTTAAGATGTCTTGCCCAAATTGAGTGTTTTGACCTTCAGCTTCAGACTTTGTGTTTGCTATCCCTTTATATAAATGTTATCTTGAGGCTTTCTCTTCATCACAATTCCAGCTATTCTCTTATTCCTCTCCTTCTGACCTTTGTAGTCAGATCTTTTTGGTTCTTTTTGTCCTGCATGGAAAGTCAGAACTGCTTGCTCCCCAATAATGAGCCACAGACTTATTATGAATTGTAAAAGAGTGGCCAAAAGCTTAGGCTTGTTACTAACTAGCTCTTATAACTTAAATTAACCCATTTTTGTCAATCTACTTTTTTTTTTTTCTTGTGGCTTTATTACCTTTACTCTGTCCTGGCCATGAGGCTTCCTCTCTGTCAGGCTGGCAGCTCCCATCTCTTTTTCCCAGCATCCTATGTGCTGAAAGTCCCACCTAGCTATTGGCCTTTCAGCTTTTTATTAAATGAATGAGAATGACACATCTTCACAGTGTACACAAGATTATTCCACAGCAGATCTTGACAGCTTGAAAGTGGTTTTATTATAGCCTCATGTCTATGTAAGAGGTTTCTCACAACTTGGAAGGCCACTTGCTACTGTCCTTGAGCATCTCCTGGAGATCTTTAGGCATCTAAAGCAATTCCCATAATTGAACCTTTACACAGGAGCTATTTGTTACTTGTTCTGAAAGAAGCTTGTGAGACTCAGTTTCCTCTTTTCCCAATGCTTTACAATGTGTGATTCTATCCTTTGCCACAGGGCCCACTTTTGTCCATCAGGCTTTACCCGGTGGCCTTTTAATTTGAAGTTTTGTGTTTCAAATCTCCTTAGTCTGTTTGTTAATGTCCTTTATTTTTTCTTTTCCTTGTTCTATTTCTGGAGGTTCCTTTATTTAGCTTTGGGTTCTTCTGGATGGATTCTCTGATTTTCACATGTCTCTTTACTGTTTTTTCCACTGATTTTTGCTGACATTTTGAGTGAGTTTTGCATTTGTAGCATTGGCACTTTACTTTCCTCGAACATTCTTTTTCTATAATGATCTTATAGTGATGGTGTTCTCTGCTTGCTTCATAGATGTAGTAACTGAGTCAGTAAGCTAGGCTGCTCCTTTGTATGGGTGCTGACAGGAGACATAAGACTCATGAGTAACAGACAAAGCAGCAACAGCAGGAGTTAGAACATCAGCATTTTTAGAAGCTTCCTGAGCATCGATACCACAGAATGACCTAAAGAGGACTGGATGACACATGCCTGCCTGGGAAGTTAGGGTTAGGGTTAGAGTTAGGGTTACTCTAATGTAGGGAACTCTAATTTTTTATAATAGGGAGTAAAACTTTTTGACCTTTGTTCCAGAGTGAAGCAGTTCACTGCACAGCAAAGGGGTCCTCCCTTTTCAGAAGAGAGACATATTTGTTATGAAAATGCCTCAGACATACAGCCTCACCAGGAGGTTTGAGGTTTTAAGGTGAGAGACAAACCTAGATTATCTGGGTAAGTCCAGCTGTGCTAAGTGAAAAAAATACAGATACAGAAAACTTGACAAGTGCTACATGATCTTATTCAAATGTAAAATCTAAAATAGTTACAGTTACAGACAGTACAATGGAGGTTTCCAGAGACTGGAAGACAAAGAAATGAGATGTTGGTCAAAGGGTGTTAAGTTTGAAAATGAACAAGTCTGGGACATCTAATGAGGATGTGCTAATCAGTTTGCTTATGGAAGCCATTTCATAGTGAATGGATTTATCAAATGTTAATGGATATGTGTACCATAAAAATACACATTTGTCATTTAGACTTCAGTAAGCTGAAAAGTTACATCATGAAATAGTCTGAGATCACAAATGTTCTCCTATCTGGCATTATTAAGTTGGAGTCTGTGACAGAATTTAAGGTTCATTAACTTGGAGGAGAAATTGTATTTTTATTCTCCTTAAGTGTTCCAGAAACTTAGGGCATCTTTGCATTATGAATGCAGATGTGGTAGTCAGTGTCTCCATGGCTCCAGTGACCTCCTGGCACTCACACTGCAGTAAAGTCCTGCTTCTCATTGCTCCTGTGTGAACAATAGGACACTGGAGAAGTGATGCTCATGACTTCTGAGATTCAGACATGAAAGCCCATGGCTTCTGTCTTGGCCTCTGTTCTCTATTTCCATCACTCAGGGAAGCTAGTAGCCATGTCTAGACATATGACAAGGAACTTGGGCATCTGGCCAAAAGCTAGTGAGGAACTGTATCCTGCCAATAGCCACATAAATAAATTGGAAACCATTTCCCCACCCTTCAGGTGACAATAGTCTTGGCCACAGCTGAACTTCAATCTAATAGGTGACTGTGAGCTAATGTACCTCTAAGCTACCATGGAGTTTCAGACCATAGAAACCGTGCTACTGTGTATATAATCCCATGAAGTAAACTTTTCCTTACTACATGACAGAGAAGCAAAATCTCTCATCAAAGTGACCCACAGTAGAGAACACCATACTTACCTCAGTCTTCTCATTGATCTACCACAGTCTCATGCTCAACAGGCCTTACTGGCTCTGGAAATGAGGATCTGAAAGTCTAAGTAGATGTTGCATAGCATGTGTGTGCCTTGCTGACACACATATTCCTTAGTCAGATTACAGGAACTAGCTAGCTGGTGGACATATATTGAGAGCAGGGAGATTTCACAGCTGTGGCTTCAGGATCCTAAAGATGAAAAGACATTTGTTCTCCATCTCTGCTGTCAATAACAAGGCTAAGTCACAGTCTTCCATGGATATGTAGCAGTTTTCAAAAGCTGCCCTGACCTGAGATTTTTCAATCAAGCATATTTCAATCAGTCAATCAAACAAATAGAAAACTGCCCCGATCAGCAGGGTCTTCAGCGTGGACCTAGACCTGGGAAGGAAGCAAATGGAAGGCAGGAACACAAAGGAATGGAAGGACAAGACAAATCTCTCTGTTCAAGTCCTCCTAAGCTTTATTATTATAGCCAATATTTATACAGAATCTCTGCCATGCAGGTAGCTGGGAGGAAAGGGGTGGGATGTTCAAAAGAATGTGAGGGGAAGTAACAGACAGGGTAGAATTGATATGGAAATCTATCTGTTATCAGTTGAGGGTCTGGGGAAGGTCACCTTGCTGATCTGGGAAGGTCAAAGAGAAAGCCTGGAGTCATGGATTAGCTTAACAATAAGGGTGTGTAGTCTCTGGTATTTCGCTTTTTAGGGTACAGGCTGCTGGCTAGCTGTAGAAGCTAATTTATAAAATATGGCTAAGTTGACTTTGGCTCCCCACAGAAAACACCCATTAGCAAGATGATCCAGTGGTTAAGGTGTTTGCTACAAATCCTGCTAACCTAAGTTCCATTTCCAGGACCCATACAGTAGAAGAAAAGAACCAATGGCCACAAGTTGTCCTCCGACCTCCACATGCACACTACGCATAATATAATAAACACACACACTATTCCAAAGTGTTTTAATATGTTTATATATGTTCATGTACAATATATACTTTGAAATTTGGAAAGTTTTTATGAAAATCAGACAGGGAAAACTACTTTCTATTCCACTGTGTTTTTCTTTCCCTGTCTCCTCCATGCATGCTAAGTTGATGAGCTCATAAATTGGATACAGTACACGTTTTGGATTTCTATAAAGTCCTTGGAAGCTTATACCGGATGGAGCAGTGCAGTATTTTTAATTTCTATGACATGTTTGAAAGGGAAGGAAAAAACAGGAGACATATGCCACTAAGGAGCTTAAGATGATACGGTTTTAACAGTTTAGGTAAAAAGTATTGACAGCCTGCCGTATTATACCACGCAGTGAGAACCTTGGAGATTTAGAAATGAGCATGATAACTCTGTGTAGATGAGAGTTGATGCCTGTCAGTACCTAGAATCTATTATACACACACAGTCCCGCTCTGCACACAGATTATAACGCACACAGAAAATACTGCTATGATAAAGGATTCCAAAGCATATAACTTTAGCAAGAGTGAAAGAGACTCTGGTTGAAGAAGAGCTGAGACAGGGGAGTGAAACTGTAGGAAGGGAGTACAGGAAGTGAGAAGTCCAGTAAGGGGATGATTGGTAGAGGTCAGGAGGCCTGTAGCCATGCCCAAGCCCCTCCTTCCCTGGCCCCCTCCTTCCTTTCTCTCGAGCAGTGTAGAATCCCTTCAAAGGAGTAAATGAAGAGTTAATATTGTGGAAGACTAGTTTCCAGAGACCTGAAAAGGTAAGGGGGAGAGGGAATGGGAGGGGGAGGGATGCCTGACCTAATTCTTTTTCACTTTACGGCCTCTCTTTACCTCCCTGAGTGGTTTCCACATCCCTGGCTCCAGAATGATAATGGCAAGTGTCAAGATGAGATAAGGTCAGGGGATGCTCTCATGATGTTCTGGGTTTACACCAGGAACCTAAGACCATCCTCAAATCAAGCAGCTTAGAACCATGACATGTGAAAGGCACTGCCCAGCCCTCCCTCTCCTAACAGCCCAAATAACTGGGGTTCTGGAGTTTGCACTTTTTCTTGGCAATGTCTCTTTGAAGATTTCTTTCCTGTTTTCTTGCTAGCCATTATTTTATCTACTTTATGGCTGAACATTACCCACCCCCCACCATTGGCTCACTTTAGCTACTCATTATTTCCTGACTTTTGCTCTTTTACAAATTTCCCACGTATGATCTCACTGGTTCTTTTGCAAACACTTTCTTGCTTAACTCCTGTTTTGTGAAACACATGTAAACCGATAAAGTGTTATATATGCATTGTACACTAATATACATTATATGTGTGTTAGATGTCTAAAATCCATATGGGCATGTATCACAGGAAACATCACACAAGGCGCCATTGCTCGCATCCTGCACTGGAACCTGGCCCCCGAAGCTGGCTCAGCGATTGTCCTCTGACAGCAGAGTCTATTTAAAGCAGCTGGGGCCACATCCTGAGGATGGAATCTCTCTCCCTCTCCACTTCTTCTGCTTGCTTGTCAGTGAGATAATGTACACAGCAAGGCTTTCAAAGCTTCCAAACATGTGCTGTGAGGGCCGTCCTCGACTGTGAGATGTTTGCTCATGCGCTCACTAGACAGAGCAAGACCTTCTGGGTCAGGTACAGAAGGTAAAAGATAGTGGGGCCCCAGATTCAAGGAGAGAGGGAGAGAGAGGAGAGGAAGAGAGGAGAGAGGGAAGGGGGAGAGAGAGGGAAGGGGGAGAGAGAGGGAAGG
>PVIH01000523.1:89633-332999 GCA_004025045.1 Sigmodon hispidus | reverse complement strand
TGCATTGATTTCAGCTCTAAGTTTGATTATTTCCTGCCACCTACTCCTCCTAGGTGAGTTCGCTTCTAATTGTTCTAAGGCTTTCAGCTGCACTGTTAGGTCTCTAGTGTGGGATTTCTCAAGGTTTTTCATATAGGCATCTAGCGCTATGAATTTTCCTCTTAAGACTGCTTTCATTGTGTCCCACAAGTTTGGATATATTGTAGATTCATTTTCATTGAATTCTAGGAAGACTTTGATTTCTTTCTTAATTTCTTCCTTGACCCAGAGATGGTTCAGCTGAGTGATGTTGAGTTTCCATGAGTTGGTAGGCTTTCTTTGGGTTTTGATGTTGTTGAACTCTAACTATAGGCCCTGGTGGTCCTATATGTTACAAGGGATTATTTCCATTTTTTTGTATCTGTTGATATTTGCTTTATGACTAATTATGTGGTCAATTTTGGAGAATGTTCCATGAGGACCTGAGAAATATGTATATTCCTTTGCCTTTGGGTGGAAACTTTTGTAGATATCTATGAAATCCATTTGCATCATAGCCTCTTTTAGACTCCTTATTTCTCTGTTGAGGCTCTGTCTGGTTGATCTATCCAGGGTTGAAAGTGGGGTATTGAAGTCTCCCACTATTAGGGTATAAGAATTGATGTGGGATTCGAGCTTTAGCGGTGCTTCTTTTACGTAAGTTGGTGCCCTTATATTAGGGACATAAATATTTAAGATTGAAATCTACTCTTCACCAATTTTTTCCTGTGATAAGTAAGTAGTGACCATCTTGGTCCCTTTTAATTGCTTTTAGTTTAAAGTCTACTTTGTTAGATATTAGGATTGTAACCCCTGCTTGTTTCTTAGGACCGTTTGACTGGAAAATCTTTTCCCAACCCTTTATTTTAAGCCTGTGTCTGTCTTTGCGGTTGAGGTGTGTTTCTTGTAGGCAACAGAAGGATGGCTTCTGTTGTTTTATCCATCTTGTTAGAGTGTGATGTTTTATCGGAGAGTTGAGACCATTGATATTAAGGGAAATTAGTGATCGCTGATTGATATTTCCTGCCATTTTTGCTGGTAACTTGTTTGTATTTCCTTTCTCTAGGGTATTCTTCTGTGGACTTATTGATTGTTTGTGATTTCATGGGTGTATCTGTGTTCCTTAGGTTGGAGTTTTCCCTCTAATACTCTCTGTAGTGCTGGATTGATAGATAGATATTCTTTCAGTCTGACTTTGTCCTGAAATACCTTGTTTACTCCATCTATGGTGATTGATAATTTTGCAGGGTATAGTATTCTAGTTTGGAAGCCATGCTGTTTTAGCGTCTGTATAATTTCTGACCAAGCCCTTCTAGCTTTCATCATTTCCATTGAATAGTCAGGCGTTATTCTGATGGGTCTGCCTTTATATGTGAGTTGGCCCTTTTCTTTTGCAGCTCTTAAAATTTTTTCTTTGTTCTGTATGTTTTGTGGCTTGAGTATAATGTGGCTCGCTGACTTTTTGGGGGAGTCATATCTATTTGGTGTTCTGTAAGCTTCTTGTATCTTTTATCTTTATAGGCATTTCTTTCTTCAGGTTAGGGAAGTTTTCTTCTATGATTTTATTGAAAACATTATCTGTGCCTTTGAGCTGGTATTTTTCTCCTTCTTCTATTCCTATTATTCTCAAATTAGGTCTTTTCATGGTGTCCCATATTTCCTGAACATTTTGAGTTATGGCTTTTTTAGTTTTACTATTTTCTTTGACTGATATATCTATTTGAACTACTGAGTCTTCCACTTCAGAGATTCTACCTTCCATCTCTTGAACTCTGTTTGCTATGCTTGTATCTGTGGTTCCAGCTTTTTTCTTCAGATTTTCTATTTCCATCTTTGCCTCATTTTGTGCCTTTTTTATTGCTTCCATTTCAGCTTTTGGTTCCTGGCATGTTTTTCTTTCATAGATTTGTTCATCTCTTCCAATTTTTTGTTTGTATTTTCTTCTATTTCTTTAAGGCTATTTTTCATATCTTCTTTGAGGGCTTCGATGATCATCAAAAAGTAATTTTTGGTGTTGCTTCCTTCTGTTTTCTCTTCATTGCTCAGTTCAGGTCTTGTATTTGTAAGATCGCCACTCTCTTCTGGAGTTACCATGTTGTTCTTTGTATTATTATGTAATTTCTTGCACTGACATTTGCCCATGGCTTCAGTGGTTCATGATTAGATGGGTCTTGGTCAGTTGTGGCACTTGGGCTTGTGTGCCTCCTGTTACCTCTCTGGGCAGGGTCTGAATCTACCCTTCAGAGACCCCAGAAGTTATCTATTCACTCAGTTCGAGGTTGAGGTAGGTAGCCGTGCAAATTCCTTCAGTAGCAGCTGTGGTTATGGTGACAGGCAGACTTTATCTGCACCTGCTACAGAGTTCGCTGGGGTTACTCTGCATACAACACCCGGTCCCGGGAGTGGAACCAGAACTGATGGGAGCTCAACTCTCCCTCCCTGGCTGGGATATAGGCACTTGGGCCTGGTGACCCCTCCTCACCTCTTGGCGGGGTCTGAGTCTGTTCTTCAGGGACCCCTGTATTTATCTGTTCGCTCAGTTTGAGGTCGAGGTGGGTAGCCGTGCAAATTCCCTCAGCAGGGGCTGTGGGTATGGTGACAGGCAGAGTTTATCTGCCCCTGCTACAGATGCACTGGGACTCTGCAGACAGCACCTGTTCCCGGAAGTGGAACAGGAACCTATTTATTTTTCTTAAAGAAGCCCTTATTCCTTGCATAATCAATCTAAGCTTCTCCAATTATGGTTTGTTTCCAAAATTCACCTACTCCATACTGAATATAATTTTAACATTATCATTTGATATTTAAGAAAAAATCTTAACAGTCATTGCTTGATTTCTTTCTGGGAACACATACAGATTTCTGGCTCAGTAAAAATACCATTCAATAACCATAAATACAATATCTAGTGAGTACATCAAAACTGTAATGAGCACTTGAAATTTCATTATATCTGTGCATGTGTATATAAAGTCTATGTGAGTCATAGCATGCGTATGGAGCTCAGAGGACCACTCTGTAAAGTCAGTTATCTTCAGATACTTTTACATGGGTTTAGGAGATCAAAGTCAGGTTATCAAACTCTGCAGCCACCACTTTTAACTGCTGAGTCTTGTAAGAGCCCTGTACTCAGCATTTTATAACAGTTATTTTTCTCATGGCATTCCTAAGTCACTATTGTAAACTTCTTTTCAGATAGAGAAATGAAGCACAATGTTATTGAACTCATCCAGCAGGGCTGATTTGAGGTGCACTCTCCTCTCAGTGAGAAGGATGCAACACACACAGCCTGACCAGAACTGCAGCTCAAGACATCATCTCTGAAAACTGGCATTGTGCATTAAGTATCTGACATTGTAAAGAAAGGAAGAGGCACATAAAACCAGAAAAAAGTGAGGACCTAGGAAAGCCCTCTGAAAAATGAAACGACTTGCATATTCTATGAAGCTTTTCATTAAGAAACATTTGAAAATTACTAGCTCTAAATATTTATGTTTCAAACACAGTAATGTTTCTAAATAGAGCAAATGCCCAAATATAAGTGTGTAAAAATTTCAGTGAGTAAATACAAATTACAAGTAAAATATTCAAGGTTAAGTTGGAGATTTTTAATTTACAAATAAAACATAAAAACACCTTTTTAGAGTTGTTACCATATGTCTAAAATAAGACAATGTAAGACTTTCCTTTTGTCCCACAGATTTTCCAACACTATTTCAAGTGCTTACCAATATTGTTATGTACATAATTAAAAATACTCTATAGATTAGTACGTTAATGAGATGTGTAGACTTAAATTCTTAATTACTAGTTTTCTATCTTACCTAATTATTTATACAATTATTTAAAAGTAGTTATTTATTGAATAATAAAATCAGTACTTTGTGACATAAAAATTTATTTATCCTAGTTTATAATCTCTTAATTATTTCCTTGTACAATATTCTGTCAAGTATAAACACCTTATTTTTGTGATTATTAATCATGTATTTTAAGATCTGTGTTTAGAATACAGACAGCTCTTCAAAAACTAGCATCAAAATGTATGGCTTAATGATGTTTTCTGTTTTCATATTTCAAATTTGGATGATTTGTCCATTTGAAATTATTTTCAGTAATATCCAAGGTATGGATAAAATGCAAATTTCTTATAACTGACCTTGACCAACAACTTGATTGCATAGAAACCATTTTTTACTTTTGTGTGGCCCCATTTATCTATCTTAACTTCTGTTGTCTGTAGTTTTGAACTTTTATCAATAAGAAGCCTTTCACAGACCAATGACATGCAACCCCCCTTCCCCCCTATTTAATGGTACCATAGTTTCAATACTTTAAGTAATTTGAGAGCCAGTTTATAAGAGTTGGGGTTGAGTCTTGTCCTTTTGTAAAGTCACATTGAGCTTTCTTGGCATGGCCTCCAAAGAAGCAACCTTTCCACCAGTTTTTATAATGGCTTTGTTGAAAGTTAATTCTCTACAAATATGTGGATTTATTTCTGGAGTCTTTATTCTGTCCCATTAGTTCTTACACCTGAATTTATGTCACTACCAAACTGGTTTGGTTTTAATTGTTTTGCTATATATTTAAAGTCACATAGTTGGGAGACCCCAGCTTTTGTTGTTTTGTTTTTCCTGATGAATGCTTTGGTCTTTTAGGGGTGACTGGTGGTTTCATGCAGATTTTTGCATTACTTTTCATATATATATATATATGTATATATATATATATATATATGAATGAATGAAGAATGCCACTTTAAATATATTGAATCCATAGGTTGTTTTGAGTAGTACTTACATTGTAATAATGTTGATTAATTAATTCTTCAGCTACATGGATATGAAGTATCTAAATTAATTTCTTCAGCTTCCTTCAATTTCTCTCATAAGTTTCATACTTTTCATTTTAGAGGTCTTCCATTTCCTGGTTACCCTTATTCCTAGGTATTTTATTATTTTTATTAGTTATTCCAAATACTGTTGCTTTCTTGTTTGTTTTGTTGTTGTTGTTGTTGTTGTTTACCTTCCTCTGAGATACTATTGATTTCTGTGTGATGACTTTGTAGCCTGCAGACTTACTGACTTTTTTATTATATCTAACACATTTCAGTATAGTGTGTTTGGTTCCTTTATTGCAAGATATTGCAAAGAGAGGTCTTTGGGGGTTAATTTAACTCTTTTGGCAGCTAAATTACTTTTATTTCTTTCTCTTGTTCAACTTTGTGGCCTTGAACTTCTAGTGCTGTTTGGAATAAAAGTGGGAAAATAAGGTATCCTTATGGCTTGCTACTTTTTTAGTTTCACAGTCAAATACAGACAGCAGAATTAAGAGAGAATCGGTTTGTTTTGATTCACAGTTCAGGGACAGGAAGCCCATCATGGCAAGGAAGCATGGAGGTAGGAGGAGGCAGTAACTGGTCATATTGCTTTCAGAGCCAGGAAACATAGTGGAGACAGGAAATGTAGCCTGACTATAAAACCTCCAGATCTACCCCTATTAATACTCTCCTACAGTGATGTTCTAAGGATTCCAAAGCCTTCCCAAACAGCACCACCAGCAGGAGACCATGTATTAATGGAGGACATCTCATATCCAAACTACAACTCTCACTTAGTTCTAAATTTTAGAGAAAAAAAAATCAACTTCTTGCCATTCAACACAATGTTAGTGATGGGTTTTAAACAAACTTTACTATGTTAATGTTCTTTGATTTTTTTAATCATTGAGAGATTTCATCATTGGGAATTGAGTTGTGTCACATGATTTTTATTCTGTTGTGACCATCACATAATTTTTGCCCTTGACTTTAACTAGTCCGATGGTTTTGTCCTTAAGATAAGCATGCTTTGAACATAAATAGCTATATTTCCTCATCTTAGTGAGTTTTTGTCTCTTTATATTTAATGAGTTAGATGGCAACCTCAGACTAATTGTTGAATTCTATCAAATGGTAGTTCAGTTTCCATTGGGATGATTCGAAAATGACATCATATCTCAAAGATTTTGGAGAAAGTGTGTGATGGCAGGTATTTCAGGAGGTACCCCACTGTTTAATAGGTATAATCCTGTAAAAGTTTTAAAACCTTATGAGCCACAGAGTTTCACCTAATGCAGTGCAGAGAACAATGATTTTTTTTCATGTTAGTTGCATGAAAAGCAAGGAGGTGAATACACATAAATTGCTAAAGATGATGTCCTGTATGCAACAAATACTGAAGAGGTATCACATATTCATATTTGTTCAATTATTTTTCCATTGAGTAGGCTAGTTTTATAAATTATGTCATTAGGTTTAACCCCACTATGAATTTTTGCATTCTCAAAAGCAATCTCATATAGCAATTTGTCTGTAACCTTTGTAATATTTCATTTGGATAATTTTACTAATATCAATATTTAACTTTGACCATTGGTTTCCAGAAGCTTCACCCCTACTAACCAGAGTTCCTACTGTTGAATGGCACTTCACACATGAGATGAGGAGAAAAGCAATCATCGATATCAAACCCTATGACTTACAACAGAGACCTGCCTGCAAAGCTATACTGATGCAATAGTGGTACAAACATCATGAGGGTAACCAACCACTTTTTGACTGAATTTAAGCCCACTTTGTGGTGTCATATTGTATATTTAATAAAAGATAGACTGTGATACCAGAGGACAAACCACCTACAGAGCTAAGTCGCAAAGGTCATAGAGTAGTGACCCACACCTTTAATCCTATCACTCAAGAGACAGAGATCTGTCTGGATATTTTAAAATTCAAAGCCTAAGAGTCAGTCAGTGGTAGCACACATCCTTTAGGCTCAGCACTTAGGAGGCAGAGGCATAAGGATCTCTGTGAGTTTGAGGCCAGCCTACTCTACAAAACAAGTTTCAAGATAGCCAGGACTATTACACAGAAATCCCTGTCTCAACAAGAAACAACAACAAAAACAAACAAACAAAAATATCACAAAAGTCTGGAGAAATGACTCTGTTCTCTGATATTACAGACTATTTTTATTAAATACACAATATATCACCACACCACTCTGTGAGACAGAGCTCATATCTGACTGCTAATTCCAAACCTTATTATATAAGTCATGGACCTAGGGGAAAACTTATCATAGAAATAAAATGAATCCTAAATGATATGCCCATTGAGCAAAACACCACTGAACTTCATATGTGAAGCTTCTTCTTGAGGTACATGGTAATTAGCAACCGGTTCCACAACTGAACAACATACAGAGAACAAAAGACTTTCGAGTCCTAACCCTAAATGTCTTTATCAACCCCATCCCTCAAGGTTCAGAGATCTATGCAGAAGAGAAGGGATGAAGATTGTAAAAGCCGAAAGTGGCAGATGACTTTTCTTAGGTATCTATTATTTTATGTTGTCCTTATTTGTAATAAAACACATGCCATTTTCCACATTCAGAAGCAGTCAGAAATTCTTCATGGGACTGAATTTCCTACCGAAGAGCTAAATCTGGATTATTTCTGCAGGATATATCTCATTGACTACTTCTATCTATTTCTGAAACATAGTTTATATTCTTTTTATCTCTTCTTGAGTTGAAGCTTATATTTATTTAAGTCAATGTCCATTTTAAAAAAGTTTTTGAAAAATATATGTATAAGACTAAACAGTACATAGCAATGTTTTATTAACCTACAAATCTATGATCATTTCCTCACAGTAATTTATTTTTCTATGGTGTTTTTATGTATGTATTGTGTGTGTGCATGGCTTCATTAGACTTTAGTTGTAAAAGGAAGAATTGTGAGAATTCTCTTCTTTCATCATAAGGGTTCCAGGTGAATTAAGATATTCAGGCTCTCTCTCACAGTTAGCTATAGCACCTTTTCCCTTTGAGCTATTTTCCAGGCTCTTCTTCACAATAATTTCCTTCATATACTTTCTCTTCATGTGTATTCAGAGTCTGCTTAGCAAATAAAACTGTTAGTTACAAGTATGTTTTTGCCCCACTATCAGCTGTGGATTTATTTTTCTATTACTTCCTTTTTTATTTCTGTGTTATCTAGCTCACACTTTCCCTTCTTATTAATATTTTCTTTCTGCTTTGCTCTTTACTTTTCACAAATTCTTCAGTGAAATGCTTATTTTTATCATTGTGGGGTGTGTGCATGTATATGTGTGCATGTATACTTGTGTGTTTATGTTCATATGTATATACATACATGTGGAAGTCAGAGGTCAATATCCAGTGTCTTACTCATTCATACTCAACTTTTCAAAATTATTTTCCACTGAATAACAACAAAATCATAAACTGCCTAAATTTCATTGGCTATAGTTTGTTTGCTATCCAGCTGCTAGCAATCATGGCTTCTTTGATTCCTATCTTAATAGTACTAAATGAAAGATTACATATCTATATTACACACATTAATATACAGACATGCATTTTACAGAATGTCTAAGAAAAGGTTAACGGGGCTGCAGAGAACAGGGAAGTTCTTCTGATGGAGGCAGATAGCTGATACAAATGTCTAAATTTTTACAACTGGCATTCTAGTTCATTACCAAGATAGATAGCCCAAAGACCCGGGGTAAAACCAAACATTACAAGTCTTAAAAAAAATCAATAAAATGACTCCTAATGATACTCTTCTATAATCATGGATCAGTGCCTTATCCAGTCATCATCAGAGAAACTTCCTGTGAAGGCAGATGGGAACAAATGCAGAGACCCACAGCCAGACATTATGCACAGACAAAGTCTAAATTGGAGGTCTCCATCAAATTCTTTCCCTCAGAGCTTCAGGAATACTGTGGAAGATGCGACAGAAAGATTTTAAGAGTCTGAGGGCATTGAGGACACCAGGAGAAAAAGGCCCTCAGAATCACTTAAACAAAGTGCATAGAAAATCAACAAAGACAGAAGCAGCAAACCCAGGAGTTACAAGGGTCTGCATCAGGTCCTCTGCTTGTATTTTATAGCTATTAGCTTAGTATTTTTATGGGAATCCTGACAGTAAGAACAAGTGGGTCTCTGACTCATGCTTGCTCTTGGGTCCCTTTTCATTTTGATGAGTTGCTGTTTCCAACTTCAATAGGATAGTTTTTGCTTCATTTTATTTTATTTTGTCCTGTTTGGCTATTGTCTCTTGGAAGCCTATTCTTTGCTAATGAGAGACAGAAAGGGTGGCGAGGGGGAGAACCGGGAGGAGTAAAGGGAAGGGAAAGTATAATCGGGATGTATTACATGAGAAGAGAAGCTACTTTCAAAAAAATATTTTTTTAAAAAAGAAATTTTCTCTTTAGCAAGCTAGTATTCCCAAAGAACTGGATTGGTGGATTATTTACCTTCGAATTTTAGTTATTCAGTCTTAGCATGCATCATGAAACAAACCAACCCCATAATTAAAGTGGATAAAATAATAGCTTTGCACTTAGCATATGTGTATTTGGGCAATCAAATTTTTTGTGGCTGTGTACCTCTTTCCCATAGTCAGGCTTGACCATGTGTTGTAGGCAATTTCTGATCAGCAAATTATTCTGCTACCAATTGCTGCTGTCCAGTAGTTTTTTGGTTTAGGTGATCAGACATCCCTCACCATTCAACAGGCATACTTAGCAATGGTCATGTGGTAGTGACTGTAGTAGTTCTCAGAATGTGAGGAGATAAGTCTCACACAAATAACAAAAGAAGTTATTTTTTGGCATCTTCAAAGACATATTGGATAAAACAAATCAAACAGTCAATTCTAGAGTGACTGTGGTAAATACATTCTTCTTCTGAATGAGAAAAGTTGCAAAGTTTACGTCACAAAGGGACATGTGTAGAGAGATGGTAATAATTTCTTGTTATTTTTTTCAAATATTCAAGTATAGAGTTTTTTTCTATCAAGATTGTTATATACCTTGATATTGTGTTAGCCCCATTCTCAAAATACCTGGTTTCTAAAATTCTGGTGTACAGCTACTTATTCACTGGCATATATCCAATTTGCTTCCTGTCTGGACCTTTTAAAATTTGCACACTGACTAGACCCTCTGTTGCTGTGTCTGCCCACCTGATAGAGTATCCAGTTATAAATTCCTCTTCTGCATCCCTTTGGCTATTTAGGCATGCACCTTTACACTAAACATGGTGGACTTCTGACTTCTCCAGTTTGTCTCACTACTGTTAGCCAGGTGGTTAGGTTAATATCTTTCTGCCCATTTGTCTGGTCTGTCTCTGCTCCACTCCACCATTGATCTATTCAGCCATATTGCCCCCAATTACCTTTTGGTCTGCAAATCTGTTTCTCCATGTGTTTTGCCTAGGTTTGAAGAATGACTTAAGATCATTCTATTTGAATTTTTCTACCTTGGTATGCATGTATAATTTTGCCTACAAATGATACAGAACATTAAAATATCAAGATTGGCCAAGCTTTGCTTGCTGTTTCTGGACAATAGGGCTATTTCTGGACAAAGCACTTTAGAGGAGGCACTTTCACTGGGACGCATTACATTGCCACTCTGAGATCTATTTCAAGTATAATTAAGTGATACAATATATACACAAGTCTTTTTTTCCTAAAGCATACTTATGTTTATGTGTGAACATGTGAGAGCACATGCAAAAATGTTAGGGGGGGACTAACAACTGAACCAAGACCATAGAGGGAGAAGAACATGAAAGAGAGTCTAATGGAGAAAGTATCTAAAGACAGATGCTTTTTCAGCCTGTAAATCTGTGATCATGTCTGTTAAGTTGTTATTATACATTCATGTTTTATCAGCCACTCAACATGTGTTTATTGGGTGACTGGTATGACACTCACATCGTGCTCAAGGTTATGGGTTGACCCGAGAGGTGAGTATTGCACTGCATACGATTCTATCCTTGGCCTGGGATAAAATTCAGGCAGACATAACTGAAGATTAGGGAAAAAAGACAGGAGGTCCCCATGTGGGATCCTAGCTGATTGAAACCATACTCTTTTTGTGAAACACTCATTCCAACTTTACTGCCTTAATATAAAACACCCTCTTCTTCCCTTTTTCTATATGGAGATAGCGTACAGGTAATACAACTGTCACTGGATAGGACTGAAGTGTAGGATGGAGCCTCTTTTCCATGGTTCTCCAGCACTAGGACATCTGGGTGATTAAATAATCAGCATGTGGGAGGGCTGCTTGGAGGGTTTTGAAAGCCAGGAGCACATTTGAAGGCAAAGGGGCAGAGTGTTACATAAAAACCTTCAGATCTTGTGCTTTCAGAGCATGAGAATCAGCTTCAAAACTGGGTTGAATGGGTTTGTTGGGAAAATCTGCATGAAATTGATATAGTGAGCCCAATTTTCTTCTTCCCATAGAGAAGTATCACTTTTCACAAAAGCAGACTGAAAACATTAGTTAACACTCAGTACTCTCTCACACCTCAGTTCTTGGTTGTGACTATTAAAATGAATCACTAACAATCTCTTCTTGTATATCAGTCTAGCACTAGGCAACTCACTGTTTTATTTAATGTTCAAAAGTTTTGCAGGCATTATTACCTTACATATAAAAATTAATAAACCTTGCCAAGTTCTATTGATTTCTGCATTTCACTCTCTGTATCATCTGATGGCCATCTTGGAATTAATAGCATGCATTTGACTAGAATCCATAAATAAACTGGTCTACCTTTCTATGAATCTATTTCTGAAACAATGCTGATAAATATCTACTCGTTTTTTTTTTTTTTTTTTCTAGTATGTGCCTCTGAACACAGCTTAGAAAAAACCTGGTTTTAAACTCAAAAGTTTGATTGATGTTCCCCTTTGCTTATGCTATATACTAATTAACTTTCTTCATCAATGAACAGATGTAAGTGCCTAGTTAAGAGAGTTACCATGACAAGGTGAAATGATTAATTTGGATAATCCTAGAAAAGTCCATATTTCATTCAACAAATGAAGTGTGTTACTTCTTCATGCCAATCATGTTGCTTACACAATGGGTACAGTAGTGAACAGAAAAGAAACCTACCTCATTCCCTAGGATGCTTACAACCCTATTAGAAGAGAAAAATGACCTTAGGGTGGAACAAGAAGTAAGAAGTTAGCAACTCATGTCTAGTATAAAGATTAAATAAAAGCAAAACATTCCTTAATTGAGATTAGTAATGTTTAAATAGAATATTTTAAGCATTCAGACAAATGCAATAAATCCATGGTAAAAATAATTAAAAAATGTTAAATAGTGTCATGATCAGTATTATTCGGTTTTCCTTCAGTATGTGCTCATAAACATTCAAGTGTACACAGATCTACTCTAATACATGTGGCTGTCCACAAAGAAGAACTTGGCTAATTATGAACAGGATGAGCCCACATAGAGGAAACAGCATTTTCAAAGGCTCTGATGTAGGAAAGTACTTAAAATATTCCAAGATCAGCAAGAGTGTTTTGGAGAGTAGTGACCATGAACTAACTAGAAAGAGGTTGATAGGGACAGTGGTCAGAGACCATCCCTCCGAATCTGATGACTAAACAAAGGATTTGGGTTGTATTCTTTCTGAGTACAGTGAAAAACCACAGAGAGGTTTAGAAGCAGTCAAGTGACTAATGTTTATAATTTTAAAAATGCTGTTGTGGTTATCGGTAATAAGGAGATGATAGGGAAAGTCTCAGTGCGCCAGCTAGTTTTTCTGTTAATTTGATATAAGCTAGAGTCATCTGAGAAAAGGGAACATCAGTTGAGAAAATGCCTCCATAAGACAGGGTTAAAGGCAACCCGTAAGGTATTTTCTTGACTCATTATTGGTGGGGAGGGCCCAGTTCATTGTGGGTGGGACCATCTCTGGGTTGGTGGCCCTGGGAGCTATAAGAAAACAGACTGAGCTGCTATGAGGTGTTGTGGGATATTTTGATCACATTTCAACACTCCTGAGACTGCCAATAAAGTTAAATCTTGAATCAGAGGGCAGAGTCAACATTCCGCTGGTCATAATTAACAATAGAGTTTTTGGCTGACCCAGTTAGGATAGAGAGACACAGGAAGGAATAGAGAGGAAGTTAGAAAGATTCACAGGCCTTTTCCATGTGGGAGACTTTGTCGCTCTGTGGATCTATCAGGTTTCTACCGCAATATCTGAGATTTTATTGATAAAGGAATAATTTTATTGATAATGAATAAATGCTTTATCTGGCGTCCCACACTGGAAATTAAATGTATTCAGACTTTCTTTTGAACTACCAGCTCACAAATAATGATATGGAGACTTTCTATTCATTATGAAAGTTTGGCCTTAGCTTAGACTTTTCCCCAGCTAGCTCTTATAACTCAAATTAACCTGTTTTTATTAATCAATGTCCTATCATGTGGCTCAGTTCCCCCCTTCTCTGTACCATAGTTCAACTTCTCTGCGTCTTACTGATGTCTCCTATATGCCTAGATTTTCACCCTGAGTTCCTCTCTCTGCCCAGAAGTCCCACCTCTTCTCTTTTGCCTAGCTATTGGCTGTTCAGCTTTTTATTACACCAGGCACAGTGAAACATCTTGACACAGTGCAAACAAATATTCTGCAGCAGGGAGGAGCAAGCCTAGCAGCACTCCTCCATGGACTGTGCTCCCGTTGATGAACTGTGATGCAGAAGGACAAGCAAAGTTTACTTCGTCCCCAAGTTGGTTTTGGTTACGGTATTTAGCACAGCATTAAAAACACTAAGCTACTTAGTCTCTACCTTATGACTATTTGTATATCAAGTGAAGTACTAAGAATATAGGGTAGACTTTTGTCATTCTATGTGACCTAGAATAAGCTAGTTTGTCTCTCTGATCTTTGGTGTTCTCATGTGTTAATTGTAGAGAAGGTTTTTTAATTATTGTGAGATTATGAAATTTGCAGTTAGATAATGTGTATTAAAGACCCATAGTAAATGTTGAAATAACACACACACACACGAAAGAGAGAGAGAAATCAGCTCATGTTTATCTCTGTATTTTTCTCACTAACTAAAGGAAACATATGTTTTCTTCTAAGTGCTAAGTAGAGATACAGTGAGGTAAAATCTCACTGGCATGCCACCAGTGGTTTATATATGCTGAGTTGTTTTTCTCTTTAGCAGGGATAATCCCACTATTAATTATACTTTCTAAGTACATATTTCTCAAAGTTAGCCATCACTTTTCAGCCCCACCCTAACTCTGTTTTTCATAAACTCTTGAAATAATATATAACTCATCTCTTTGGTCCCATTTCTTTCCACCACATGCTGTTCTACATGTTGCCATAGCCTTGTTTTAAAAACAAAACACTTCTCTAATGTCTCCTTTCTAAACTTTGAATGACTTGGAGCAAAACATTTAATCTGTCAGTTTTTTTCACTGTACATGACAATGTACACCAATCTAAGTGATTTTTCTATGACTGGAACATGTAATACTATATCCACAAGGATAGCATGATCAGTAATCACAATGAACAGAGATTGCTTACCTGCTGGATATGTCTGAATTCATTTCATTCCTTGCAAAGCTCTAGGAACCACTGACTGACACTGTCACCTTTCTACAGATTGTAGAGTGACACAGGAGGGTCAAACTCACTTAAGATGAAGCAGTTCACAAATAATGAAACTTGTGTTTAGGCCCAGTCTGTACTCAAAATTTAATCTCTTATAACAAATAGAGGAGTGAATTGGGTGCCTGGGGTCATGCTGCATCTGATTAGTGCTATGCAGTAAGACCTTGGTTATACATACATACATACATACATATATATTTACAGATTTACAGTCTGCAAGTGGGACTTTATTTTTTCCATAGCAATACAATATTTCAGCCACTACATCATCTTTTTCTTCATTTAAAGAAGATATTTTCTTTTTTGTTATTGTTGTTTATTATTATGGATAAAGTCTCATTTTTTAATCAATGTAGCCCCTTGTTCAAACTCCCTTCCCCCTCCCACCCCTCTCAGTCAGGCCCCCTTTCCACTCTCACAGCACAGCTTCTGTCAGAGGACAGTGAATCATGTTCTCCTAAACTCCCATTTGGCAGAAAGCACCTCACAGGTGATGGTGCACCCCAGCTAGTTTGCACTGGTTTACCAAAGTTAATTTTGCACTTCTTTTTTCAACTCCACATGCAGTAGTATCACATTGGTAACTTGAAATTTCCTATGAGAGCTGATTAGAAAACAAGAAAAGACCAGTTCAAAATGAGTCCCGAATTTCAGCACTAAGTCAATATGCTCTCTTGGTTCTTTCCTCTCTTCCTCCCTTCCATCCTTCTTTCCATTTTTCCTTCCTTTCCTCCTTTTCTGAAGCTAGTTTAACTTGGATTTGCATCATTTACAATTCAAGAGATCAGTCAACGAAATCTATTGTTTCAGAGATTTTAAGGAAAGCTAAACATGAGGAATATACCATAGCCTTCAGCATGAGTTATTGAGACTCCAGGAGTGATTATTTAAACTATCTGACTTCACCATTGGGAAGTTCTGCTCTGCTCCGGAGAACCTTTTATTTCAGCTCTGCTATCTTTTATGCTTAGTGAAAAATCTGGGGTAAGCTAAGGAGAAGCAGGTGCATACTTCTACCAAATGTGTGCTGGAGGTCTGAGCCATTTTATATATGTGAAATCTGGCAGATGGAGACTGCTAACCCTTCTTGTTTCTTCTGTGGCTGCAGCAACTAGACAACTTGACTCTTGCCAAAAACTGCAACAGCAGAATAAAACAAAACAAAGGATCCCTCCTTTATTTTGCAGATGGCAATGTGGGTGGTCACAAAGACCCATAAGAATTTGCTTAGTTTCTAAGACTCAACATCATAAAAGTTGGTTAGGCAACCATACTTCATGCATACAATCCACTTGAATTTTAATAATGCATTACTTCTTTCGAGCTTCATAATACCAATAGTAAAGAAAGACAGACACAGGGGGATGAGTGACCTGCTCAATCTCACAGCCATGTGACAGCAGAATTGGACTAATAACTCAGATCTGTCATGTCTGGCATCCTTCTGACACAGCCATGTACCACTGGTAGGTTTCAGAGTTCTTTTCTCTAGGTGGTCTACATGAAGGATTTGTTGCTTAAGAAACTAGTCAAAATGAAAGGCAGATTTTAAAATTATAACAGCTCAAGGATATATATCTCAGTGGTATAGTACTGGTCTAGCCTGTGCAAGGCCTGGGGCTCCATTGCTAGTACTCAGACTGCAAACTCAAATTCTAACATTTTTCCCATTCAAATTTGAGTACATACACATTAAAAGTTAGCCAGTATTGGAGAGAATGAGACATGGTAGTATGATTACCATGAATATGTGGTTGTCTGAGAGGAAGAGCTGAGAAATGCATTTTATCGTCTTTTTCATAGAGGATAAAAATGGCATAGAAAAATTCCAGCCCTGTCAGACAAATTTTAGAAAATTAAATAATGTGTATCTAAAACAACTCAGATCAAATCATACATGTAACCAGCACTTATCATATGTGTCTTAGTTGTCAGGGCATTTGTTCCTTTAGCAAACATTCATTGAAAACTGAGCATATGCTTTCACCCCCTAAAATTACTGAAAATTCATGGATGTACAAGATGGAGTTTCTATTTATAATTAAGATTTAGCCACAAATAACTGGGTTCCAAATGGTACTGACTTAGGTGTTGGTCCAAAAGACAAAATTTCAGTTATTTTGAGGGTTAAAATTAAGGAAGAAAAAACAAAACAAAACAAATAAATGACACCACCACCACCTTTGTAGAGTACCATCCCAATCTAGGCTGTCACCTGGCTGCATCTAGAGTCCACTGAAACAGAAGCTGCTGGGCACTCACTCCTGCGGGGAGTTTTCGGCTAGATTATTTGAAGCAGGAGACTCACATGAATGTGACAGCGCCTTCTGATGAAAACCATGCATAAAGAAAGGAACCGGCATTTTGCCTGCTAGCCCTCACTTTTCCTGGCATGTACATCTATCCTTTTGCTGAGGCATTCCTTTTTTTATGAATAAAGTCATATTTTTTATCCATGTATCCCTTGTTCAGACTCCTTTCCCCTTCCCACCCCTCCCAGTATTAGAACCAATTTCTTTAGGCTTCCCATATAGACTGAAGACCAGTAGCTCTGTAGGAATCCTCCAAAGCTCCATGGAGTGCCAGATGGAGACTTCAGCTTCATGAACTGAATGACTACCAGATTCTCAGCCTTCTCAGTGTGAGAACTGACATTGTGTGACGACCTTGACATTAACCTAATAAATCCTCGTGTGTGTGTGTGTGTGTGTGTGTGTGTGTGTGTGTTCATTTTCTCAGTTCTGTTCTTTTAGAGAATTCTAGCTAATACAAGAAAAATATTGATCAGAAAACTCAAATTCTTGTATTAGGTCTTAAGAGTGCTTTGTTCATTCTTTTGATATGCCTCAAGATCATCTATGCTGACAATCCTTTCTTGCCTAAACTCAGGAATTAATTAGTACTCAACAATCCTTAGAGATGGAGAAATAAGATGGAAGGGCCTCTATCTAGTAACCATGTAGCCAGAGACGTCTGGGTTTGTATTTAGAGTACTCTAATAATAAGTAGAAGTTCCTTTAACATTCGAACATGTCCAAGAAGCCGGGATAACACAGGAGGCTGGGTGATTAAAAGTGCTGGAATTCCCACAAGAGTGACACCAAATGTGATCAAGGGCATACAAAGATATCTGCTGCTAAATGGTTAAGAAATTTCTCCAAGTCAGTCTTGCTTTCTGCAGCAGTTTCATCTACCTGCACTCCAAAATCAATAAATGGAACTTTCTTGAAATAAATAACACACAGGCTTTCTTATGTGTCCATTCTTCATAGCATGATAAATTCCTCACTACTCGAACATGAATCACCCCTTGGTCTGGTAAAGTCACACTGTACGCATGACCTTCCTGTTAGTGTCTGGGTTCTCTTGGTTATCAGATCCACTGTCACTGTATCCAAGCCCTGTGGTCAAGTGACCCAACATTTACTTAATAGTGTTCTCAAAGAGCAAAAATATTGACAGTAGCATGCCAGAGAGATGCCTGAGTGCCTGGGAGGGTTTTTCTATAAGCAAGATGAAAAGATATTATAAAATAGTGTAAGAGGAGACAGACCTTTCCCTCATATTTATTACATTATAGTTACTTTATTGTGTTTCTTTCTAACAGTACATTATTTGTTTTACATTCTTATTAGTTTTCTTCCTTTTCATATCTGAATAAAACTCCATTTTTATATATACCACCTTTTTCGTTTATTTGTTGATGGACATTTTAGCTGAGTCCATAACTTGGATATGCCAATAGCATCACAGTATACACAGATAAGTGGCTTCCCCTAGCATGTTGCCCTAAATTTCCTTGGAAATATTCACAGATATTGTATGAGTGAATGGATCTTATAATAGTTCTTTTTTTTTTTAAATTTTGCTCATTTCCACACTGGCTGTAAACAGTTCATGTTTCTACCAGCAGTGCACAGGAGTTTTCTTTTTCTCAAACCCTTCTAAGTATTTGTTATCATTTCCTTTCTTGATAAGAGCCATTCTGACCTGGATAAGATGGTTATCTCACAGCAGTCTTTATTTACATTGCTGTGATGGCTAAGGCTGAACATTTTTTATTATTTATTGATTAATTGTTCTTCACCCTCTGAGAAGAATTTGATCATTCCATTTGCCCATTTAGTGATCAAATCATCTTATATGTTTAGGTTTTTGAGTTCTTTATGTATTCTAGATATTACTCCTCTGTCAGATATATAGCAAGCAAAGATATTTCTCCTGTTATGTAGGTTCTTCATTCTGCTAATGTTTCATTTGTTGTACATATATTTTGTTAAATACGGTCTCATTTGCTGAGTCTTAGAATTGCTTTGAGTTCTTTTCATAAAGCCCTGTGCCTTATGACTGCATCTTGAAGTCTCAGTTTTTTCAAACAAATTGAAATTGTTATTTTATACATTAGTATTGTTCATCCATTTTGAACTGTCTTTTCTGCAAGGTGAGTGATAGGATCTCTTCCATTTTTCCACATTCAAGGATTTGGTAAAAAGCCTTTTTTTCCAACGTATATTCTGATACATTTGTTGAGGACTAAGCAGGTGGTAGTCCACAGGTTTTATTTTTGGATCCTCAATTTTATTCCATTAGTCCATGTCTGCTTTTGTGCCAGTATAATGCTGTTTTTGTTACTGTGGCTTTGCATTTTAGTAAAACATAAAATTAGGCACAATATTTTTAGTATTTATTCTCTTTCCTTAGAAATTCAGGACCTTTTATTGTTTAATATTAAGCTTTACTATTTTTGTGAAGTATGCCACTGAAATTTGTGATGGACATTGCCTTAAATCCATAGCCTGCTTTTACTAGAACAGTCATTATCACAGGATTAATTCTGGAAATCTGTCAGTGTGGGTTGTTTATCCACTCTTTAGTTTCTTTTTCAGTGTTTTAAAAATTTAACTGTAGAAGGTTTTTTGTTTGTTTGTTTGTTTGTTTTTTTCTCTTTTGCTAAGTTTATTCCTAAGTATTTTACTTTTCATGAAGCCATTGTGAAAGAATTTTTTTAATTTATTTCTTGACAAGCAATTGAAACACTAATTTCTAAATGGTGAGTTTATATCCTGCCGTTTCAGTGAAAATGTGTAGTGTGGGAGGGTGTGTGGGTGGGTGGATTTAAGGTCTTTTCAGTATAGAGCCATGCCATCTGCAGAAGAGATGCTTTGAATTCTCTATTCTTTGTTTTCATACCTTTTATTTTCTTCTCTTGTCTTATTCCTGTATGTAAGATTGTTTTTTTTAAAAAAAAAAAACTATATTGGATAAGAGTAAAGGAAATAGATGTCCTTGTCTTCCTCCTGACATTAGTGAAAATATTTTCAGTTTTTTTCCCATTAAGCATAATAATGACTAGAGATTTGTTGTATATGGCTTTATTTTGTTGAAGTGTATAATCCTTTTATTTCTGTGAGTTTTTTTAAGGGATTTTATTATAAAGCAAATTTTAAACTTATTCAAAACATTTTCTCTATATATGAGGTGATCATATAATTTTTACCTTTGAGTCCATTTATGAAACAGCTGCATTCTTAATTATAATTAATTTAATCATACATAAGCTAGTGGCTTTCATGATGGAAGGCCACGTATAACTGCCACCTACATAATATATACTGTAAATACATAAACTGAATATGTTTCTTCAATAACTATTAAGTCAAGAATTCAAGACTCCAAAGCCTCTCTACCTGTCTGCAAACCCAAGATGCTGGCATTTACACTGGTAGGTGAACAGTGGAGAGCGAAAGTAAAGCTCTTCCTTCACATTGTTATGTGGTCTTATACTTACATCATTCATCTAGGTTTCTTTATGTCTAAAATACAGTGACTCAGTTTCTAAATTCCCATTTAGTTTTGACATTCTAGCACTATATAGGAACTGCTTTGTATTTCCTTGGAGATTTAAGCATATCAAAGTATTTGAGTGTACATGAAGGGTTGCTCTTCACCCATCCCTCCTCTAGTCTATGGATTTCTGTAGACTGCAACTGGATTTGATTTGTATGGCAGCAATATATGCGGTTTAGACATTAAAAAAGAATAACAGCATTTTCTTGAAGATGGTAAGAAAACAATTTTCCTTTGAAGCACCTGAATGCGCAATGTGCAGGTAACAGCTTTGTTTCAAGACAGTCACCTCCTCAGAAATATAAAATGGGGGAAGACTGTTCTCCTTCAGTGAAAGTTTGCCCCTAAAGAGGGTTTACCACTGGGATAGAGCCCAGGAGTCAGGGTCTAGAACTGCTTCTATAAATGAGTCTGGAACACATTAATGGGGATGTGTGCAGTTTGAAAAGAAAGAGTAAAGCATTTTATTTTTTGAATGTTAAAAAAAAACTATGAAAATTTGGTTAGCAGGTAAAGGGCGTAGTCAGTGACTCTATGGAAAAAAGAGGAGATGTCACGACAGCCTTGTCCCGCAAGGAAGATGCAACACCCAGGCTCTTCTTTCTGAGTTTATTCAAGAACCTTGATTTCTGACTTCCGACTTATAACGGGGACTGATTGACTTACTACGTCTTCTCTCTCGGGGAAAACCCGACTGCAGCCTAAATAGCCTCTGGGCAGCCAACCCCAGTATGCCACATGGGCGCTACCTATAGGTCCAGGCACGTGGAAGCAAGCCAGATCCTCAGCCTAGCCAATTTTGGGATAGTTTGTCACTGAGAGCACTCACCATGTGGAAGGTGGAGGGCGGAAGCCAGCGCCATCTTTAAGGCGCGGCTGCAGGCAGCTCTCTACAAGGAGAAGGCAAAGTGTCAGAGGAGAATGAGAGGAGGTGGGCAGCATCTTTACAGGAAGGTTTGAAAGAAAAAGTACATCTTTTAAAAAATAAAATTTCTTCCTGGAATCTTTAATTACAAGAGAAATTTAGCTTTCTAAAAAACTAAACTAGGAAGAAATTTGTAAAGAAAAACTAGATAAATTATTGATATAAATCCTGATACGCATACACACACACTTTGCTCTTCGGCCATAGTTCTCATTTTCTCTCCGTCTGTCCTCACTCCACTTCCGCACTTTCTCTTTACTCACATCAAACATGCTTTCATCACTGAACAACCCAACCCCAGTCACTCTCTACACGATATACCTACTATAAACATATAAACTATTAAATTGGACAGATGTGCAGGTAATTTATAAACACCAATCTTCTTATTATGACTAGTTTAATATTTTCAATACTTAAGTATCAGTCCACAGTACAAGTGTCCACCCTCCTATGTTGACAGATACTCATCTTCTATGGTATTTTATGTGAATAAAAAGAAGATGAAAGTCAGCATTGTGCTCATATTTAATAGTGGAACATGAAGATGGTGCTGACAGTGAGCCAGAGGCCAGGTGAGGCAGCTCAAGGAACATGCATCCAGAACTGTTAAAGACAGATAGTATAAATGATAGAAATGCAATGAATTTCTACCACCATAAAGTCACAGGATGGGACAGCTGAACTAAACCTAAAATAACTACATCCAGTCTCTTAACTTTCTAAAAAGAGGAAATTGAGGCCTACTGAGATTATGTTTCTCAAGGTCACATAGCTTATAACGTGTCCCAGTCTGTGCTTCAGGATTAGCCTCTGAAGGATCAGAGTAATGAAAGGGTGTTATGAGCCTGCCTGGGACAGGGTGCTGAAGTGTTTCTTCCTCTGAAGTTTGATGTTAGCATCCTGTGGAGCAGGGCCCTCATGTATCTCCCCAAACACTTTCCACTTGTTCTTACTGAGCCTTCATTTGACATTCATTAGCTTCACATCTAAGACTGACCTTTCTACTGCCAGTGAAGCCAACAGGTTCCCCGTGCCCCATCCCTGCTTCACCTCAGACATGACCTTGGGTAAGCTGACTGACCTTCCTATACTTCAGTTTGTCTGTGTGATGATGAAAAGTAGTAGGTTCTACTTTATATTGTTATGAATGTTAAATATAATGTAATTTATGACTGTGTGTATAAATGTAAACAAATACGAGCCAAAAATAAACAAGACAGGAGACAAAAAGAGGTTTAAAAGGAGACCCAAGGAAGGTTGAGGGGGATATATACATCATGTAAGCAGAAAGAGGTTTGAGGGAGAGACGAGGTGGCAGGAATCTGAAGAGGAGAATATGCAAATATAAATTATCTTTGGAAAATGACATGCCTAATATTTTGTACGTTAAATAAGTTTAAAATAATCAAGATATGCAAAGAAATACAAAAGTTAAACAACAAAAACAGCCCACCAAAGAAAGAAAGAATTAAATAACACAGTGTGGAAATGAGTTAGTGTTCTCAAAAGGAAAAATACAAATGACTGACAAGTACTTGATATATTATTCACTATCCTTATCCAAAGGGGAAATGGGATCTGAAACTGCTTTGAAATCCTGTCTTACCAAAATAGAATGGCTATCATGAAGAAAAATGGCTACAAATTCTGGCAAAAAAATGTGAATAAAGAGGAATCTATATGTCATAGAGGCAGGATGTCAATATGTTCAGTCATCATGGGAGTCAGTGTGGAAGTTACTCAAAGCTGATAAGAGAGCTGCCATAGGACCTGACTGTACCACAGCTGGGTATGCTCCAAACTCAACATGTCACTGAGGTATGTGCACATCTATGTTTTTAGCTGAGCCAATCACAATGGCCAGGAAACTGTGCCAGTCTAGATGTCCATCACTAGATGAATAAGTAAAAAAAAATATAGTTAATTTCCACAAATGGAATTTTTATGCAATCATAAAAAAGTGAAATCATCACATTTGCAGGAAAATGAACTCAACTAGAAATCACAAGGTTAAGTAAAATAAAACAGACGGAACAAAACAAACATAACATGTTTTTTTCTCTATGTAGAAGTAGAAAGCAGATGGTGAGGAAAGGGAAAGGGTCTATGAGAGGTAGGAAATAGGTTAACAGCATCCATGTAAGAAAGCAGAGAAGGAAACATATTGGGCTGAGGATCCAGCTGGAGGGACAGAGGATACAAGGCAGGATAGCAGGGCAAGAAGAAATAAAGACATAGGATATACATATTCTGTATGTATAAAGATGCCATGATAAAACATTATTTGTATGGTAAGCCAAAAAATAATAAAATAAGAAGAAAAATAAACAACAACAAAATCTTGGCTGAGTTAAGTAGAGGCTTACCACTAAGCACATGAGTAAGTTAAGACTCATTTCCTGGTCAGAAGACATGTTTTAAGAATAAACCTCCTCTTGTTCTCATTGTTATTAAAGCAAATTACTGTTATTTGGTTCCATCATTTTATCTTAATTTCTCTACTTAACATGCTTGTATGATTTTGGTTTTAATCACTGATGCATTTGTATCTTGTTTTAATTCACTTTGTATAGATCATGTTATACATCATGAAGTGGATCATGCTGTAGCCCAAGTATGCCTCTAAATTGTTCTGATTATTGTAATATAAGTTTGCAAAATACCCCCTAATTGTATTCAGGATTTCAGTAGCATCTCTTTATTATAATCATTGCCCATTTTGAAGTCTAATTTTAATAATTTTGTTTCTCTCTTTTTTTTTTAGTGTAGTTGGCTATAGCTTTTTAAAACTTTAAAAAAAAAATCTAACTTTTTATTTCATTGCCCCTTTGTATTGTTGTTTTATTCTCAATGTTATTAATTTTAATTGCGGTCCTGTTTTTTGTTTTTTTTTTTTTTTTCTTTCTGCTTACTAACCTTTAGTCGGGCTTGCTCTTGTGTTTTTTTTTTGTTTTTGTTTTTGTTTTTGTTTTAGATTCTGAGGCATATCCTTCCATTCCAGCCCATGACCCCTCATCATCTATCCATTAATCCAATTGTAATTCCATGACGATTGTATACTTTTAATTTACTATATACACTAGCTTTATGTACTAGTGGATGGCCTATTTTGATGAATATTTTGTGTGCAGTTCAAAGTATTCTGGAGCAATTATGTATAACATTCTAAATAAATTTAAACAATTACTTAATTTTGTTGTTCAAATCTTTTGTATTCTGCCTGATTTTTATCTTTACTTCTATCAATAATGTTTTAATTTTTTAAACTCATTCTCTCAGGATGCAATGAGTTTTAATGAATTTCAAGAATTGTATTAAATTCAAGCTGACTGCAAATCTCTTTTCCCCTTTTACCTGTATTAATGTTTTTCTGTGATTATGAAGCTGTAGTAGAAGGTTTATTTAAATCATGTTGCTATGCTATTATTATATTGATACTGCTTTCACTGTGAAGTGTCTACTCTCTTTTCCTAGCATCATGAGATTCAGTCATATCTTACCCAGTTTTTTTGACATTTTGAAACAGGATTTCCCTGTGTAGCCCTGGCTGTCCTGGAACTCACTCTGTAGACCAGGCTGGCCTGGAGTTCATAGAGATCTGTCTGCCTCTGCCTCCTGAATGCTGGGATTAAAGATGTGTACCACCACCATCCGGCCCATTTCCATCTTTTAATGTCAACCAGATCTTGTCATCCTTAAGTGTATATAAATATTTAAATCCATCCTGACTTGTTCTTCCTTTCTTGAAATATTCAATCTACTTACACTTAATCCAATTAATGACAGACTTAGATTTAGGAAAGTATTTTACTTTGTCTAGCCATCAACTTTTAACATCTATCTACCCAATCTATTTTAATACCACCAAATTTACCACTTTTAGATCTTCCTCCCTCCCTCCCTCCCTCCTTCCCTCCCTCCCTCTTTCCCTCCTCTTCCTCCCTCTCTGTATACTGTGTGAATACATGCAAAGTTATGTTAATGCTATTTCTCAGGCATGTGCTGGTACACTTGTATACCAGCATGCATATGGGGGCCAGGGGACAACTTTAGGTGTAATTCTCCAGGTATCCTTCATGTTTATTATTATTATCATCATCATCATCATTATTATTACTATTACTATTAGAGTCATTGACCTACTGCCCTTCTCTCTCTTCCTGGGTCTAGCATTACAACCACATGTTATCATGTCCAGCTTTCTTTAACCTGGATTCTTTGGTTCAAACATAAGTTCTTATGCTTTCAAGAAAAGCATGTTACCAGTTGGGCTACCTCCCCAGTCTGGATTAATCAGTTTTTGATCCATCTGTTTCATCTTTCTACTAGATAACTTTAGTCGTGTATCCTTGAAATTTTAGAAGTAATTAAAGAGTTTGAACCACACAGGACAACAGTTTGGTAACATAAACCCCTCCCATCTAGCCTTGTTTTATTAACATATTTTTAATTTTATATATGTTACAAACTATACACAACATTATCGTTGATGCTATAAGATCTGGTAGAAATGAATTTGTGTTTATCTGTACTTTTATCATCTTGATGCTCATTCCTTACTGCAGATCTGTTCTTCCAACTGGGATCATTTGCTTTAGCTATGAAGAACCCATCAGTCTTTGTCTTAGTGTGTGTCCACTGGAGACAGGCTACTTTACCTCTTTAAAAATGTCATTTAAATGAATAAGCACTTTAAATATGTCATTCTGTGACCTTTAGCTTCTGCAATTTCTATTGAAAACTCAAACATCAGTCATTCTGCTGGCTGTTTAGTATTCCCCTATTGCTGGCAGTTTTCAAGACTTAAGTTTGTCATTTTTTACAAGTCATTACTTTAGTGTATCTATAGGTATTTGGGGCATGGGGGTGGGGTGTATATATGTGTAGATATGCTCACCTGTGTGTGCACATATGGAGTTTTGAGGTCAATGACAAGTCCCTCTTTTTCATATAGGGTCTCTCACTGAATTAGATCTTGTTGTGCTGACTATCCTGGAGGGACAGTGAGTCTCCAGGATCTATCTGCCTCTTCTTGGCACTGAGGTTTTACTGTTCAGCTCTTACATGGGTGCTATGGGTCTAAACTCAGCTCTTCATGTTTACACAGCAAACACTTTACCAATTGAGTCATCCTCTTGCCTTACCTACAGTTTTAGTGTATGGGTTGTCTTCAGGGTTCATGGAAGTTCTTAAATCTATAGGGTTGTGTCCAGCAGTTCAGTATTCCTTCAAGTTTCTCAACTATCAATTTTTTTCCTTTTCTTTTTTTTCTGAGACAGAATTTATTTGTGTATCTCTGGCTGTCCTGAAACTCATTGTGTAAATTAGGCTGGTCTTGAACTAAAAAATCCATCTGTCTCTACCTCCTGAGTGCTAGAACTAAAGGCATGTGCCATCATGATTAGCAAGTATCATCTTTATGAATTCCATTTCTTCTTCCTCCTCATCCTGCTGTTCACATATGAGATTATTTGACATCCCCACAAGCCTCATGTCCTGTTCTGTATTTTTTTCCAGTTTGTGTATCAGCTGTTGGTCAACCTTTACAGTGAATATTCCTGTTTTCTGTAACATCTCATGTATTAAAGAAAAAAATCCAATGACTTTGAAGTTCTATATATTGTTTCACTTGGGCTTATTTGTTTGTCTTAACTTTCTTTTTATTTATTCTTTGTGTCTTTCACATCATGCATCTTGAACCATTCATCTCTCTGTCCCTTTGTATTTACCCTCTGCCACTGTACCCTCCACACCAAATACAAAGTAAAATAAAATTTAAGAGAATATTTTAAAAAAGAAATAAAAAGAAAAATCTCATTCTGGAAACGGTAGTGTTATACAGTGAGTCACACAGTATATCTTTTTGTCTACTATATGTCTTTACTTGCAAGTGTTCATTGCAAAGAGTCATTGGTCTGGTTCAAGGCCTCTGCTTTCTGATGCACCATTGATATATACTGGGTCCCCTTGGGGCTGCCATTGAACCTTCTATTGTTGCCCTATATCTTGAAAATCCTCTGCATTGGGTCTGCAAGACATGCTCCATTCACATGCTGCAGAAGATTTTATTGATGGATTGGATGCTGGGGTGGATCAACTCATAATCCTGGTTCTGATCCTAGTTAGTTAAAGGATTGGTCAACCCACCAGCTTTCCCCACCTCACTAGCAGAGTGAGCTCTTCAGCATTGCCCCTGCAAGTTCACCTATGCACCAATGAGCAAGGTGCAGGCTGGTCCTCCTGCTTTTCATGGCTTCCGGTCTGGTTCACCCACATTTATACCACCAAGACCAGCTCTACTGTGCTCCCCCGCACTCTCCTGAGTGCTGCAGCTAGTGAGTGATAGGGACAGCCCTCCTTCTCTTATGACCTCAGGGTTAGCCCTCCCAACTACCAAAAAGAGCAGGGGCAGTAGGGGGGTGTCCCTTGACCATATCACCCTATGGCAGATGGGGGTGGGTTCAAGTCTTCCAAGCTCATGCTCTTGAGACCAGTTCACCTAAACTCATCAACAGGGTCAGCTCTACTATGCTGTCCAGGCAAGGGGTAGAGCTTGCTTTCTCAAGTTCTCCAGCTGTTAGGGGTGGGGACGTTTGCTCGCTGGCCTGCTGCAGGTAGCTGGGGTGATGAAGGGAGGGCCTCGTTCTCTCACCCGCACCACCACATGGCAGACAGAGAGGGCAGGACCAGCTATCCCATTTTTTAGTCCCCCAGGGTCTAATGTGGGACAGAATTCTTGGGTAAAATCAGGTTTATTAACAGGTGAGATTAATAAAGTACATTCATAACATGGAACAGAGCTGATTCAGTTTTCGAGTACTGCCTTTTTGCCAGGGGAGATGGGGACTAAGTACAAACTGTTTCATGCCACCTAACCCAGTCCTCACCACCCAAGAGAGCAAGCAACACCCCTTCTCAGTTTTAAACAGTCACGTACCCAGAGAAGACCATGCCCATCGTGGCAGACATCGCAAAGGTATTGGCTGAAAGGATTGAATTCCCATAACAAGGGCCAGCTCACCAATGCCCCCGTCTACATGGTCAGCTCTACTGGGATGCCCAGGTGGTGAGGCAGAGGCCTATTCTCCAGAGTGCTGCAGATGGATGGGGATGAATACAATTTTTATTTTATCTATACTTTCACTTACTCATCTCTTTATTTTTTAAACTATTTTTCTGGTTCTTACAATGTAAGCATTGCCCTGTTAGTGTGCACTGCACTCTTCCATTAAGTAAAAGACAGTTTGGTTATATTTTTGACATATCATTAACTATTTCATTCTATAACATATCATTCATTCTATTTCCTGCTGGTGCTTTCACTTTTAGGATTTTCTTGTATTAACTTAGGTTTTTATTGCTGTAATAGACCATTGTGACCAGAAGCATCCTGCGGACGAAGGGTTTTGTTGACTTATACTTACGCACTATGGTTCATCCAGAAGGGAAGTCAGGACAGGGACTCAAAGCAGGACTCTGAAGGCAAGAAGTGATAAAGAGATCACAGGGAAATCCTGGTTACTGGTTGGCTCAGCCTACTTTTTATACCACTCAGGACCACCTACAATAGTTTGGGGAGGGTGACACAACCCATAATGGGCTGGACCCTCTCTATCATTTATCAAGAAAATGAGTCACAGACTGCTTGCAGGCCAATCTTACGGATGTATTTTCTCATCTGAGCTTCCATCCTCTCAGATGACTCCAGCTTCGTACTAAGACAGAATCAGCTTTTAATTTTTAGTAGTTAACTTTAAATTTCTAACATGTTATAATTAAGACATCCTATAGTGGACCACTATTTCTATATTATGTGCCTTAATGCCTATCATTTGTGTCTTGCTTCTGTCAAAATTTGTTTATAATTTCTCTTTTAAGTCATCCCAAGAAGTAGTGATTTTATGATGACATTGCCATACTGTGGGGGAATGTTCTCTGTGTGCTGTAAATAAAGGACTGTTTTGGCCTATGTAGAGCACCGTAGAAGTGGGTGGAGAATCAGAGGACAGACAGGTAGAAGGAGGGTAGAATTAGTCAGTCTCCATCAGACCCCCGAAGAAGGAAACATGTAAGAAATCCAGGTGAGCCACAGACTGGGCCACGTGGCAGACAGATTAATGGAAATGGGTTGATTTAAGATGAAAGAGCTAGCTAGTAATGTGTATGAGACATGGGCCAAACAGTATGAAGTTAATATAATTGTCTGATTCATTTCTTTGGGGGACAAGAGCTGAGGCAGGCCAGGTTCCAAACCTCCGGCCCAACCTTCTACAACACCATACTTATGCAACTGTTCTTTGTTCTGATTTTAGCAATTTCTTACCACTGCTTTCATCTGATTTTTTATTCTGGCTCAGTTGAATAATGTTTATGTATGTTTTAATAATTCATTAGGTAAAAGTGAAGTATACATGTTATGAGTCTTCAATAGGAAAATTATTCATATCTTCACATTCCTGAATCCAACTTTTTTAAAAAATATTTTTAGATTGCAAATTATTTTCTCCTAATTTTGGAAGAATATTCTACAATTATCTGTTCTTTCTTTCTGTTATTTTGAGAAGTCTTAATCTATTTATTTTCATACTGAAACTTTTCTGTTGGTCTGCTATTGTATCCCTATAGGCAATTTATCTGTGTCCTCATTATGCGCTTAACATTTTTTCTAAGGCATTACCATTCCTCTAAGGTGGAATTCTATTACAATGTGTGTAACTGTAAATCTATTTTGGCTCATGTCCCTGACTGTCTGCTGGGGGCACTGGTCTCTTCAGTGTTTGAATTTCTTCTGCATTTCCCACAATCTCTGATCAGATGTGTTTTGTCATTTTCAATTAATTCTCAGGATTTCTTCAGCTCTTTTCCACTTTCTCTTTCCAGTGAGTAACTCTTACATATCGATTTCTCCCTTTGTGTTCATTATCATTAACTAAGTAGTTTGATCTTTTCCTCTTAGCTTAAAGCTATCTGTAAAATGAAAGGCATTAGTTAAATGCTGTCCATGTCCTTTTAAATCCATGTACCTGGATGCTAAAAGTATATTTTAGTCTTTCATGCAGTTGTCTTGTATCTCTGGAGAACTTTTATAACAGTTGAATTCTTATTTAAAAATCAACTACTATATCAGAATATCTTCATGTAATCATAAATGTTCTCTGAAAAAGTACTCCATTTTCAGGATTTGGGAAGACAGGTTTTACCCAAAGAAGAAAATAAATGATAAAGGAGTTAATCACTGTCCACCATACAATGCAGTGTTAATACAGACATTAGCCTAGAAATCTTTAAGTACAAGAGGGACTGAAAGACTTCAGCCAAGGTAATGGACTAATTTGGGTGTTGTTGTACCTTACTACTGCTCTCAACTGTCTCCTCTTGGGTCCTGGGTACCTGCATCTGCGTTGCTTGGCCCAAGAAACATAGAGCAGCTCCCTGTCCCTGCTGAAAGGAAATGAAAACTGGTCTGACACTGGGCAGATCCCCTTCACGAATAGCCATCTGAGTTGCAGATCTGCAGAGTAAATAATAGTTTTCCTTTTCCTTGGATTTCAGGGGAGTTGGAAGAGAAAGAAAATGAAGAACAGTGAGGGAAAGAATGGGCAGATAGAAAAGTGTAGCAGAACAAACTTCGTGCAAGAAAAAGGAACGAATCACTTCTTCAACATCAAGTACAGAACTGACCAGAACAAGCCTTTGTGCACATATCAGTCACACCACGTCACGAAGCTGTAGCTCCTCAAAACCTTCTCAGTCAGACTCATGAACACGAGAGAATTTAAAGTTAAAGGAACCCTTAGTAACCTAGTTATTAGCTTTGTTTTGAATTCACCTCCCTCTGACCTCAAAATGTGATGAAGCTCCATAAGCCTGCTTTTTAAATATTCATCAGTGGTCATAATTAGGACTTACATGCATTGAGTGGAAGGTATAATAATTGTGCCTTTTCTTCCTCTCTGCTTCTCCCAGTACATTTTCTTATTAATGATGTTTTTATATGAGGGATATGAAGTTGAAATGCCTGCTGTCTCATTTGTTGACATAGTTGTTTTTCCAGAGCTGACTGTCTAGGCCAATGTCTGTTTTCTTTCTCACTTCCTCATGTTAAATGGTTCTATAACTTAGAAGAAGTCTCTACCAGAGCTCTGCGCCCTGTGCAGGCTGCTGAGCTTTTTTCTCCCCCCCCCCCACTAACATCAGCCTAGGTTAGAGGTACAAAGGTCATTTCTCTTCATTTTCAAGACCCTATCTCAGCTTCCTTGCACTAGATTCTCAACAGTTTCCCATTAGGCTGTAGATCTTCAAATTTTGAGCATTTTAACTCTGGGGTGACTCATAGAAAGTGTTTTGCAGAGGAATTTGAGGGAAATAAAAAGAGAAAATATTTAGACTTCTTGTGTACAGTTAAGTTTTTAAGCATCCAGCATCCAAGAATAAAATCTTGGGTCCATGAGGGCAAGGCAAACTGCAAAGTAATTGTAGGTCAAAGATCAATCATAAATAAGAACGGCAATATTGAGGGAATGGACAGCCTTAAAAACAGCACAAAGCATTTGTTTCTAATTTTTCAAAGAGAAAACAAAACCATGTAAATTTTCGGGAGCCTACTACCAGATCAAAGAAAGACAGGTGCTTACCAGTCAATGCACTGGAGGGAATTTTGAACAAAATATTTGAGAAGGAAGATTCTTTCCACTGTTAAAAGACAGACAGAAAAGGGGAGGGGCTGATGAGAAGAGCAATTTTGATTTTGTAATATCTTAGGTGTCATGTGATTAGAGAAGGGCCCAAGCTAGAATTTAGATTAGAAAATGACAGGAAAAGATGCCTTGGGGGACGGGGTCAGAGATAGGGAATTGGAAGGTCTTAGAGACACTCTAGTGGAGGCATTAGAATAAGAACTATGGGATACTTTCTACAAGGTGTATGCCAAAGAGCATAATGCAAGAATGTTGTTGGCTTGGATGGAAGGTTGGGAAGAAGCACAGATCCTGTCGGGCCTGCAGTACGAGTCTCTTTCCCACCTCTTTATGAATGCAGGTTTTATTGCACAGGTGTAATAATTAATCCAAATGGCTAGCAGATGTAGCTATTCGTCTTAGGGCATGCTAGCCTACAATAGTTTCCCAATCAGCAAATTCTCAAGTCAGGCCAAAGAAAATTAAAGAAAATAAATTCTGTTGAGATATTTATGGAGGCCACCTGGATAGAAATTTGACAGCTAAGGAATTGCCTGGATGCCAGGCAGCTGAGGAAAGGTCAGAGTCCCTGTAGCAATAGGGCTTGGGAGACAGACAGAGAGAGAGAGAGAGAAAGAGAGAGAGAGAGAGAGAGAGAGAGAGAGAGAGGTAGTCAGCCACACTGCATCTCAAAAAGAGGAAAGATAGAATTTTCCAAGAAAAACACTACACTCCTGGTCCTTTCCTATATTCTTTAGAGAAACTTGCTTTTTGTCTTTTGACAAGGCGCTACCATTTCCTTTAATTGCACTCTCCACTCTGGCTCAATCAGTCAGTCAGTCAGTCATTTATAGGGCTTCATTCAGAGTCATTTCCTCTTCATTTATACTCCTCCTTTTTGAGTTCCTGCTCTTGAATCACTTCCCCCAGTGTAGACAGTCCTCATTCTCCTTTCTTTATTTTTTTCCTCCCTCTCTAGCCAAAGAAATCATTCATTATTACGATTTTGCTCTCACTGTTTACTTAGTTAAAATATTTGGCTCTTTCTCATTTCCCACTGAATAAGGTTCAAGTTCTTTGTATGTTAATAAGTCTCTAAGTTAGACTAAATTTGTCCTCCTAAATTCATTGTATATTATTATTATTACAGACAGCAATGTAAATTCTCTGTTACAGATAAATTAATCTTTATCCTTCAAGATAATCCTTGATGCTTCTTTGTTAAATATATACTACCTAAGCAATCAATAACCTTTCCCCCTCACACCTATCCAAAGCTGTATTTAACACTGTAAGAAACAACTTGTGACCTGCTTCTATTTGTTTGGTTATTCAACAAATATTTATTAAGTTTCAGATTCATGCAAGTGTTATGAGTATGCCATGTCAAAAACACTTGAACATGATTGTATCCTTCCACAAGATCATAATTTATTGAATAATTAAAAATTCACAGTGTATGGTGGTTTCAATTTCATGAACTTTCCAGTACTCACATGGCTATTAGTAACCTTGACTAAGGCAAGCACACGGTTTTAATTGTAGTCTTAATTAGTAATGTTAACCATCCGATCATACATTAAATTACCATTAGGTAAATCTATGTATCTATCTATCTGTCTATCTATTTACCTATCTATCAGTATAACTATCTGTCTACCTAAATACCCACCTATCTTTGTAGGTTACAGAATCACTATAGGGAATTAAAGAATCAAGGAGTTTCAAAGAGGCCTGAGAAACCAAAGCTGAGAAACTGATAGGGATTAAAAGTTTGTCTGGATAAGATATTGAACCCTAACCAAATTGAAAGACAGAAGCTTACATTGTGAGTAACATCTCTTTAGGTCACAGATTTGAGAATGAAGCTGCAAAGCTGAGTCCAATTGTGGAGGCAAATAGGCGGGATAAGGTGCAGATAAAGAAATGGACACACAAGAGGATGGGCAAATGGCAATGAAATAGATCATGTCAATAAAAGCCCCTGGGAGAGTTGACAGTTTCCTGCCTGGTGGTCTTCAGTGCACACACAAAATGATCAAATGACAGGTCACCAAGAACTATTGCTATGTGTCCACTTCTTTGTTGTTTTTGAAGATGAGGTTTCTCTGTGTAGTCCTGACTATCCTGGGACTCACTGTGTAGATCCACGAGCCAGAATTAAAGGCATGTGCCAGCACACCTGGCTTAGGTGTTCACATCTTTGAGAGATTCAAACAAAAGAGTTATACCCTTTTTTGGTCTGATGTATTTAATTAATAAGTTCTGGTCCTGGATTATTTGATATGATTTCAGTTTACCTTTGTGGCCCTACACTGTCCATTCACTCTGATAAATGATTGGGTACCTCTCTTTTTACTACTAAGAAAAGGTGTCTGTTAATATATGCTGCATGGGTAGGGCTAAAGAGATGATCTGTTTACATGTCCACCCAGATGCTGAGTCACACTTCCTCCTAAGTACAGAATAAAACTCTGCTTGTAAGATGGAATGTCATGGGCAAGGCACAGTAGGACAAAAAACCCCACTATTTTGTATAGTATGAAAAAACTCAGAACAGAGCACAACCTGATATCTATAATCAGACATTATAAGAATACAGAATACATTATAAGAATTCTTATAAAGCTATAAGAATACAAAGAGTAAGAAATAGAGAAGGTTATTGCTGTAACAGACTTATCATTATGAGAAGGAAAAATGACAGAATGTAAATAGGTTAAAGAAAATAGCATAATAAATTATGTGATGTTATAATACATGTATTTACCTATGCATGCAGCAGACCTATTTGTGATAAAGCCCAGGACTTTAAGAAGCAGCAGCGGCAACTGGGATATTTGCATTTGGTTTTTATCCCTAGACAATTCAATTCACTAAGAACTCAGACGTGGTATCTGAACGCAGAAACAGGAATGGTTAAAAAAAAAAAAAAAAAAAAAAAAAAAAAAAAAAAAAAAAAAAAAAAAAAAAAAAAAAAAAAAAAAAAAAAAAAAAAAAAAAAAAAAAAAAAAAAAAAAAAAAAAAAAAAAAAAAAAGTAGGTTTCAGTCTTCAGTAGAAACAAATTATCATTCTGTAGAGAACCAAGCTATCTAAACTTGGAACCAGTTTAAGGTGGTCCCATTCCTCTGGATCACTATAATGCTTCACAACTTTGATGTTAACTTTTCCCATTGATTCCTTAAAATAACAAGTCTTTAGATGTTCTATGAATCTGAAATGTGTAGCCTGGTCTGATTTTCAGATGGGTTGTTGTGCCCTGGCAATGTGCCTATTCAGCAATGTCTGCCCTCTGCAATTTATTTCCCACGATTTCCAAGCCAGAGTGTCTTTTCTGCCTCTGTTTTACCTTTGGACACCTATTATTATTTACAACTTAATTGTCTAGAATTTTAACCCCCTCAAAATGCACCTTGGTAGTGTTTCTGATCCTAATTTGTAAGTGGAATGGCACAGGCTCTTTAGGTTTGAAATTACATTATTTGTCCCAATATTTCTCAAATAAAATGTAGTAACCCATACATTCCTCAATCCTAGTTTAAAATTGATGTCAAGCTCAGAACAGGGAGTTCTGCCAAAGGGCATGTTGAGAGTATATGAAAAACAAAAAGCTAACAGGCTTTGCAAATTCCCAGACAGCCACAAAAAAGTTTCTCAAACATATTTGAAGAAGAGCAGTGGAGTAGATCTGATGACGCTGAGGCATTAAGTGACATTGTGCCCAAATGACATCCTTGATGTTGATAAGAAGCACAGTAGTGACACCTATGGAGGTCCAAGAGCCTCCAGGGCTACCTTCTCTCCTTGTACTGTAGATTTAGGGAATGAACTCATTAGGGAATAACAATCTGCTGAGCCATCGCACCATCCCCAAATTGGAAAAAAAAAATGATAAATAAACTTACTAAGCTTACAACAGTGTAAAACTGATTCTCTCTTATTTAACCAACAAAAAGCATAGTTTCTAATTGTGTTATCGATGCTTATGAGTATTTTAATAAAACTTTAGACAAAAAGGATTATTATTTTATTCAGATCTAAACTAGATTCTTGTTTATTAACCTTAGTATTTGGTAAACATAATAAATAAAAAATGGCAAATTCCACTTATTTTATAAACTTGTTTCTGAAAATAACTAAAAAGATTTTATCTACTATCCTGTACATCTTAGACTCATTGTACACTCATTGGAATGGAATTTGAGGGGTCTCTTTTCAGTTTCCTAGATGTTTACAGAAGGACCAACGATAGTTTTAACCTTATAGAAAGTAATGGAGACATGCTTAGACATGTGCCTACAACATGACCATTGTTGATGCCAGCAATGGGAACTCTGTTTGAATTTCTGTAATAAAATTACATTGCAAAATGCGGGCTAAGAAGACTTTTTTTCTAATTCAGAAATATATTAAGGATAAAGTGAAGAAATAAATTACAGTAAAGCAAAAATACATATGCTGTTCTCTCCTCATTGAACAGGCTCCGAGGGTTCTAAAAAAGAAAAGAGCTGATCACATCTGAACTGTTAGGATATAGCAAAAACTCATAGAAACAAAAAGACTTTTCAATGAGAAAAACTGAAAAGAAGGGAGCTAGGGAGGAAAGGAATGGGAAGCAATAAGGGGACAGCATGCTAAATAAGATGTTCTCAAACTATTTACTTTGCCTGTAGCATGTTTTTTAATCTAACCCTAATTTCCTAAGTTAAAATAACCACCTCATTTTAAGTCTTTTCTGAAAAAAAGTATGATGATTTTTAATGTGTGTTGGAGTACATGAAAGAAACAGATCTTTCAAATGGCCTCAGAGTATGTTGGCACATATTTATCAGCAAACAGCATACTTATATTTCACCCTAGGTGTCTTTATAGATAATACTGCACTTGGTGCAGACCCAGTATAGGGTGCCTCTTTTCAAATGAGCTTGCATTTTACAAGATGTAATCTTAGATGAATGGGGTCTTCTTATCAGGACCTTTCCTATCATCCCAGTGCAGAGCTTGGGTTAATCTACAAACACATAAATATCTTTAGCAATTACAATTTTATCTCATCTGTGCTCTCATTGTCAAAAACAATTACAGTGATTCACATATTTTTCCTTCCCAAACTTTACAGTTTTCTTAACTTTCTATTTTTTATTTTTCTTCACCATAGACTTGTATCAGAGCAGTGAGCAGTAACCATGATACAGCTTGAATGCTGTCCTAAAATTCCTCCATCAGGGACTGGAAGAGGAATGGCTCAGAGAATTATTAAGAGCACTAGCGGCTCTTACCACCCCTTTCTGGTTTCTGTGGCTGCTGCATATGCATAGGATTTGCTGGCATGTAAAAAATCTAGATTCATAAACAGACAAAAAGCAAACAAAAATTTCCTCCACCAATGAATAACCCAATTACTTTTAAATTTAATCTTACCCAAACTTTCAAGACACTAGCAAGATCCAGATAATTCTAGGCCAGAATGTCACACAAATGGCTGTTAGCTCAATTTCTGAAATAGTTTATATCCCCTTGAATCCTCATGGGGTTGGCATCCATATTTGTCTTTGTATTCTTATCCTTCAAGCACCCAGCAGAATGGTCCATTGAGCTATGCTTCAAGAATCTCAGGGTGTTTCCAGCCTAAAGATACATACTCTCCCATATCCCTTTTGAAAAACCAGTCCCCAAAGTGTTCAAAACTGGTTTGTCACAACAGCCTCACTTGATACAGAGATTTCTATATTATTTTATTTGCTTTGACCAAACAGACAACAAAACTGCAAAGAAAAAATTTAGAGAAATTTCTATCTTAGTTACTTGTTTCTGTGACCAAAAATCTGATAAGATGTGACTTAGGGAACTAAGGGGTTGGTCCAGTGTACAGTTTTTAGATTACCCAGCCCATCATGGTAAGAAATCATGATGATGGGCACTTGAGGTGACTGGTCACATTGTCTTGCCAGTCAGGAGCCAGGAAGTAAACAATGCTTACTTTTTTTTTAAATTTTTAATTCAATAAATTTAGTTCACTTTTTAATTTTTCTTCAATCTAGCACTTAAGATGATTCCTCACTCATAGATTGACATAATCTAGAGAAGCCTTATAGAATGCAAAGACATGTTTGTTTCCATGGTGATTCTCAACCTCATCAAGTTGACACCCCATGCAAGGCTTTAAAAGGCCTGTCCAGAAAGCTGTATTTATTTGTTCAACACCAAAGCAAACTAGAAAGTGAAATAAAGGGGAGAAATATGCTGCTGCTGGGTAAGTTTGCTAGTTCAGAATAGTGACTGGGATCTATTCATGAGCTAATTCTTAGTTGGTTACTCCAAAGCAAGGCCAGTGGTTGATACACAAAACAAATGTTTAATGTAGTGTTTTTAAAGTTCAGCAAAATTCAGACCAAGCAACTGGAAAGTTATTTTGCCAAATAGCCACTCAAGAATGAACATCTGGGCGAACATTGAATTATCCAGATGTTTTCAAAAAGCTAGAAATGATTACCAAATATAATTGACTAAGGGCCTTGCAAACATCCAGATGTTTTAAATATCAAATGTGTCTTTAACTTACTTATGAATAAATTATCTCCTTCTCTTTCTTCGCCTGTAACATTCAGCCACTTAGGTAAATTTTTAATGATGATGAAGTTTATGAAAACTTCTACAACATCAGATAAGTTATATAAATTTTCTATCTGGATATCCATAGAGTCAGAATGATGCCTTACTATCAAAAGATGGACTTGAACAACCACAAAATTTTAATTTTTAAATCATTTAATGATGGTTCACAGGCTGATTATGAGGGCTGGGTTCATTCTCAAAAACAAACAAACAAAAACTTGTTTCAAAATATGTCTTCCTTTCAAATAATCCTGTATCATCTTTTATTAATTGTAGAGTTTTCCCTGCATCTCAATTACACAATAAATAGTACAGCAGAGTGGAAGAAGCTAAATCACGCATCTGCTCAAGTCCTGCCTGCTTCAGGAGGGCATCAGCTGCCGGCTCTCATTATGCTCCTAGGGGGTTTCCTGTTCTATGACATCAATTAATGAATGAATGATTTCATTGGTTACTGACTGCCAATGAATGAAAACTGTATAAGATGGTATTGTGGTCTGAAAGAAGACATATCATTTGATGCTTTAGAATTTCCAACATTTTATATAACTTAATTTAATTCAGTGCAGCATAACAAGATTGGTAATGTAATGTTCATTTCATATACTCATCTACTTTAGCTCAGGAAGATTAAGTAACTCAGGTGAGGAGTGTTCTGTGCAGACTCAGTCCAAATCCAGTCGTCATTTTCAGTAGGTCAAGATTACCAATATTTTGTTCAGAAAAAAATGATGAGTCTTAAGATGTTAGCTGGACACTTTATGAAGAGTGTGTCACTAGTAAAACATTCAATAAATTAGTTTGACTTTCCATGAACATTATTTGATACTTATTTAGTAATGTACTTTTGTCAAGGACTAATTCCTTTATCAGTTGTACAGGTAGTAACGACTTTCCTCAAGTTTGAAGGCTATTTCTTCACTTAATTGTTTGATTGGCAGTATAAAAGATTTAAATTTCATGCAATCCCACTTGTCAATTCTTGTTATCATGTTTTGACCTTTTAGACTTATTTTCAGGAAGTCTTTGCCTATTCTTAGATCTTGGAGTGTTTTCCTATAACAGTTTAGAATTTCAGGTCTTACATTAAGGAATAATTTCTGGAATATACAAATACCAAAGTTTCAAACAGCTTTATTAATGAACACCAAATACTTGAGGGGATGTAAGAAAAAATAAATACATATACACTACTGATGAAATTATAAATGAGTTCACTCATATAGAAGTTAATATGGAACTTTCTCAAAATAATAAAGATAGACCTACCATATGAGCCAGCTCTATCACTTCAAGGTAAATATCCAGGGGATTTAACACACACCTAGAGATATAGCATATCCATGTTGCTTCTGCATTAATTATAACCAAGTGCCATGCTATGGGGATTAGTTAATGTGTCTATAAACAGATAAATGCATAAAAATGTGGTACATACATATGCAATGGTGTTTTATTTAAGCAAAAAAGGAACGAAACCACAATGATTTCTGGAAAGTGGCTGCAAATAGAGATGGCATTTTGAGGAATAAGCCAACTCAATATAACAAATAACACATTTTCTTCTCATTTGTGGGCCCAATAATATATATTTAATATATATTATACATATAAAAATTATATATACACATATATGTGTGTGTATGTATATGTATACATATATATGGGGAGACTGGTGGAAGGAGTCTGTCAGGAGGGCAGAATGAGGAGGAGGAGGAGGGGAGAAAAAGGGTATAGAGGGGTAATATAGTTAGAGTACATAATATAATTCAAAGAAATTCTCATGAAATGCAGAATCATGCACAATGAATATATAATAGTTATTTTTTAAAACATTTTCCATTAGGTTCTATCATTCTTTCAGAAGTTTTGAGGTAGCACATTAATTGCTACAGGCCTGCTCTCAGTAGACTTTATAATTAGCACCATCAACAAATTCTCCACTTTCCATTAGAAAAGTCTTGGGGACCTCATTTGCTATCAGCTGAGAGCAGACACAGGCAGATTATTAATTTGGTGACCTCTTTATAGCTATCAAGTGACCAATCAGTATTCTTCTTATTAGGTTAACATTAGGTACTTTGCGCTATGGAGAAGATTGTATATGACAAAGGGAAGCTGACTATGGCAGAAGAGACTGTGACTAGCTAATTTCCTCCACGGGAATGGTCACACCAATGCTAATGTGCTTCACCTCAGCAGATCTTTAACTTCCTAAGAGTTCATTTGATCATCTGAAAAGTAGGAATTATAATAGCACCTGATAGAGAACAGTTGAGGACCATGCATACAAACAGTTAGCATAGGGCCTGGAGTAAAATAGAAGTTCAATGACTCTTTCAGACAACAGGGTCTGTGCTTGGAGAAAGATTGAAAAGTGATGCTGGACCCCAGGAGCACAGGTGAGGCTTCTGATAGAGAACTCGGGTCTTCTTGCTGTTTCATACAGTGGGAAAACTTGGGCTGCTGATGAAAATTTTGGGCTTTCTGGCTGTTTCTTGATTTCTACTCAGACTTTCTCCAAGAAAGCGAGAGGAAACAAGAGACTTTCCTAATTGTAGTCATTCAGTTTACCAAAAGAATTCCAGACCAACTGAAACAAATTGAAGGCAGCTAACTGCAAGATTGTGAGCAAATTGCAATCACTACAGCGGCCATATAAAATTCCCCAAAATTGTAGAACAGTACAGACATAAAAGAATCTCTCATTTGACACTTGAGTCCTTGGCCTGAGACAATAACAAAAATGTTCCCAAGGACAGCAGAGACATTTCCCATTGTTCAAGTCAGCATTCCATACAGGACTTATTGACAGAAGGCATTGCAGTTGTAATTACTCTCCGCTGGGTCCCACCCCAGCCGCCCTCCAACAGGCTCTCTGCAGCCCTGCCCAGTCCCGGTAGAAGAGAAAAGTCACAAAGGAGAATGTTTGTGGCCAGACTGTCTCCAATTAGTCAAAATAAGAACAATGACTGACTTTTCTTTTGGGCCAGCCTGGAAAAAATATCCTGCATAATTGGGTGAGATGAGGAAAGAATTGCAAACGGAATTCTTCAGGGATGTCTAATGTCTGTGACCCATTCCACCCCAGCGGTCAGAGTCTCAAGATTCAAAAGACACCTGGGGCAGGAGCCCTAGAAGAGGTCAGATGTGGTGGTCAAACACTCAGAGTGAGACACAAGCACCACTTCTATGCTGGTGATGCAAAGGAAGTGGCCATCCCTAAAATGTGGGCAGTAGACCCAAAGTGGAGTGAGAACCTAAGATCTGAACTTTTTAGCCTTAATTCTTCCTCCCCCAGGATAATTCTTTTCTGTGTGCTTTGTACAGTAACGTTTGAGAAGAAAAGACTTCTTTGGAGAACTGATGGAGATGATTTTCTAGAGTTCTAGAATTTTCCCCTCCTTTCAGCAAAGTCATGCTAAAATAGCAATGATTAACAATACCAGGACTAAGTAAGGAGTAATAAACAGATAAATGGGCCAATGTTGGGCTCAAATTATAGATCCTATCCCAGAGGGTTGAGGAAGCATGGTTTGTTAAGGATCTGTTCTTCCTAATACCTATGAGAAAAATAAAGTTTCATGTTTCATACCAGGATGGTATACATCAATGTGCTTGCAAATTCTAGTCAGGAAACATTGATGTTTGTGGTTCATGTGACTCTTCCAGAATCTTAAAGGAATGACATCAGATAACTCTTAAGATCTTAAATATTGCAAAAGTTATGCCATAAAGCCAACTTTAACATTACAGAGGTAGCGATTTCAGAGGCACAGATAGACAAGTTTCCAAATCCCCTGTATAGATTAGGGATATATATGTACATATCACATGTGTGTACGTATGTTTACAGTCTCTGGGGCTGATGTGCCGTTTGTGGAACCTATAATGGAGAGCTTTGGACCTTTCAAAGACCTCAACTTCCTTATACTTTCTCCAAGGACCTCAAGTTTCAGTAAGTAGAACCCAACTTTGGGAGAAAAGGCTGTGACTAATCAAGCACTTAGCTTTGTAAGCTCATCCGTGACAGCTGTGGACCTTTCAGACAGTTCTGTGCCTTATTTAAGTGTGGGCTGTGGAACAATTGGAGAATGAAGCAGCTTGCTCTTGGGTAGCACTTACCCGTTACTAAGAAACAACCACAGTGCCTAAAACTAGGGCTTGGAGGTCTCTGAAATGCCTTCTCTCTGCCTTGGTTGTCAACGGGCCTAGGCATCCTTAGATACAGCTTGTGAGAAAACAGAAAATAAAAATGAGCAGAAAAAGCAAGGCGCAGAAAGAGAAATACAGGAAAAGAAACTGAGAAAGAAGAGTCCCCAAGACACTCCAGACAAATACATTTAATAATTTTCACATCTGGTGCGGAAATGGCCAGGAAGGAACCCCTACCTAGGTGGTGGATCCTGGGGGAGTTTCAAGCTGATGAAGCTATCATTCACATGCCACAGCTTTAGCCCTTCTCATGTGGCCACCACTCTCACAAGCTGTTCCCTGAATCAGCAAAGTGTCTCTTCTCCACAAATATACCTTTACATTCCTAGGTCATCAGCAACCCCAATGTCTCAGCCTCCAGGAGAGCTGGGGGGCGTGGCTAAGTCAAAGGCTGTCCGGGGACAGACATAGCTTGCAAGCAAAAAGTCAGAGGAAATGGATACTTAACCTCCACTGTACCCAGTATATCACACCTTCCTCCTGGCTCTGCAGAGGATCCCAAAGAGAGAGTGAGGCAAGGCCAATTGCTTTCCAACGTGAGCACTGGGGCTCCGGCTGCCTGCCGCACTGACACACTGGAGAATCTGGCAGAGAATTAGGGAAGTCCCAAACAGTTCACACTCTGACCAGCTAATTAGCCTCTGCCTCTCTTAGTGCAGGCTCTAGTTCCATGAATTCAAATACATGCTATTTGTCCTATTTCAATGTCACAGAAGTGTTGATAAAAAGCCAAGTTCAAATTTACTATGAAAAAAAGATCTGATCATAGACTCATGACGTATACAAAGAACCAAAAAGACTGATAGTGATATAAAACTTTAATGGCATCATTTAAAAATAGGATTATTAATTAGCTCTTGCCACTTTATGCAAAATCAAGGCATCAGCTACTGTAGGTTATTAGAGATGGCAGTCTGAATGATTAATTGGCTTCTGATATCAACTCCCACCTATGTATTATATGTAAAAAAATTCATACAGATTGTATAAATCTTATTATGAAATATTTTGGCAGGCTGTTTTCCTTTATAAAACAGGATTCATACATGATTATAGAAAATCTTGCTCAACTTTGCTAGATTATCTACTGAAACAGGATGTCTAGACTTGGGCAGGAGACTATGGAAGTGAAAGTCTATGGGAGAAAACATAAGCTATGTGCTATATGTGTCCTAGGAAAGGTCACAGCCACGCCCACCTAGGGAGTCTCAACCACCTGAGCAGAAGAGAGTATTTTTATTCCCCGTGTGCACCAATAAACACAGTCTGGCCTATTGAAGGTCTCATATATCTATTTCTCACTTTTTTACCTCCTTAAGTTGCCCCAGAAATGTAACATATCTCATGCATGTAATAGAAGGTATACCTCTATAGTGTTTATCAGGAATAATTAAACATTTAAAATAAATATAAATTTAAATAAACTATCTTTATTACCTTGATAGCCTCCTATGTATCCTTCTATAATCAAAATCTATCTGTTGTGGCAATCTTTATTAGGTTCCTGCTAGCTATTCCTTATAATATCACCACAAAATTTATCCTCAAATAATAAAATCAGCTTACCTTTCTTAACTCTGATATGAAGTGTTCCTTTGTTGCTTATTATTCACTATTGTTTCTGAGATTTATCTCATCTGACGATTGTAGCCCTTCGAATTTCAAGGGTATAAAGTCTTCCACTGTTTAGATAAACATAATTTATTGCCCATTTCCCAATAAACCTATGTGTTTTTTCCAGTATTTACTATTGAAAGGAAGAAAAGCATGATTTTTTTGCATATGTTCTCTGTATGTGTTGTGATACACCAGCGAACCCCAAGAATGAGGTTTCTGCTCATGGAGTTCACACCTATCTTCAGCTAAGTGAAACATTTCAACAGTACTAACAGTAAACACATGAGCAGCACATACACTCCTGTTACTCCATATCCACACTAGGAACAGGAATAGTCAGATTTTATAGTTGTAGCTAGTAACACTAATTTGTGTTCACATGTCATTTTTTAATTTAAAGGATTTTTTTTAACATAAGCATCACTGTCCCCCCTCCCTTTCTTCCCAGTCATCCTCCAGCTTCCTCCATTCATTCCTCACAGAGAAAAAGAACTCCCAGGGTGAGTCAATGCAGTCTGGCATATCCAGTTGAGGTAGGACCAAGTTCTTCTCCTGAGTATCAAGGCTGAGCAAGGTGTTCCTCTGTAGGAAATGGCCTCCAAAAAGCCAGTTCATGCACCAGGAATAAATTCTGGTCCCACTGCCAGAGGCCCAATAAACTGACAATGCCATTCAACTGTAATCCACATTTGAGGGTGAGTTCAGTTCTATGTAGATTCCCCAGCTGTCAGTTCAGAGTCAGTGAGCTCCCAATAGCTCAGATCAATTGCTTCCGTGGGTCTCCTCATCATGATATTGACCCCTTGCTCATATAATCTCTGCTTCCTCTCTTTGAATGGACAGAGATCTCAACCTAGTGGGTCTTTGCAACTGCTTCCATCAGTTGCTAGATGAAGGTTCTATAATGACAATGTCTTTCTTCCACCATTCTACCTCAACTGAGCCGTACTCCAATAAAGTGTGATCCAAGAAGAATCGTGCATGTGGTGACTCGTCATTCTGCTGGCCAGAAAGCGACTCGCCACAGTTGCTCTCCCTCAATGTTCCTCCCCCAACTCTAACATCTCATTCCCTCATGTTCTCTTTCCACCTCCTCTTACCGCTTCTTCACTATAGTCCCAAATTACTCAGGAAATCTTCTCTATTTCCCCTTCCCATGGGGCTGTCTCTCTTAGGTTTCTCTTTGTTAACCACTATCATGGAAATTATCAGGCCGCTATAGTGGTCCTTCCTAACCACACCACAGGTCAAAAAGAGGGGCTGGGCTCTCTCTTCCTCCCCGGTTCTTTCCAGTTGACCATGCGCTGCCCAGCTCTGGTTCCTTGACCTCATTAGAGTTTACCTGGGTAGCTTCTGGTTTTCCACTACAAACCACCTGCTTAGGGATTATGGATTGTAGCCTGGTAATCATTTGCCTTACATTTAAATTTTACTTATGAAACAGTACATACTATGTTTCTCCTTCTGAGTCTATATTACTTCAATCAGGATGATTTTTTTCTAATTTCACTCATTTGCCTGCAAATGTCAGGATGTCATTTTTTCTCCTCCTCCTCCTTCTTTTACTACTACTACTACTTCTTGTTCTTCTTCTTGTTCTTTTTCTTTTCTTCTTTTCCTTCTCCTCCTCCTCCTTCTTCCTCTCTGCTAAATAGTAAATGTGTAAATGTACCACATTTTTTAAATCCGTTCTTTAGCTGAAAGGAATGTAGGTTGTTTCCAGGTTCTGGCTATTATGAATAATGCTGCTATGAATATAATTGAGGTCTTTGGGGTAAGAATGTCCATTCATTGAGTCATTGAGTAGATTAATTCCTAGTTTTCTGAGAAATTGACATACTGATTTCCAAAGTAGCTGCACAAGTTTACTTTTCCACTAGCAATGGGGTAGTTTTTCCCTTACTCCAATTCCCTCCAACATAAACTGTCATCAGTGTTTTTGATCTTAGCTGTTCTGACAGGTATAAAATGGTATCTCAGAGTTGTTTTGATTTGCATTTCCCTGATGGTTAAGGATATGGACCATTTTTTAATTGTCTTTTGGCCATTTGAGAGATTCTTCTGTTGAGAATTCTCTATTTAGTTCTATACCCCATTTTCTAATTTGATTTTTTTATCTTTAGTTTCTTGAGTTCTTTATATACTTTAGAGACAGCCCTCTCATTACATGTAGGGTTGGTGATGATCTTTTTCTATTTTGTGGGCACTCATTTTCTCTTATTGACTGTGTCCTTTGCCTTACAGAAGCTTCTCAATTTCAAGAGGTTCCATTTATTAATTGTTGCTCTCAGTGTCTGTGATAATGGTGTTATATTTAGGAAGTGGTCACCAGTGCCAATAAGTTCATGGCTATTTCCCACTTTCTTTTCAATCAGTGTAACTGGTTTATGTTGAGGTCTTTTATTTACTTGAACTTGAGTTTCATGCAGGGTAAAAGACATGGATCTAATTGCATTTTTTTCTAAATGCCACCATCCAGGTATACCAGTGCCACTTGTTGCAGATGTTTTCTTTTTTCCAATATATAAATATATATACATATATACATATTGCTTTTTGTCAAAAATTAGGTGTTCATAGTTATGTCAGGATCTTCAAATCAATTCCATTGATCCACATGTCTGTTTTTATGCCAATCCAAGCTATCTTTATTACTGTAGCTCCATAGTAGAGCTTGAAGTCAGGGATGGTGATACCTCTATGACTTCTTTTATTGAACAGGGTTGTATTGACAATTCTGGGTTTTTTGTTTTTCCATATGAAGTTGAGTATTATTCTTTTGAGATCTGTGAAGAAATGTGTTGGGATTTTGATGGGGATCCCATTGAATCTGTAGATTGCTTTTGGTAAGATTGCCATTTTTACTATATTGATTCTATTTATTCAAAGCATGGGAGATCTTACCATTTTCTGATATCTTCTTCCTTTTTTTTTCTTTAGTGACTTAAAGTTCTTGTCATACAGGTCTTTCATTTCTTTGGTTAGAGTTACCCCAATATATTTAATGTTATTTGCAGATATTGTAAAGGGTGATGGTTCCCTGATTTCTTTTTCAGTCCTTTTATAGTTTGTGCATAGGAGGGCCATTGGTTGTTTTGAAATAATCTTGTATCCTATCACATTGCAGAGGGTATTTTCAGCTGTTAGGAGTTTCCTGGTAGGAATTTGAGGGTCACTACCATATCATCTGCAAATAGTGAAAATTTGACTTATTCCTTTCTAATTTGTATCCCCTTGATCTTCTTTTGTTGTCTTATTACTTTTGCTAGAATTTTGAGTATTCTTATAAATAGATTTGGAGAGAGAGGGCAGACTAGTCTTCTTCCTGATTTTAGTGGGATCACTTGGAGTTTCTCTCTATTTATTTTGATGTTGACTGTTGGCTTACTGTATATTGCCTTTATTGTGTTTAGGTATTTTTTTTGTATCCCTAATCTCTCCAAGATCTTAATCATGAAAGGCTGTTGAATTTTTCAAAGGTCTTTTCAGTATCTAATGAGATAATCAGGTGGTTCTTTTTTTTTCAGGTTGTTTATATTTTGAATGACATTGACAGATTTTTGTATGTTGAACTATCTCTGCATCTCTGGGATGAAGTCTACTTGATCATGGTGCATGATTTTTTTTTTTTTTTGCGTTAATATTCTTGAGGGAGATTGGTCTGTGATTCTTTTTTTTTATTTTTTTGCCACATCTTTGTAGTCTCATTAAAAAAAAGAGTATGACAATGTTTCTTCTGTTTCTATTGTGTGGAACAAATTGAGGAATATTAATATTATTTTTCTTTAAAATTTAAAATTCTGGTAGAATTCTGTGCTGAAACCTGGTCCTTGGCTTTTTTTGGCTGGGAGACTTTTGATAGCTGCTTCTATTTCATTAGGGGTTATAGGTCTATTTGGGTCACTTATCTGGTCTTCATTTAATTTTTGTAAGTGGTATCTACCAAGAAATTTGTCCATTTTTTTTAGGTTTTCAAATTTTGTGGGGTACAGGTTTTTGAAGTATGACCTAATGATTTCCTCTGTGTCTGTTGTTATGTCCCCCTTTTCGTTTCTGATTTTGTTAATTTGGATATTCTCTCTGTGCCTTTTGGTTACTTTGGATGAGGGTTTGTGTAACTTGTTGATTTTCTCAAAGAACCAACTCCTTGTTTCATTGATTGTATTGTTCTCTTTGTTTCAGTTTTATTGGTTTTAGCCCTGAGTTTGATTATTTCCTGCCTTTTACTCCATCTAGGTGAATTTACTTCTATTTGTTCTCAAGTCTTCAGGTGTGTTGCATGTGTTGCTTGTGTGGAATTGCTCCAAATTCTTTATGTAGGCACTTAATATTATGAACTTTCCTCTGAGTACTGCTTTTATTGTGTTTCATAAGTTTGGGTATGTTGTTAATTCATTTTCATTGAATTTCAGGAAGTCTGTAATTTATTTATTTCTTCCTTTACCCAGGGGTGGTTCAGTTGAGAGTTGTTCAGTTTCCATGACTTTGTAGGCTTTCTGTGGTTAGTATTGTTATTTAACTCTAATTTTAGGCCATGGTGTCCTGATAGGGTACAAGGGGTTATTCTTAATTTTTGTATCTATTTGTATTTGATTTATAACCAAGTATGTGGTTAGTTTTAAAGAAGATAAATGGGGTGATGAGAAAAAGGTATATTCTTTTGTGTTTGGGTAGAAAGTTCTGTATATAGCTATTAAGTCCATTTGAGTCAAAATATCTGTTAGCTCCCTTATTTCTCTGTTAAGTTTCTGTCTGGCAGATCTGTCCATTGGAGAGAATAGGATGTTGAGGTCTCCCACTACTAGTGTCTGGGGTTTAATGTGTGATTTAAGCTTTGGTAATGCTTCTTTTATATATGTGGGTACCCTTGTATTTGAGGTATGAATTTCAGGATTGAGATATCAACTTTATAGTTTTTATTTTTCCTGAGGTAAATATATAATAAAAATTTGTGTCTCTTTTGATTGATTCTAGTTTGAAGTCTTTTTGTTTAATATTAGGATAGCTTACATCTGTTAGATCCCTTATTTCTCTATTGAGTCTGTGTCTGGCTGACCTATCCAATCATGAAAGTGAGGTTTTAAAGTCTCCCACTATTAGAGTGTGACATTTGATGTGAGATTTAAGTTTAAGTAGTGTTTTTTTTAACATATGTAGATGCCCTTATATTAGGGTCATAAATATTCAGGATTGAGATCTCATCTTGATCAATTTTTCCTGAGATGAATAAATAATGTCTGTCCTGGTCTTTTTTGATTGATTTTAGTTTGAAGTCTACTTTGTTAGATATTAGGATGGCAACATCAACTTGACTCTTAGGACCATTTGATTGGAAAATCTTTTCCCAACCCATTACTCTGAGCCCATGTCTGTTGTTGAAGTTGATGTGTGTTTCTTGTATGTAACAGAAGGATGGCTTCTGTTTTTGTATCCATCATGTTAGGATGTATGTTTTTATAGGTGAATTGAGTCCATTTATATTAAAGGATATTAATAACCACTGATTGTTATTTCCTGTTATTTTTGTGGTAACTTATGTGTATTTCCTTTGTTTGGGCCTTTCTTCTATAGGATTATTGTTTGTGGTTTCATGGGTGTATCTGGGTTTCTTAGGTTGGGGTTTTCCCTTTAGCTCTTTTTGTAGGGCCAGGTTTGTGGATAGGTATTGCTTAAATCTGATTTTGTCATGAAATATCTTGCTTACTCCATCTATGGTGATTGATAATTTTGCTGGGTATAGTAGTCTGGGTTGACAGCCAGCCATGTTCTTTTAGTGTCTGTATAACTTCTGACTAGGACCTTCTTGCTTTCATTGTTTCCATTGAATAGTCTGGTGTTATTCTGATGGGTCTGCCTTTATAGGTAAGTTGACCCATTCCTTTCGCAGGTCTTAAAATTTTTTCTTTGTCTTGTATGTTTTGTGGCTTGATTATTATGTGGTGAGCAGATATTTTTGGGGAGTCAAATCTATTTGGTGTTCTGTAAGCTTCTTATATCTTTATAGGCATGTCCTTTAGGTTGGGAAAGTTTTTTTCTATGATTTTATTGGATACATTATCTGTGCCTTTGAACGGGTATTCTTCTCCTTCTTCTATTCCTATTATTCTCAGGTTAGAACTTTACATGGTGTCTCAAATTTCTTGAACATTTTGTGATATGGCTTTTTTGGTTTTAGTGGGTTTTTTTTGACTGATGTATCAATTTCTGCTATTGAGTCTTCCATTCCAGAGATTCTCTCTTCCATTTCTTGGATCCTGTTGGTTATGCTTGTATCTGTAGTTCCAGCTCTTTTCTTCAGATTTTCTGTTTCCACCTTTGCCTCATTTTGTGCCTTTTTTATTGTTTCTATTTCAATTTTTAGTTCCTGGAATGTTTCTTTTATTTTTTGGTTTTCCTTTTCTTGGTTTTCTTTCAAGGCTTTGTTCATCTCTTCCAATTTTCTGTTTGTATTTTCTTCTATTTCTTTAAGGGATTTTTTTTATACCCTCTTTTAAGGCTTCTATAATCTTCATATAGGTGTTTTTGCTGTTGTTTTCTTCTGTTTCCTCTTCATTGCTCTGTTCAGATCTTTGTGTTGTAGAACCACCAGTTTCTTCTGGTGTTGCCTTGTTGTTCTTTATACTGCTATATGTATTCTTGCACTGGTGTCTGCCCATGGCTTCAATGGTTCACATTTAGTCAGCTCCTAGTCAGTTGTGTCTAGAGAACTTATGTGTCTCCTGTCTTCTTTGAGGAAGGGGTCTGCATGATCTCTGACTCCCTGCACTCTGGACTCAGTTTTGTGTTTCAAAAGCATCTGATTGTCTATGATGATGAAGCTTACCCTGGAGGTGGGGCCTGGCTGTGGGAGGTCCCTGCTGTTAGAGGTCACTGGGGGAAGCCCCTCACAGCTAAAGCCTAGGGCCTGTCTGCTAACAAGTGTCTAAGATCAGAACCTTGGGTGTGACCCTGGCCCTGGAGAGGAAAACTCCAGACGGCAGCCCAAGAGCTGGAATCTGCTCACCTCTGATTCCACTCTGGACACAGGTCTCAGTTTCAAAGGTGTCAGTCCATCAGTTTTGTCTACTTTATTTGCTTTTATGTCTGCTTTTAAGTCTTGAAGCATTTCCTATAGTGGGATTATGTTGTCACATTGTAAATAATTGTCCCACCTACTGGCTTAATAAAAATGCCAATTGGCCAAAGGCAGACAGGCAGTGTGAACAGAGCTACCAGACTAAGAAAACTCTGGGAATGGGAAGAACAGAGCAGAAATTCCAGAGAGAAACCAGAAAAACATCACAATGAGATGCCAGCAGATGCAAAAAAAAAGAAGCTGAAATGCTGTTCTGAGAAAATGTACCAAGGTACATGGCTGAACAAGAATCATGGGTTAGAATAAGAGCAAAAGCTAGCTAGCAATATGCCAGAGCCATAGGCTGATTAGCATAAAATTAATGTAACTGTCTGTGTGCTTTTGTGTGGTTGTGGGACTGCAGAACTGTGAGACTGCAGGTCAGGACCTCTGGCAGGACAGGCAAAAAACTTAATACAACAATTTTATTCACCTATTTTCCTTTACTTGATTTTTCTTTGCTTTCTTTAATGGATTTATTGATTTCTTCCAATTTTTTTTGTCTTTTCCTTTATTTCTTTAAGAGAGATTTTCATTTCCACTTTAATTTCATCTTTAAAGGCTTTTCTTACAGTTATTTTTACGGTCATTTTCCTCTGCTTTTCTATATTGGAGTGTTCAGGTCTTGCTGTTGTAGAGCCACTAGGTTCTAGCAGTGCTATATTGTTCTTTAAGTTGTTGAATATATTTTTGCACTGGCATCTAACCATCTCTTCCTCCAATTGGTGCAAGCATTTTCTGTGTTTCAGGGAATTGTTTTTTGTTTGATAGGTGCTCTTGATGCAATTGAGGCTCTTGGCAAATTGAAGCCAGTGGAGTCTGTATCTCAGGGAGTAGTTGAGGTCTCCAGGAGATAAATAGGTTTGTGGGATGAAGTAGAGCTTATAAGCTAGAGCGTCCAATGAGGGGCAGTGATTGTCAGGCTCGGTGCTTGGGTCCTGTTTGCTTACCTGCAGCTAAAGCTGTGATGAACTTAGAGGGCATGGTTTGCTCCCTGTTTTCCAGACCTGGAGGCTGGCCAGGTTGGGGAAGAGAAACTCATCTCTTGTGATCTCACATGTCATTTTTAATTGCCTGCTCTTACCCTTTTAAAAAATTTTTATAATGGAATACTTGCCTACATATTCTGAAAGATATGTTTTATCTTTGCAATTTATAATTTTACTTAGTAGAAAGTAGTTCTCAATTTCAAGTTGAAATTTCTCAGATAGTTATCAGGTAAATCATTCCTACTTTAAGATTATAAGAAATTCTATGCTTTAGATTCTAAATACTTTAACATTTTACCTCAGATTTGCTTGAATTTTATCTATTAATTTTAAATGTTTTTCTTGAAATTAATACTAAATATTACAAAAGGGCCTGGATTAAATAGCATAAATCACCCAAATAACCACTAGCAAATGAAGAGACAGAAGTTGTGGTCCCACAGCACTCTGCCTTCAAAGCCTAGCATTTGGAAACCTTGGCACTGTGACTGGGTTGACACTCCATTCAATTATTTGGTCTTGACTATGTTCAAAGTCCAGGTAAACAAAAATAAAACATATTCAGGCTTCTGTTTGGCCTGTTTTGCCTACAATCATGCTTATGTTATAATATTTAATAGTACATGTTCATTTTTTGTCAAACAAATATAGGGTTGAATGAATTATACACAACAAATGTACTTATTTCTTTGATAGATATCTATATCATCCTTATTTTGAATTATTACTAATAAGAGTTGTCAGCATGAAAATTTTTACATGTCTATTGAAACAATCCTGTCAAAATACAAATTTACTTTTTTGTATATAGTATATAAAATCAGGACACATCCATGCCAAAAAAATAATTTTAATCTTCTCATGTTAGCTGTTTGAGGAATAGATAATGATGCCCTCTTTTAGTTTTAATCTAAAAATTTCTAATTATTAATTAATAATTGTTAATTATTTTTAATTAATTAACAATTAATAATTGTTAATTATTAATTAGTATGAGCATGTTATCAAATTTTTATTGCATTTGAATTGTTCACTGTGTCGAGTTTGCTTAAAATCTTTTTTGCAATTGTTTGCCATCAGCTGATTTTCTTTATTGAATATTTTATATATTAAACATCTTTTGGGACCAGGCTGGCCCTGAACTCACAGAGATCCACCTGCCTCTGCCTCCTGAGTGATAGGATTAAAGGCATGTGCCATCAAGCCTGAATATATAAGACATCTTTACTAGAATACACAATGCAAATAGATACATGTGTGTTCTCTTTATCTGGGCTTGCCTTTTTATTTCTTTATTTGATTGTCAGACACTCAAGTTTAATATAAAATACTTCCCCTTACTTCATGGTACATTATACTTATTTGCTACTTTATATTTTATTCTTTGTTTAGCTGTATGATCTACAAAAAGCTCATTTTGTGTATAAGAAAAGAGTTACTGGCTTTCTTTTTTTCCTTTTAAATACAACATTTATTAATTCTTTATAAATTGAAGAATCAGCACAGCATACTTGGAGCATATTCATCCCTAGTCTTCCCTAACTCCTTCCAGATGCATCACCTCACTATCCTACCTCTTTTTTTTCTTTTTCTTTCTTTCTTTTTGTAGCAAATTCACCTCTGAAATGGGAGAAAAAAACAGAATAGACCAGATTTTAAGTCTAATTTAGTTTCTCAGGTGTGCATGTTGAGCAATATTTAGAATTCATGATGAGTCCTGTGAGACTATTTCCAAATCTTCCATAGTCTTTCCTTCTCCAAGGACCTTTCTTGGATTCGGTCCCGTAATTTGTGTAACTACTGCAGTTTTCTTTATCCCATAGTTCCACTTACATACTCTTGCTGTCTTGCTGTCAGGTGTCAATCACAGCCTGCTTCTACTTTCTTCATATCCTTAGAAGTAGTAGATAGAATTAGCATTCCCTGTTAGATTAGGTGCCCATGGTTTGTGATCAGCTGTCATATTTGTTTTTGGGATAGTCTCATTAATAAAAACATTTCTCTACCCAGAAGTGAATAAACTTAAAAGTAGAGAATGTTATAGTTTACTATATGCAATGGAATATTGGTGTCAAGCTTTTCTTGAGTGCATTGTGAATAAACATTTATTCATCTTAGATTAGGCACTAGCAATGTACCACAGTAATAATTCCATTAAACCGTAGCGTTGGGACACAATGGTCTTACTGGTAAAAGCATGAGTGAGGCATGTGGGTAACGCCACGGTGGCTGTCTGAGCACTGGCTTTCTTTAAAAAGATTAAATAATTCACAAAATGCATTTTTATAGTTACATTCTCAGGGCTCATGTACATATCTTCCTTTTGATTGGAAACATATTATATTTTCTGGTTTATTTCTACATTGAGGGCTTGTGCTCATAATTACTATCAAATTATAATTTATCTATTCAGCTTGTTAAGAAAAATACCACCCTGGTATTTTTGCAAGTTTCTTTATGTAGTATTTTTATTTAATTTTTAGTTTTAACTGGTAGAATAAACCACAAAAGTTTTATGAAAAGAGACCACTCTGTTATGCTCTATATGTCTATCTATAGAGTGACATCTAAATCAGGTTAAAAACATCTGTCTTTTCACAATATTCTAATTCTTTGCAATAAGAAAGTTTAATAATCTTTATTCAGCTAAATTGCTACATCTGTATGCTAACACCTCCCTTCTTGCTCCTAATTATAACCTAGCCTGTATTAGTAACTTCTCACTGTGAAGAATGTGACAGCAGCAACTTTATGGAGCAAGGCCTTGGTTCAGCTCACAGTTTCAGGGGCTTTCAGTCCATCCTGACAGAAAAGGGATAGCTGCATGGCTCTGTCAGTGGCAGCCCAAGCAAAGGTGCTACTGTTGCTGGCATTGGCAAACAGACCAGGAAGCAACGATAATGGTACTAGAAAGACCTGGTTAAATTTCTCAAGGGTGCCTTTGGGGTTCCACCTCTACCAACTAGTACCCACACCTAAAGCATCACTACCAGCAGAAGATTGGGCCCATAAGTGGCTATTTCTCATTTGAACCATAACATGTATTGAGCACTTCCCATTGCTTGCTATTTCCTTCCTCTGAGAAATCATAATTCTATATCAATTACTATGAGATAAACTTTTTAAGATCCCAAATGAGTTCATTTATGGGATTCTTATCTTTCTGTGCTTGACTTATTTCACTTAACATAATGCTCTCATGTGGTTACAAATGTCAGTATTTTATTTTTTATGTCTTTACAATAATTCATTATACATTTTTTCTTATCCATTCATCTGCTGATGGAAACTTGGATTATTTCTAATTTTTGGATACTATCAATACTTCTATAATAAATTAGACTGCAGATATCTCTTCAGCTGCTTGATTTCATTTCATTTGCATATTCAATCAGGAAGTCAGTTGCTGGACTATGTGGTAGTTTCTCTGTGGCATTTTAGAATGTCTATAATGTTTTGTACTATGATTGTGCTGATTTGTATTTATATACAGATGTGCAGAAGTTCCCTTCTCACATCCACACCAGCATATGCTACCTCTAGTCTTGTTCATAGTAGCCATGCTTCTTTGAGTGAAAGGCTATGCATTGTGACTGAGTTACATTTTCCCGATTGTGGACTCTCTTTGCTGAGCAGAATTTCAGCATCATCTCATTTGTCTATTTTTGCTCTTAATTCTTGTGCTAAAAGTGTTTTGTTTAAAAACAAACCTATGCCTATTTTAGTTTCTAAAGCATTTTCCCCTACATTTTAATGATATTTTTCTAGTTTTTGAAATTATAATATAATTACATGTTTTTCCTCTTACCTCTCTTCCCCTAACGTCTCATGTACTCCTCTTTTGATCTCCCTCACAATCATGGTTTTTAAATTGCTTTTATAGATATTAGATAGATAGATTTATTTATTTATAAAGATATCTCCTAAATATATTAATACAACCTGCTCAGTACATATACTATTACTTGTATATGTGGGATTTCAGGGCTGACCTTTGGTATTAAATAATCAATAGAGTCTCTTCCCTGGGGAAGATTATTTCTTCTGTTGTCAGCATTTCCTAGTTACCTGTGGTTCTTTTTCTAAATTTGAGGCCTTGGGAATGTTTTCTCTTCTATATTAGCATGTCTATTGATATTGTTCTTGTTTGGGTCATGTTTAGACAGCCATGTTGATGAGCCTTCATGGATGTAGCTTCTCTGACATTTTATTCAAGTAATTTCATGGTTTTGTGTCTTATACTTATGTCCATAATCAATTTAATGGTGATTCTTTTGCAGATGAGAAATAAAAATTTAACATCATTTTCAGCATGTGAATGTACAAACTTTTCAGGTACATTGAGTACAAATCCTTCTTTCTTCAATGTTTTCTCATAGCGCTTCCGTTGAAAATCAGATAAATGTGTATATGTGAGTTTGTTTCCACAATCTCTGTTTTGTCATACTGGGCTCTGTGTCTGTTTCCATGCCGACGCCCTGCTGTTATGATTACTAGATCATTGTGCTATATTTTATAGCCAAGTTGGAGTTGGTTTTGTTTTAGGGTTCCAATCTACTTTAAGTGATTTTCAGATTTAGTGCAACCCTATCAAAATTCTAATGACATTTTAGAATAAAAAAAGTTCTGAAATTTGTTTGGAACCACAAAACAAAACCAACTCCAAACCAAAGTGAAACAGTAATCACAGCCATTTAGTGCAAAAAGACTGTAATAGGAGAAAAGCTGGTATCTTAATATCACTCTTCAGCATGGAAACGCATAATTTTTTTTAACAGCATTGAGTACAAATGCTCCTTCCTTCAATGTTTTAATAACTAAGTTAGTTTCAATAGTTGGGTTTTCTGTGTCATTTGAGAGATTTTGAGATATGAGATGCTACCATCTACACCAGGAGAAAAATTGACCTTTACAATTTGAATGCCTTTATTTCTTTTGAACAAAGGGTAATTATTATTAACAATGTATTTGGGGAAGTAAAGGTAGTTGTTTATTGGATGTGGAGTTTTGACTTTAGACAATGAAATGTTTTGGAGGCTACTACACCACTATATGAATATACTCAACCTACTTTATACTTCAAACAATTAGGAGAGTAAATTTTATGCTATATATATTTTGTAATTAGAAAGCTAATACTACTCTTTAACATTTATAATATAATAATTTGTGTATAGGACCAAAATAATAATGTGTGTGATAGGCCAAAAGTAATTTCAATGTCTACAGTGAGATACAAGTTTTCATTCATTAGATGGCCAAAAATGAAGAAAAGTAGGTCAACACATCCTGCTGACACAGCTTCCTTGGGAATAAGATGAGTTACAAATTTAGTGGGAGGAAAGAAATTCAGCACAAGCCTTTCCAGTGGGATCTTGCAACTCTAGAACAAAATTTCAAGTGTTTTCCTACTCATTGACTAATTCTAGTACTAATGGTTGACCCAAGGTGCCTCCTACTAATATGAAAAATAAATATGCACATATGCCATTGTTTATGATCCAAAATGTTAATAGTACAAATAACTTCCCAGATCCACACTTTTTTAATCCACATATTCAGCCAACCACAGATGCAAAGTATTAAAGAAACAAACCAGATGAGTGCATATTCATCAAGTATATGCAGACATTTGCTTGTCAGTGTTTCCTGTGCAGTTCTATGTAATAACTATTTTAATAAAATTTATACTGAAGTAAGTATTCTAAGTAATTCAGAGATGAGTTTAAGTACATAGGATATTGTGTAGATTGTATTCAATATATGCCATTTTATATAAGTGCGTTAATTATTACGTATTTTGTTCTCCACATGAGGTTCAAGAACCCATACTCTGAAGATACTAAAGGAAGACTGTATTTTAAAGTGTCATACTTAAGTATCTCATAGAATAAAATTATGCACATCTGTATTTTATATACAATTTGTGTATGCAGTGTTCACATATATATGCAAGTTGTCTTTGTAAATTCAGCATATAATCCCTACATTATGGATGTCTTGGTGGGATTTTTAGACTTTTATTTTTAATTGCATGTATGTGTACTTGTATGTAATTGTATATACATGTGTACATGTGTGCCAATACCCACAAATACCAGAAGAGGGCATTAGGTATCCTTGAGATGGTGACTATGAGCCGCCTGACATGGGTGCTGGGAATTTGGCTTGTCTACAAGTGCTCTTAACCACTAAACTATCTCTTCAGTCCTGTCTCAATGGTTCTCCCTCTCTCTTCCCAGCTGCTGAAATATTACTATCTGAATTACTACTTCTGTCTGCACTACAAAGGTCAGCTGAACTTATCAGTATTGAGCACCTTAAAAATATATAAATTCTAGCTTTATATATACATAATCATAACAAATCATTTAAAATTTTACTGCTAAGTTTATTTAAAAGGTCAATAATTCTTATGTTTACTATTTGTTTTTAATCTGTGGATCTGTGAAATCTACTTTTAAAAAAGGCCAGGATAAAAAGTGGATGTTCTCTGTGATAAATATAGTCCCCTTAGACCAGTGGTTCTAAACCTCTGGGTTGCTACCCATTTGGGGGTCACATGTCAGATATCACGCACATCAGCTATTTAAGACTCATAACAGTAGCAAAATTATAGTTATGAAGTAGCAACAAAATAATTTTATGCTTGGGGTTACCACATGCAGAACTGTCTTAAAGGGCCACAGCATCGGGAAGGTTGAGTACCACTGACTTAGATAAATTGTTGTTATATTATATCACCAGTTACGGATTATCTTTGTTTGACACAGTGCAAACACTTTCTTATTCTCTTTCTTTTTGTGACAAAATCATTTCCAGTCAGTGGTCATAAAACAAAACAGTGATAGTCACAAATCAGGAGCAATAGTAATCTGACATCTCACAGACCTCAATATTTCCTTTCAACCAAGTTCAAGGTAAACCATACAATTGATGCTCTTTTTTGTTGGTTTGTTTGTTTGTTTTGAGATGATATCATGTCCACAGCCAAAGCCAAATGATTATTCCAACATTGAAAATAACTGTTATGTTCTTATACTATTTGTAAAGAATTTATAAAATCCTAAAGTTTTCAAACATCTACTGCTTCCTGTCTTCTTTGTCCTTGCCTCTGACCATGGAAAAAGGTCCCCATCTTCTCTTAACTACATTAACAATGGCCATCTGAAAATGGTCCTGAGCATCTGTGATTTCAGACTAGATTAAGATGGCATTCACTGTTCTGCCTTCCCCAGACCTTGGCTGTATCAGTATCGTTTTTCTTTCGTTTATTTTTACAATCCCGTCAGGGTTGACACATGCTAACCTTTCCTTCCCTTCCCTGTTAATGCTTCTAGAATGTGATTTCTTGTTTTTCATACCAGCATCCTCTGAGTCTCACACTGTTCCTAACACCCATGTTTTGGATCTGTCAACTTGGTCTTCTCTGTAATTCTGTAACTGTGTGCAGTACTGAGGGGATTGCAGATTTCAAAACAGACCCAGGTGTTATGAATTCAACTCCTTCTCTTTTCGCTTTAAGTATTTTTTTTTATCTTATTGAGATTCAGTGAGTTGTCCCTTTCTGCTCATCTGAATATCACAGTTCAATCTTCTTCATAAAATTCAAAACAACAAATAATTGTCAATGTTAGAAATATATTTCTAAACACTGAGAGACCCTCCAAGTACCTGAAAGACCAACACACCCAGTTCAGTATATTTTGGGTCAGCCTAGAGGTTTCATTTTGATAGTTTAAACAAAACTTGAACAAAATATTTCATGTAAATCATGTCTAATAATGAGCAAATTTTTAACTCAATGAAAATGTGTGTGTAAAAGATTCCATTTATACAACAACTAGACTGTAGTCTTGAGATGCTTTATTTTTTATTTCTTTGATATAAAAAATGCTTTCAAAATAAGAAGATGTATCTCATTTTTCAAAACATTTTTCAAGGTCATCTAAAAAGTATACAGTATAAAACTAAAATGTTAGAATCCAGTTTTATTATATTCCATTGCTTAAGTAATGACCACATTCTTTATGTAGTTATACAGAATAACTTAAGCTTTGAGTATATGTAAGCACAGCGCCTCACTGCCTACTTGGACTACAGTTTAAATACAGAATAAGATAGCAGTACAAGGCTGTGGGTAGACTGTACAATAAGTTTGCTTAGAACAAAAGAGTACATCTGTGTGCAAGGACAGGTATATAACTGAAAGCACTGTACTTTTGCTACTCTATAGTATATAACATTGATGGGGGATAAATAAAACATATTAGTTTGAAGCTTAAATATATGTGAAAATCATTCATTATAGCCATTGTTTACACCAATAAGGCATTAGCGGGGAAGGAGTATTTCATCATTTTTAAATGTCAAAGGGATCTTTAAGTAATTCTTTTGTTATCTTTCTCTATAAATGATTCCCTTAATGGCTGTACCTAGGTTGGCTGCTCCCAATGTCCCACACAAATCCTGATGCTATTGATAAAAATGCTTGGGGATGTTATTAAATTCATGTTTAGATTTCTTGAAACATTTTATATCCAATGTATTAGGATTCCCACATGGGACTCAAGTATGCACATGCTAGACTTTTTTTTTTACACATTGTTCCACCAGACTTTTAACTTTCCTCAGCACAGCCTTTGTGTATTTTTCAGACTGGATGGTTTCCTTTCACATTCCCCAACAGTACAGTCAGTACTGTTCTGTGGTCAAGTCTGCCCACTAACAGTCTCGCATTTTGGGTATCGCATCTTTCAATTCTAATTGTTTAACATTCTTTTGCGGAGGTGTTGTCTATTTTGGAATTGGTTGGTTTTCCTGTTTCTTTGTACTCAGTCAATTTTGAACCCCACCACGGACTTATGAATAGTGTGTTATAGAGACTTCAGCTGTGTGCTATATTGCAGGTTCATTCCTTTTAGGAGGCTCCTCAGGAGGACTTGGTCTGCGTGGTTAATGGTAGCTCAGATAACTCTCAATCCATTGGAATTATTTGAACATTCAAGAAGCCTTGAGATGCATGATCCATGAGATGCTAGCCATGTCAGGAGCACTCTAGAAAATTAGGGTGCCATGCCCCAAGTTCTTCTTTCTGAAATTGCCCCTCTTGTTCTTTGACAATACAGTTGCTTCCAATTCTGCCCTCTGGTTTCTCCATCCAACAGGCTGCAGATTTTCCCTGAGTCTCCATGATCCACATAGTATATCTGGGGTTTGGTTTTATAAAAGTCACAAAATAGGAAACATCTGCTTCAGTGTCCCCTGATTTGTGTCTCCTTTCAGTTCCCTTGGGTAGTTTTAAAAATATTATTTTTCCCAACTTTCTGCTTGCTTCCTCTGGGAGACTTTTAAAGAGGAGCTGTTTAACCATCCCTGTTCTCCTTCCGAAGCTCTGTTTTCTTCTTTCTTTGTTACTTTCCTTATTTATACCCTAATGTCAGCAAAAGTTTGGACTAGGTTACCTACTTAGGCTATAGCCAGCTTCACATCTGATTACCCCATCTCATAATTCATGTCTTAGTTTGGTAGAAATGTCAGAAAAAAATACCACAGACTTGATAGGGTAAATACAGAATTATTATTTTCTCAGAATTCTGGAGAATAGAAGTCTAAAAATCAAGGTATCAACAAGTATGACTTCTAAAGCCTTAGTCTTCAGCATATAGAGGGCAACTTTCCGCACGCCTTCACACGTCTTTAAGGAGGCCTTGCTCTTCTGATGGCTGAGGCTAGACCACACATGCTATTGGATGGAGAGGATTGGATTACCAATGAGGAGGTTTAATGACTAGATGGCTAGATTTTAGGTCCTTCTAATTCTAAAGCAGCATTCGGATATCCTTTTCCTTCTTTAGAACACATTATAATTTCCTTCAGCCTACACTCAGCTCCTTCCACAAATTGAATTCTGTATGTAGGAATTAGTCCCAATCTACTGAACAACAATTCTAAAATATCCCCAAAACTGAAGAGAACCAACCAACAATATATGCAGACTATTTATTTATTTGTCTGTGTGTTTGCTTATTTACTTGCTTAATGTGTATAAGTATTTTGGTTGTGTGTATGTCCATGTACCATGTGTGCACCTGTACTTGCTGAGTCTACTAGCTGCTGAGATTTGAACCAGTGTATTATTGGAAGACCAGCCAGTTCTCTTAACTTCTGACCATCTCCTTAGCCATATGTGCACATAAATCTTATTGCAAGTAAATTATGTTTTCTCTCCTTGAAACATCCAGGGCTGACTGACTGACCTACTAGATACCAATGTAAAGGAACTTTGCATAATATTTAACATTGCCACTTACTAAGGCATTGAACATGGGCATTTTGTTTCTTAAAGTTTTCTTTTGCTTAATGGGCTGATTATAATAACCTTGTATTCATGCTTCTTAGTTGTGCATGTACTTACCTACATGCTTCTTACTTATTTACTTCTTATCTTTAAATTCTGTAGATCTGTGAGGTTCTCTTTCACTCACTAAACTCCTTTATTGAAGACTTACTCCTGCTGACTGTAACCACAGTGAATTCTAGTCATAACTTTGATTCCTAAGGTTGAAAACTAAAGCAACATCTTCCATGGTTCCCTTGTTTAGTCCATCATGAAATGCAACTAGGTCACATGATTGCCTTGGCAGCCTTCACTGCAAAATCCAGCCAGTTTGCTAAAAGGCATCCTATATACCTACAACTCACATATGTAACAGAAGGTTTCTGGCCCACCTAGTCCCTTGGTTCAGACCTACCCAACATTGCTTATCTGGAGTAGCAATCCCAAAGAAACACACAGATGCTTATATTAATTTTATTCTCCTTGGACTATGTCTCAGGCATAATGCTAGCTAGCTCTTTCATCTTAATTCAACCCATTTTTATTATTCTGTCTTGCCACATGGCCCATGGCTTAGCTGTTTTATTACATGTTACTTCCTGGGAGGTTGGATGCAGTCTTTGTCTAACTCTGCCCCCCTTTTCCTATCTATGCTCCGATTTCTCCCGCTTACTCTACAATGCCTATCATGGGCCAAACAGTTCCTTTATTTAAAGAATGATATCCTCAGCATAGAGAAAGACATTCCCACATCACAATACTTTCTAAGGCAGCTATCTGAACTGTCATTTGACAATTATAACAACATATTTCCTGCCATTTAGTGTGAGTGTGAGTCTGTGTATGTGTGCATGCATGTCTGTTTATGAGTGTAGGGGCACGTAAATGTGTGTGCATCTAGAGACTAGAAGACAACCTTTCCTGTTCCTCAGGCACTACCCATCCAGAATCTTCTTTTATTTATTTAGAGTCTGTCACTGGTGCAGTATACAAAGCCAGCTGGCTAGCATTCTCCGGGGATCCACCTGTCTCCACATTCTCTCAACACTGGGATTATAAGTGTGCGGCACCACAGTCAGCCTTTGAAATGTGTTCTGGAAGATAGAACCCAGGTCTTTATGCTTGCAAGACAAGTACTTACTCATGGCGCCATCTCTCCAACCTGCCTTTTAGTTTCTTTAAAATCCTTTTTCTACACTGCTGTGCATAGACTCCAAGTATTTAAAGTATGAGCAGGTTTTTTTATTTTGGTTTGGTTTTTTTCTTTAGACTTAAAATAAATCAGCCTTACTGAGCTAAAATTACCACAAAATACAACTTCAAAATATAAAATATATATTTCAATGAGTTTTGACACATGCACATAATCAAGTGTATTCTAAGATAGAACATCTCTAACACTGCAGAGTTGGGTTTCATCTTTTATACTCAGCCTCCTCTTCCCAGGCTTTACCTCTGGAAAGCACTGAGATACACTTCCTGGTATGTTTTTCCATCTTCTAGAAATTTATATAAAATGGGCAGATATTGGGGCATAGAGTGATCTCTGTTAAAATTGAGTTCACAGAATGTTTTCATCTGATATCACAGATTTTAAAAGTCCTCTTAACCCAACACATTACTTATCATACCTTGAATATCTTCTCTGAGTGTCTCATACCTGCTCATTTCCCCATGACAGAACATTTCTTTACATTAAACAAATATTATAGATGAACGTAACCAGGAATTAGGTCTGATTTTTATGCTGTTTTACTATGATGCGTTGATATTTTCACACAAACACCCTATAAGCAATTCTTGATCTCCAGTAATACTGCTTTTAAGTGTATTTCATATGCTGTCAACATAGTCAAAACATTTGCTGCAGGTTGGCTCATGGGTGTTCTTCAAAAGTACATTCACTGAAGCTTGGTTCCAGAATGCACAATGAGTACTTTTTGGTGAAAGCAAATGACAAACAATGACAATACAGTGTGCATTTTGTGTATGTGTCCTACAAACCAGTCCCAGCATCTTGTGCCCACTACACCTGTACTCTACCACTGAGCTTCGGGGCCAGCTCCATGCTTCGATGTTTATAACATGTCTAGAATAACATGCTTACAATAACAGAGGTGTTTTCTCTGTTGCTTTGGGCTGGTGGCAACACAATATGACAGGAGTGAGTACTAGAGAAGCCTGCACCACACATAAATTGTGAAACAGAGATACTGGTAGGAGAGTCCAGAAACTCTGTTGAAGGGCACATCCTAGGCCTCACTTCCTAAGGGATTAGCCAGCTTCCAGGAGCAGTGCATTCTGGAACCAAGGACAAGGCATGTCTCTCATTTCTGCACACACATGTACACATTTGTCTTTCTCTATACTCAGCATAAGTAGCTATTTGATTTTTATTCTGTATTGCTTTAAATCTTAGAATGCCATTTCTGACTCTGTTTATGGCCATTATCTTTTTCTTTAAATTTCTTTTCTTCTTCTGGAAATTCCAGTAGAAATGAGGCTTGGCTCAACAGAGCCTCCATGTCTCCCTGATGCTCATACCAATAGCTTCCTCAAGAAACTCCGGCACAAGTCGACTGGAGGTGAAATACTTTTTTCTCTTTAAACAAAAACGACTTTATTCTACTTTCATTTTGAAGACAATTTTCAGCAGAAATAAAATTCTGGGTTGATTGTTTTATGCAGACATTGGAAGATTCCATCCCATTCTCCTCTGTCACCCCACTAAGTTACCTACTTATTTCCCATTATGAAGTTTTCAACTTCAATTTATAAAAAATTTTAATAGATAGTTAAAATTATTGCACAAATTTTATTACTTATTTAATCTAAAGAATAATATTTTTAACTGTTGGGGGAATTTTAAGAAGCAGGTGGCTCAGCCTCTGAACATGTGTGTTAAACTCTGTATTTGACCCTAGAAGGGATGACATTTCTGGCTTCTTCTCTCTGAGAAGGCATAAAAGTTTAAATGAACAGAAAGGCACTGAGGTGTTGCCAGAATGCTCCTTAAATATAAACATAAACTATGACAATGAGCCAGAGAAGCGCCCATTCTGTGTCATTTACAGGAATAGGCTGACTCTCATCATTTATGTCCAAAACTGACTCTGAAGCCTCCTCTCAATGGCCTCCAAAAATAGGCAATCGTCGTCTTCATTTCATAAGAAACTATCCAAAATTCCAAACTACAATGAGCTCTGTTCAAATTGCATGCATTTTGCCCTTCTGCACATGACTTCTTGTCTCTGAATGGTTAGTAGGGGAGCGGTCACTGAAAACTCATTTGATGCCTCATGTGCTTAAATCTTCTTGGGTCAGATATACAGCCTTAATTTTAGCTGGATTTACCAGATATCTAGCACAGTAATTTACATATGTCTTATATGACATTATGAAAAATTAAGTATATGTTTTCTGATTTTATTTATGACCAAAATTTCTTCCCTTGATTTCTTTTTTTTCTTATATTCGGAAACTCTACTAGTAGGGGGCCTTGATGCAATAGACCCTCCGCTTCTCTCTTGACACTCTGAGAGTCAGAAATGGACTCCCTAAGAATCCCACAGGGCTAAACTTCAATCTGGAGGTCAGCACATCCTCCTTCGTAATTGGTGAGAACAAATGCTACAGAAGATACATTTTATGTATGATGTCAAAAACATTTCTCACAGATTCATACACAGCCAAGCAGCTACTTTAATCAAAACTAGTTGTCAAATTCTCTTTCATTATATATATTTAAAAAAATGAGAGTGGGGGTGGGGAGTAGGTCCTATTTGCTTACCAATGAAATGTTTGTTTCTTGGAGGAATTTCTATAATAAAAGGAGCATCTCAGCCACGGACCCTTAAGGATCATATCTTGCTCTGCCTTCTACTATACATGTATGGATTTAGCTCAACCACATATGGCTTACTTGGAACTCCTTCTTTCCAGAAGGGCAGCAACAAATGTGCATTTCAAAATGTGTGTTCCTGGCACTCCTATAACACTCCTTCATCCATGCATGAGGGTTTTTTTTTTTTTTAAGGAAAACCTTACACCTTTGAATCCTGTGTCTTATAAACTTTCTGAGAGTTTTGTGTCAATGTATATTCTGTAAACTTAACTCTTGCTTTACAATCACACCAATTTTAGACATTCTACTAAGGATCCAACTTGCACATTCCCACTGAAGATTAATTTGACTGCCTTGAAACATCTGTGTTCTGCTGACTCCTGTCTGTTCCCCAGGCAGCAAGGCCAAACTCATCCATCATCAGAGACAGGCCCTTGGAAGCCACCTCTTACTGCTGCTTTAGCGTGTCAGTATCAGCTCAAACCCGGAGACTCCCGGAGAGACCTGTCCCTGGGGTTCCTCTTCCTCAGAAGCTCCTGTTAGGACTCCACACTCACATTTTGAGGCTGAATCTTGTAAAGGCATCAAGCCAACTGAGTCCTTGAAAGCACAGCAGAAGGAGCAATGCTGAACAGTGCCTTTACGAAGGCGCTACGGCCACCTGGAATGTGGAGACATTTCTGCCATAGCTCTCAACCCAAAATAGCAGTTGATGAAACCAAACCTGATCCCTGTTGTCAAAAACAAGTGTGAGTATTTTAGCTAATGTTTGGCAGCCAGCCTGTCTGTAAGTGTAGATTCACCCTCAAGACCCAGCAAAGGGTTTCAAGAGCTTGACTATGCCCTGGCCTTCTGTCCTAAAGCTCTCCTTGCTTGTTGACAGAGTGCTGCAAGTGGACAGACAGCTTTGAAGTACACAGCTAAGGGTGGCTCTCGAAGAGCCAAGAGAAATCCAAGGCCATCTTCAGAACCACAGCCTCACATACCTTGGATATAGATACTTCAAGAGGGTTCTTGCATGGGCAGTACACAAATACCTTTCCTGTGAACAGCCTGCTGTGGTACTAGATTTTCAGAGGTAGACTCAAATGCATGTGTTATAGACAAACCCCTGCCATAGGTCTAGAAACTGGTAAAACACAGCGAAATGCAATTCAAGTGAAAAAGTACAAAAGATACAATGAATAACTTAGAGAGGCAAGAAGTTTCTTGACAACTGAGATATATTCAGGCCTGACTAATACACTCTAAGATAAAATGTTTTACAGAGAATTCAAACTTTTTAAAAATTACCTTTAAATATTATCTTTAAGGGCTCTTTTAATTCTTAAATGTCTTAGCATTTTTCCACTGGTTAATAACATCTATTAGGTACATATGCAAAGTATATATATATATCAAGCCATTCTAGTTCTTGCTCTAATACCTCTGTTACTTAAAACCTATAAACAAGCACAGAAGCCATTGACACAGTGTTGCATAAATTAACATGCTTGTGTTGGGAAAGTGCACACATGGGGAAGCTAGGGCAACCAAAGAGCTCAAGAGCCTTCATGTACTGTCTAAGTCATAAGCAAAAACCAACAACAATATCACTTTGCATAGCTATTGTCCTTCCATGTTATGTCAAACCAAATAAGTGAGGATCTCATAAATAAGACTGTCCTTTGACCAAAAATGTCAGAGGAAAATTAGACAGCTCTCAATGATTTGTTAAGTGTGGTGCATGGAATAACATTGTTTGCTTTTCAGAACCATAACTGCACTCGTGCAGACACAGGAGCAAGGCTGGTCGGGGGTTGAGGGCAGGAAATCCTTCCCTGATTGCAATTGTCATTAACTGAGAAAGGTTCCGAGCTGCCTGCCCTACTGCCGTCCAGTCCTCCAATGTATTGCTTCTGCTAAGCACTAAGTGATTTAGTGCCCACTCCACTCTCTATATTTACTGCCTCTTACTCTCTTTACATGCACCCAGGGACCTTCACACTGGCATGGATTGATGAGGGTGCATTCACTTCTTTCCTTCATCAGACAGGGAAGAAAAGAGTTATGGACCAAGAAGGAACATTTAGCAAATAGATAAACACATTGGATAAAAGTGTAGTATTTGTAGTTTGACCTAGTTAGGAAAGTTAAGAAAAGCTCCAGGATATAACTCCTACCCAGAGGGCTTTGGGGGAAATAAATAAGGCAGAGCTAATAGGACAGGCACTTAGCTTACTGCCCTAGGCCTCCAAATAGTGTTAGAAAGCATCATCTCACTGTGCTTATTCCCAGTTTAAACTGTAAGTTGGAGAAATTTATTTACTCTTTCTTTTTTATTTTTATTTATGTGAAGGGATGTGTGACTATGTGGGTATATGCCATGCATGTACCAATACATGCACATGTACCACAGGCCAGAAGAGGGTGTCATATGCACTGGCACTTGAGTTACAGGAGATTATGAGACACCTGATGCTGGGAACTGAGCTTAGGTCCTTGTAACAGCAGCTAGTTCTTGTGATCCACAGCCATGTCTCTAGTTCTGATCTATACTTCCTTGGGAGGGGACATATATTCACCAATTACAACACTCAAAATTATATGAACTATTTTTTATGTTTATTACCTAAATTTTTAACAACTTAATATATTTTACTTCACAAAATTTAATGCAATTTTACTAAGAGTGTTGATTTAATAAATTCTGTAAAAGTCTCAACCTCAGAATCTACTGTTTACCTTTATTCTGATCAAACATACAAACTGTATTATTCTAAACAATAAATGGTTCCATCCATTCTTCCTAGTTACTTCAAACAACCATAATGCAGGGCACTTAATGACAAATATGACTTAGGCTCATAGTGGGACCTAACATTTATCCTGGTAGGTTCATTAAAGTCATCTGTAGTTTTTACAACTACTTTGCAAATAGTTATTACTCATAAGAATATGGAAATATATGGATATGCTTGCAGCATAAAAAGTCTCCAAATAAAGACAACTGTATCTTCTCCTAGAAGTTCTTGATATATGGGAGCTCAGTCTTACAGATGAATCTTCTGAGAAGAAATTGTTCAGTACAAACATTTGCTGTATTAATAAGGGAAAAAATACAAGCAAAGGTCTAGTTCAAGAAAAATCAAAGGAATAAAGTATGATAGAGATCAATTATTCTCACCTAAAAACTGCAGTAGTCACAGATGATAAAGATGGCCTAGAATTTTAATTATTTGATGATCAAATAGGCTGCCCAAAATTTTATCCTGAACTTAAAACAGCATATAAGAGTAGTATCTTCTAATTCTCTATTAATTACAGAATTGTAGAATTAGTTTTTAAAATTAAAAACACGTTAGGGGCAAGGCATTCAAAACCTCAGATCCCAGAACGTAAGGGAATTGTAAATTAAAAATGGTTGCTGCTGCTGAGGAATGTATCTATGGCTGCAACGGAGTCAGACTGTTTCTGAGCATCCTGTGATACAGGAGAGGAGACTTTTGCAAGATCACAATTCTTAAACATTGTGGTCATTCGCCTGGCCTGAGATACTTTGCTCCAAAGCCTAAGGAGCTAGTTTCCCCATGATTCAAATGAAGTTAAGATTTGTAGGTATCCAAAAACTTGTGGAGAGAGAATTAGTTTACTCAAAGGCAAACATGACTTCCTGGTTGTATGAAATAGGCTTAAAACATATTTGAAGGACTCATTGGATTTCTTGGCTCTGATATAGCTTCAAAAAAATAATAACCAGACAGACAGTCTAATTTGATGATATAAGTGTAATTGAATAAGAACCATATGGATTACATTTCCCCGTTAAATTACACATGAATTAGAAATTGAGTCTTCATTCCCCTCAAAGTAATTAATAAGACAATTGCTTAAATATGATACTGGCCCTAATTATCACACGGGGCTCACCCTGGCTTCATTGTGCAGATAACTGTAAAGAGTGAGCACAGTCCAGGAACCCAGATCCCAGTAGAATCCCAGACACAGACTGGCTACACACATTCCTGTGCACATCTTTCAGGCCAGTTTTCTGCTGTCACACCCACAAAATAAAGCCTAAATCCCAAGCAGCTGGGTCAAAGTGCAGCATGTCTCCTCACACACCTTTTCTTTCAAGTGGACATTGAAAAAGAGTGTGGAGGCAGAGAGGATGGGAGCATCCTTCTCTTCTGAGTAGCACTGGGCTGAGTTTTGGGGACAGAGGCACAAGCCTCGACTCTGAGAAGATGGTTGCTTGTGACTATTCTTTATGGTAATATAGTCCTTAAGAGCGTTATTCCCAGCAAAGTAGCTGAGTGTATTTCTCAGATGTCTCCCAGCCAGTGTGATTTCAAATCATCTCGCTTGCCTTTCTAATTAATTGGCAGTCCTCCAGTATATAAAGAGTGAGCTGTTCTGTGAACATTGTTTACATTTGGTCACTCATTCTGATACATCTGATGGATGCAATCTTACGTTGTTCCTAGATTCAATGAGCCATATTATTTATACCAGTTTACTTAATTCACATAGACACTTTTTTAAAAATATACATGTTCCCCAAATATTGTATATTTGTACAAGGATATTGATCCTATCAGTCTTCCGCTACCTCCCTTCCACTCTTCCTAAGACCCCCATCCTCAGCTCCATCCCAGGTCCTCATCTTCTTTTGTTTCTGACAAGCCTCTGAGTCCCATTAGAACTCTGCACGTTCTCATGGGCGTGGTGCCATCCACGGGGCCTGGGCAACCTATCACAGCCACACCCACAAAGGATGTTGGCTCTCCCTTGTTCAGAAGCCATTAACTGACAAGAGGTCCTCCAATAAGGATCACTCTTACAGGAAATATGGGAAATTTTAAATTTATTGAATTGATGAAGAAACTAAACCTTGAAAGGGGTATTATTGAGTTCAACACCAAGCAGCTCTGAAGTGACAAGGCTATTTCACACTCCATTCCAAATGATGCCAAAGTCCACGGCCTTTGCTTCTCACTCACTATTCCCCTTCTTTCTTTTAAGCATCATACAGATGGGTTGACATAAGCCTCTGCTCCTAAGTGGCCACTAGCTCCAGACGTTCTTTCAAGGATGTTTCTGGAAAGTTCAGTGAGGGACATAAACACATGCCATGCCAAAAGATCAATTTTTAGAAAAGTATAGAAGCAGCCATTGCTTTCTATGGATCACCCTGGTGAATCCATCAAAAACTCACAAGGCTAAGAAACATGTATTATTTTGTGCCAACAACTTTTATGAGATATTTTTCTGTAAACTTTACAATTATGAAAGATAAAAGTAAACATATGCCAATATATTACAGTGTAGCTTTAGTAGCTGCAGTTCTTTTTTTATTATTATGAATAAAGTCACATTTTCTATCCATGTATATCCTTATTCAAGGTCCCTTCACCCTCCCACCCCTCCAGTCACTCTATCTTCTCCACATCTCCCCATCTCCTCCCCAGCAAGGACAGGAGGTCTCAAGGACCCAATACTGCTCAGTTCAATAGCTGCACTTCTAAATACATGTTCATTTGTAAATTCCTGAGTTACTTCATGTTAAAATTTAATATAATGAGATATAAATTTATTAATGTTTTTGAAATTTGTTATATCTCATGAATATGTGTGTATAGTGTATCTATCTTCACATAGGTATACTACTTATATGTACATGTATATATTGAACTACTTTCACAAGAAAACCATTTTATGAGAGTACATCCTCTCAAAAACAAACACAATTGCATGCATACATCAAACTAGAATGTAGTCAAATGCACACAAAAAGTTTATCTGCAAAGAAATCTGCAAAAATATATAAGAATCACATGTTCATTCATACCTCCCTTCTTCCATTTTTCTCTTCCTCTTTCCTTCCTTCCCCACTGTGGATTGAAGTATTTAAACTAGTTATTATTTTTTTAATTAAAGTACTAAATAGGAGAAACATTTCATTAAAAATACATTTTTTCCTAGCCTAACAGTGCTGGGGTACCAGATCCGATATAACCTCACACTGCCCAAATAGCAAAATTTACATCATCTCTAGATAATACATAATAAATAGTACAAGTTTATTGCTGTATAAACAGATATTGTTTTGAATCATTTGTGGAAAACAATTTATACAGCTTCAAGGCAGATATAATATTTTAAATATTTTAGAGCTGCAGTAGTTTGGATGTTCAAATGAGTCACTCACAGATATGGAAGAATGAGAATCTACTCCAAGGTCTGAGAAGGAAGGAGTCCCCTTACAAATGGATTCTCTAGTCACTCAGTACACACTGTAAGAATTCTTCCATCGGGAACATCCATGTTCTCTCTGCTCGCTCTAGAACTCTAGGAATATAATGTGTCACCTTGTATCTGATGCACTGCACAGCCAAAAAACAAAGAGCAAAATAAAACAAAAAACCTTGCTCTTCCATTTCTCTACCTGATGCAGCTGCTGCATCTATCCCCTGCCTCTACTTCTTTAATAAAAATAGTGAGCAAACATAAAAAGCAAATGGAAAGAGGTCATTCTTAAATTCACTTGGAAGAAAATAAATTCTTACAAAGAACATTCTATAAGTCCTAGCGGGAAAGATGGAGTAGTCAAGAGCAACAAGACCACTTGATGATGCTTCTGACCACTGAACCAAAGAAAAACGATGTGCCCTCTATTAGTCATCCTCTTATGAATATGCCCAAGTCAGAAATTAGAGACTCTGTCTTTCTCTGACACTCAGAACCATCTATACATTGTCAATGTTTAAAGGAAGAGAACTTTACACTCTCCCAAACTCCACAATTTGACATCTTTTCTCTATTTCGACACTCTCCCTCATCAAGAATAATTTGATCAGTTTTGCTCATGCTTAAGATTATTATATGGTATTTTCTTTCCTTAAATTCTAACCCTATCTGCAATGACCAAAGACACAGCCACCCCTCCAGCCCCATTTCCATCTATTTAACCTCCAATCAAATTACACGGAGACTTTCATTCCTCTCAGCTAAGTCATGACCATCTGGTCTTGCCGGATTCTTTGTTTGTACTAGTTTCTTTTATTTTCTCCTTTAATACTTATTTTACACGAAAGAACAATTTAATTATTCAAGCCTATTTACATTATAAACACATCCCCCACACACCCCAGCTTCTGCTTAGTTTTTTACCCACAAATTCAAGACATCAGACAAGTATCTGATGCTGAGGTTGAGAAGAACACACAAGCCGTATTTAAATTAAGAAACTACAGCCATACAGGTGCATAAGGAAGAGGAGCTGGAGGTCTATAGTTCCTGAGTCTCTGTTGTGTTTCTCTCTGACTTCTGTCTTCTCTATGTCCCTGGATCTTCAATCCAAAAAGCAGCACTTGTTGGGGATATACATACCTCCATTTGACCTGTATCCTTCTACAGAGTTTGATTCTATTACATGTAATCACTTTACTCGGGAGCCAATAAAAATATCACAGCTCATAGAAAGAATGAGAAAGAAGATGACAGCATACATGACACTTCAATTTACTTTAATTTGATAAATACTTGTTGAATATCTGATACATTCTGACATTTCTCCCAGGAAAAGCAAAAAGAAAAGACACCACACAGAATTCCAAGCACTGTGCTTTAAAATTCCTTCTACTGAAGTTATGGCTATTTGTTTCACATCTAAGTATTTTCATAATTGTTAATTAGAAACAAAAAGGTGAAGGACTGTCTTCTCCAAGCATTTGGTGCTCAGTACAAACTAATGAATAAGGAAAAGGAGAGAATTTTCAGTTGATGTCACAGGTCATCACCGCTTAGTAGATGACTGGGATGGAAAAGAAAACCACTTCCATCAATGGAGGCCATTTAGACTATAAGCAAGAGTGATATGGAGTGTGGAAGTAGGGAGATGAAATTGTTTTAAACCTCTGGATTTGCATATTTATAGAGTAACTTGGTACAAATGTTTGCTAGTTATCATGTTTAGAGTATAGCCAAATCCACAAACCATACAAATCTAGATAAGCCTCCTTCATAAATGGTGAAGAATGAAGAAAGGAGGCTAGCTAACAGATATAAAGAATGCAGATGTAGAGCACAAACAATCCTTGAATAGAAGAAACAAATGTCTTTGAGTTCTTCTTTCCTTGCCTGGAATACTTGTAAGAGGAACAAGCTGACTTCACATCCGTAGAGGGACTATGCTTTAGTACTGTTTCATTTCCAGGTATTTTGAATCAATAGCAAAGGAAAATACATATGGGTGTAGTTTGGATTTCAGTTTTTAATACCACTGTTCCCAGTGCCTTCATATGAAAAGAGTCATGCTTGAACTTAGCAGCTGATGCTCAGCCCTGAGTTTCAGAGCTTGGGAGACCCCTTGCTTTTCGGAGTAAAAGTCCAGATCCTGAGATGTCAAGAGTCCAAATCCTCAGATGTCTTAGTCTGTCTGCACTTCCTAGTCACAGGTGAAAGGAAGTCCCCCCAACCCATTCTCAATTTCATCACTCCTTGTTGCATTTTGGAGACTGGGAGCTAGCTTCTTTATTCTATTTTTTTTCTCCTGACTCCATTTTCCCCCTTGTTTTATCTCATGCAAATAAATTCCTTTGAATGAATCCTTATTTACTACCTTTATTTCCCCTTGTTAGTTTTGATATTTGCCATTTCTGCTACTCATAATTGTCATAACCCATTTCAAAAATATTAAATAAATAAATCATATAGAATTAAACACAAATCCATAAGTAAGTAATATTCATTAAAATTTTAGCATAAGACCTAAATCTTGGCATCTTCATGTCGGTTATCTAAAAATCATAAGGTTCATGGGCGCAGAACTAGATGAGCGAGCCAATAAGTCAAGTGTGATTATATGGACAAGTACTTTATGAACTGTGAGTGTCTTCTCAAGTGTGAGTTTTTATAAAACTTGTATGGTTACTCCTAACTATCCCAAGCTTTTGCACACTTTGGCAAATTCAAATGAAGCACAGGAAGAAATAAATGTGTGTGTGCCTCAGGGTAATCTGTAATAGCAAGCATATACAACTAAACCTAAGAGAAGGCTCAGAACCTTCTCTTAGACCTGAACAGAGGGTCCCCTGACTGCTAACAATCCCGTTCTCACCTTTGCATTTCCAATGGCCAGCACTAGGCAAACATGAATGCCTTAAGCAGCTCGTAAATCTTCCTGGAGCCCGGGTGCTGAATAAGTCCTAGGAAAGGTGGTAATGGTGGAAATAGGAACTCTCTGGAAGTTACTCCTTTCAGTGCCAGCCTTTGCCCCTGCTAGTACACATGCCCCAGATGCCTAACTGAGGCTCAGATTCCAGTAAAACAGGGCAAATAGAGGTGCAGAGTCCAAAAAGCTTTCCTGTCATCCTGAGGGTTCCCGGTCTGGGACTCCTCAATAAATGAGACCACCCTCTTTAAGAAGCCAGTGAAGATCAGGCCTGAGGTTTGGAAGGACATTGAGTCAGGTATCCTGAATAAAATGAGGCAGGAGCTATTCTGTTTTGTCTCACTAACTCGAAATGAAGGAGGGAAAATCTAAACACAAAGAGAAACCACGGCAAACTCAGTGATGAAATGTAACCTCAACTTTCACTAAGCATTTTTTTTAATCACATGAAGAAAAGACATCAAATCTTTAGATGTGTTTTTCTTGATTTATGGTTGTGTCTATGAGACCTAGGAACCTCAGAGTAGCAAAAGGTCACAATCAATATAGATCCAGATCCTATACATATGACACCTGCCCATGCTTTTAATATGACTTCTACTTCTTTGTTGTAATTATTTCTCAACATGACTGCCCCTGATGGCAGAGATAATCCCTTGCTTATCTTTTTCTGACAGCTTAACAGCCACTAGCATGGAATAGGTATTCAGTAAGGACCTTTTAAATGAATTTCCCATTGATCCCACTGACTTTTTTATATTTATTAAGGCTAATGATATTTTTTATTCAGTAGAGGTTTAAAGACCCTTTGCTCACGTCAGTATAAAAGCCCTTGAAGGAGATAACATCACAAGACTAGTGTAAGATTAGAATTTTGTTAAATATAAAGAACCCAGTGTACCATAGTATTCAGTCTCAGTCATAGTATTCAGTTTGTCCTACTTGAGGCACATTCTACTCCTGGACCAATCATCTATGGTCAGGGGTAGTACTAGAGACATACAAATTTGATATGAAATTGGAATTAGAAATATCTTTTAGAGAATGTGGCAGCAGGGAACTCTATAAACAAGAATGTGTCCCAAATTAATATGTAGCATGCCTTCAGGTCTATGAACTAAAAATTTATATAGTTTGTTTTGCTGAGTGATACATCTCTGTGTGTACTTATACTACTATGTATGTACGTGTATATATAATTCATATATTTGTATTTATATATAATTTTAATGCTTTAAAATTCTCCAGGCAAAGCAGGCTTCTTTATGAATTCATTAGACTCTAATAGAGAGAACAGGCTCATCATAGTGTCTATATCCATCACTGCTAACACAGTTCCTTGGAGATACTATGGCAAATAAGAAAGAATCCCTGCTCAACTGCTTATAATCCCATGCAGAGCGTATCTTTTAATAAGCTTATAACTAAATAAGTATAATTTAAAATATAATCTAAATGACATAAAATAACCAGACAAAGCAATGTGATCTTTGATGAGAAAAATCAACTTAGACATGTTCAAGGAAAAAGAAGGGACCCTGTAACCCGGGTCTTGAAGGGAGAGTAATATTTCAATAGGCCTGAAGGCTTCAAGTCTCTGCCCTAACCCGTTTGTTGCCCCTAAGGGAATGAACTCTCCTGTGTGTCCTGACAGTTCTGCGATTGAGGCCATGCTACCAGTTAGGGAAAGCGTCTATTCATTAGGGGGGAATTAAGCCTAGCCCCCTTTCTGAAGCCCCCCTGTTGGGAATCACCTTTATTTGCTGTTGTGCTTAAAGGCGGCTGACTTGTCCAGTGTTTAGGCTGTAACAGGGCTAATCTTTACACTTGTGTTTTGGGGCAGGAAATGGCCGGACCCCACCCCGAGCGCTCTGTCTTTTTTAACAAGAAGCAAAATCCATCATCCCGACAATGAATCCCTTTTATTTTTGTAAAGGGACATTTAAACAGAAAGGCTATATAAGAAACCTTTTTTAAAAGGTACTTGAAAATTCTGACTTTATTGAAAATTAGTCACAAGGAAAACAGATCAATTTAACCTTCCATTCTAAAAATTAGTGGAAAATTTTACATTTATAAAGAAGCAAAACTGGGTCTGTAACCTGGTCTATGAAACTGTTTAATATTGGAAGCAGAAAGGGCTTTTCCTACATTATGAAATGGACTTTCTTTGGTTGAGACGAGACATGGCTAAATCAAGCAAATTTTCTGGACTGGAAAACTAAACAGAATGTTTTTCATGATTGTACCCATGTCTTTATTGCAGTATTCTGGTGGATATCACACGGAAAATAAGATTACATATTCTAAAAATAGACCTAATGAAAGGACTAAGAATAATTTATCTGAGAATTCAGCTCCAATATAAATTGTTGCTTATCCTCCTAGGGACCTTCCTGGGTTCTTCAATAATTATAGTGTGTCTCCTTTAACCATGCCCACTGTCAATGTCCATAAGGTAAGGGGAAAAAACAGTTGCAAGAAAAAAATATAAAGGTAATCTATGGATACAATGTAATTTTTGGAGAATGAGGCATTGCACTTTTAAAGAAATATGACAATGATATTTATAGAATAATCCAAACTTTATATAAAGACAGCCATGAGAAGTCATTTGATATTGTCCCCATCTTTCAACAGCATAGCCTATGGAAAGATTTAATTGCCTAAATGCTTTGGTAAATTACGTTATAGCTTCCATCTTTAGGCTAGACCTAAGAAGCAGAATCTACCTTCAGTTCCATGGAAGGAAATGAAGTAAAATGTCCATGCTACAGGAACAGCTGGTACAGGTCACTGCAGCCTTGCTTGCTATATTTTATATATAGTATGATAAAAATGATATAGAATATTAATAAAAAATTTATGCAGGGAATTACATTGAGTGTTTAAAGAAGATTTAGTAAAACAAATATAAAACTCCATTGTTGTAAGCAGTGTGGTAGATGCGGAAAATGTCTGTCAAAGCGCAGGATCTTCCACTCTCAAATTACTTTAAAAGCATTCTTAAATTCTCACTCTGTTTTATAGAAACTGCAGATGGAAATGAGAGATGCCACTTTATGGAAAGGCAGAGCTCAGGGATGTACACTTAAAGAAAAGGTCTTGGCCTCACATCAAAAGATTGACATTCATGTGTTCTAAAATAAAATGCAAAAGGTGTGTATGTTTCATTTTTTATGACTTCTCACTTTAACATTTTCGTCATCAAAGTAACTACTGTTTCCAATTGTGCCAGATAAAGGTCACCAAAGATGACTTTTAGTGAAACTACTTAAAACAGTCAATAAATCTAGAGGTGTTCTTCACTTCTGAAGGCAGGACAAACTGAACTTTGAAAGAATTTGGAAAATAAACCAGATGATGGGACCAAAGGTCTCAATAGAGCAGTAAAATATCTCTGCCATAAGTGGGATATGATGAAACCATTTCAGGTGATTTCTTGGCATAAAAATAGTAATAATTTTATAGTTGATGAATTATACAACATCCATGAGTTTTCACCAATATCACCTCTGTTTCACTTGAGCTAAATACAGAGCTGTTCTTTCCAGTTCACTGCCTTTTTCAAACCCTTCCACCTCTATTATGTGTTTGGCCATGTTGAATAGTTAATTATAAAGTACTACCTTCAAAACACATTTAAGATTAGTGTCACATCCCAAAAGCAATTCTAATAGTTGAAAATTGAAAGTTTTACCTATATCTGTAGAGCTGCCTTGCATAGCAAACAAAGATGGGAAGTATTCAGATAAACTTAGACTTCAGAGAAACAGTAAAATATTACTGTGTGCATGCCACTTGAGGTATCTGGACTGTGCTACAGTAAAAAAAATATAACTAACCTCAAGTTTTAGTACACACATATATTTTTTTTCTGGCATATAGCCTATAAAACAATAGACTGTACAAGGAATATATTTTTTTTAGTAGAACTAATGCCATGCTCCTTGATTAAAAGGAAATATTTTATGCTCAGAGTCAAATAGATAATCTTTTCTTAAATACATTGATGACTTAACATTCACAGGATAATTTTAAGTCAACCCAAGCAGGTTAGGGTTTAACTGAAACAAGTACAGATTGTTGTTGTTAATCTGGAAACTGAAGTTAAGTTTTATGATGCTGTCTTATAAACAAAAAAATTAGGGTGAAGACATATGAGCAAAAATAATTTCCTTAGACATGAATGTAAGAAGTGACAACAAAGCAACAGTGGCGTATATCTTTAGTTCCAGCACTTGGGAGGCAGAGGCAGGTGCACCTCTATAAGTTCAAGGCCAGTCTGGTCTACAGAGTAAGTTCCAGGACAGCCAGGAACTTTGCCTTGAAGAACAACAAGCAAACAAACAAGAAAGTTACAATTTATACATAGCATTTCATCAGCCTTCATTCCAAAGTAAAAATAATTCAGCATCAGGGAGAAGTTCCCAGACATTGCACCTCTTCCTTTTTTCCATTTTACCTGGTGATAGTTACATTTTGTTACTTTCCTTTTATATTATTATTTTGCTCTTGGAAGCTCAGGAAATTTTCTGTATTGTTTGTTGTTTCTTTTTCAATTTTTTTGTCAGAAATTTTTTATTTGTTTCCCTGATTGAGTTTTTTGAAAAATCTTTTCATTTTACTTGATTTTTCTTTTAACAGCTAGAGATTTATAATTGTCCTCCTAAAAACTCAATGATGCTATTTATCTAAAGGGCTCTCCCCAGTTTTCTTGACAGTGTGCACTGTCAAGACTCATGTTCAATATTCTTGCTATTCTTTGCTTCCCTCCCCTGATTTCCAGCTATTCTTCATCACTCAGTTTAATACTACTTGAGAAATCCATCATTTCATGTCACTCAGAACAATGTGCCATTGTATTTTGTATGTGTGATTATTAAAGTCTGACATCGAGCAGAAAGATGATAAGCTTCATGAGGGCCAGAACCATGTGTGACTGGTTCTCTGTCACACATTCATCTCATAGCATGGTGTCTTAGACATAGAAGTGTGTGTGTGTGTGTGTGTGTGTGTGTGTGTGTGTGTGTGTGTGTGTGTGGTGTGGTGTGTAATTTTACAGAGTAGGAAATGTGCTTTGATAAAGCTGACTGACTTATTTATTTAGCTAACTTGTAGCAATAAAATTGAAATTCACATCTGTTCATTTTGTCTGTCACTGCTGCTGGTCTGTAAATGCACATATAAGTTCCAAAGTTACACACCTATAATTCCATTAATAAGATTACAGTTGGAACAATAGATTATCCAGCACACCTTGTCTGTACTGACACCAGGCACATAATGAGGTAGAAACTCATATGCATAAAATAAAAATAAGCGCATCATTTTTGTTTTGTTTTGAACAATTATGATTGGAGAAAATAATGATTTCAGTTGAGTTTTATAGTGATTTCTTTTAAATATTAAGCAATATCCTCGGGGAGTTGCTTGCAGAAGTATAGGACTAGCTTGTGGTTTGGTGAGAAGGGAAAAGCAGACGTAGGTACGAGAGACAGCACCCGGAGCAGAGGAGAATGTTTTGCCCACACACTGAGTGTCTGGCTTCCAGATGGATCTTGGGCACACATTCATTTTTATAATTTTCCCCTCCCTCCTAATTTTGACATTTTGCTTCCTCCCTTCAGAGGAATGTAAGGACTGGCTTTGTTTTGCATTGTCTCATTTCTTCTTCTTTCAGCTTTCTGTATGTTTCCCTACAGTGACCAGCACTGGCAGATCATCTCATTGCTTGGAATCTAGGAAGGAATGAAATCTAACTGATTCACTCAGCACCTTTCATTCTAGACACTTGGGGCAGGGGCTAGCTCAGTTAGTTAGAATAATAGACACTAAAACCAATAAGGATTTCTCTGTGTTGAACTGTGGCTATCTCTCCAGTTACCAGGACATCAAATAAGCCTTCTTTGGAGCACAACACAGGACAGACAAATTCTATTGTGACAGCACAGAAAACTCTTCAGATTTAAAAACATCCATCTGAATTAAGGAACATGTCTCTGCATATTTTTGTCTGTACTTTCTAAGTACTATAAAAGTCTTTTAAAGTTCTTCAGTGAAAACATATTAACATATTTAGAAAGCAGTAATCTATTTATTCAACAAACTCAAGACTATTCAACAAACTCGGGTCAGAGTCCATAAGTCTATAAATACTTCTTCTATTGTGATTCTTCTTCTTCTTCTTCTTCTTCTTCTTCTTCTTCTTCTTCTTCTTCTTCTTCTTCTTCTTCTTCTTCTTCTCTTTCTTCTTCTTCTTCTTCTTCGGATAGCATACCTGTGCCAGATGGAGGGAGATGCCTAAGTGGTTTCTACTACATCTCTGAATGCATTCACATTCTACTTTCTCTTTCCATCAAAATAAAAAGTAGAGATAGATACCTGCTTCTGTGTTTCCACACTGTAGTGATGTGTGTGGGATAATTAAATAATCAAAGAAAAGGTGTAGCTTTCTGTGGATTGACATATGGTCCTTGCACACACTTTTTATGTTTGAGGCACAAAAAAAAAAGAAAAAAATCTAGAACTTAAATTGTGGCTAAAGATTATAAAGTGGAGTGTGGATTGTTGCCTCTTCTTATTTATAAGATAATGGAGGAAGGGACCCTACCCCTGTCTTCCCTTCAACATCAGTATCATGGTAGATTGTTATTGTCATAAATGCCCAGTGTTCTTCACTTGAGAAGATAATATGTACTTGCCCTGTTGTTATCAAGATTAACTATGTTGCTTGCTTTGGCCAAGATGACATATTATTCTTTTCTTTCTGCAATGAGACTAGAAAGAACTTTGAAAATGAATGTTTCTTTAGCCCAAATCTTGAAAACCTGAAGATGCAGAGCAAAGCCATAACTGATCTACAGGACTTACAGTTTGAGCAAGTAATACATTCTCATTCAAAATCAGTGAGATTTGGCATTTGCTTAGTATCAAAACCCAAGTCATCTATATCCCCAATGCAAAAATTATAGTTTTTATACTAAATTTATGAATAGTTATATCAACCCCCAAGAAAATCCAAATCCTTCACACATATTAAAACCCCAATCCAGGGCCTGGAGTTTTAGCTCAGCAGTAAAATATTTTCCCAACATGAATGAGATCCTAGGTTCAATTCCTAATGCAAAAAGAAGAGAAGAAGAAAAAGAGAAGACAGCAACAGCAGCAGCAGCAGCTACCAAAATCTACTAAGAGCCTGGGAGTGGCCCTATTGTTCTTATTAGTGGCTCAGTCTATCACATTTGAGAGTTTTTCTGAAATTTCTCATATAGATATGGTGAGCAAGTGACTGATATCATTTATAAATATATCATAAACTTAAGTGCCAATAAATTACTTTTTTTCAATGTATTCTAAGTCAATTTGTCCAGTATTTATTTCCAAGGAGTAGCCTTAGCTCCAGTTCATTAAGGTCTGGTAGCAAAAGGAGAGAGTCAAGGTATCAGAAGTACAAGATAAAACGTGAGGGACATGGTGCAGTAAGCCTTGGTTAAAAAAAAACTGATTCAATGATCGACAGATCCTGTGAACATAGGGAAATTACACAGTCAGATGTCCAAGGCAGAATTTTTGCAAGGACTGAATATTGGAACATAGAATAGGGACTGAATATTAAAACATAAAACAGAAATAATAAACATACTGTGCATATTTTTGTTATGTTCCTGTCATCGTCCTCAATCCAAAGGAATTCAGAGAAATAATACATGGCACCCAGTCTAGAAGCATCCTGTTTTCCTGTGAGTATAAGCAACCCCAACTGTTAAAACATACTATTGAACTACAACATAAGTACACAGATTCATGTATCATATGACTATAGCCTAAAATTTTTTTACAAACTTAGTGAACCCATATTCTGAGAATTCAGGTTAAAAATAAAAAGAAAGTACAACTTAATTCTCTAGAAACTATATAGAAGATTCCTCTAATTTTCTCCCAAAGGAAACCATTATTCTGACTTTTAATTGTACACACCAATACTGTTTCTGAACTGTGCATAAATATTTGGCTTCTTTTGCTACAATGTTACATTTGTAAGCATCTTGGCAAGCCCAACCCTTTGATATTGTTACATCATCAACTACAAAGCTCACACTAAATCAAATCATAGACACCACACATACATACACACACACTCAACAATATCAAAATATTTGAAGTAGGTTTGATTTAGTCACACTCACAATAATCCTGGGTAGCATGTGGCCCATGAAATCCAGATTGGACATCTTGATGCGCAGAATATTCATTCTCCTTGTTGAAAATATCTCATTACTTTTTTAAAGATGTGGGGTTGTTTTGTTCCCTGAGGATGAGTATTAAGTATTTTTATGATTTGTGTCAATATAGTTGGTATTAATCTGAAAATTCTAGGCTGTCTTTTGCTAATCACGTGATGGATGTTAGTAGTAGTAGTGCTGAGCTCTATTTTAAGAACAATTTAAGATCATTTGAGCATACTTTGAAGGATGGATAAGTTGGTTTTTGATATTTGTCATGGGCAGGGGAGAATGTGACCATTGTACACAGGTTAGTGCTTGCTTGCCATTCTCGGTATCAGCAGCAGTAGTGGGTTATCATATAAACTATGCCTGTATAATGAGATAAAGGACACTGCTCTGGCATTCTTGGAGCAAAAGCCATAGAGAAAACAGCGGGAAATACATGCTAGTCATCCTTTGGACATTGAGATGCTAACTTGCCTGCATGGTCCTTAGGCCTTTCCCATCCAGTATAGTGGTTGGGTGGCAAGTGATGGAACATGGCTGAGACTAACTCAGATTTCAAAAAGTGAATTATGGGTGTCAGGGAAGATATAGATGTATGAGAAAAATCTTTGGGTCATATGAGTGAAACTGGAAGTTAGAAGACATAATGGTTATGATTATTATGATTTGCTTTTAAAAGTACTAATACCAACTGAAAGGAACAATAGTGGTACTAACATAAAAATCATGGAGGAAACAAGCAACTTTACCCTTTAAAGGATATAGTTAAAGTAATAAACTTACCTAGTTTAGAAAGGGACATGAGTCCAGGCACCAAAATGAAGAATGAAGCAAAGAACATGACTACTAACCCTAAAGAAATAACAAGGTGCCACCTGAGGCCATAGTGACATCTGGGCCTGTGCTGCTACCCAGGACCATGTCTGAGTCTGTGGTCCTACTGTAGTTAGGGTCTGTGTTGATAATTAGTGCTCCATATTACCACCAAAGGCCTTGCAAATGTTAGTGGTATGTGCGGCAGCCTGAAGCCATGTTGATGTCTTTGGGCCATGCTGTCACTGAGGGCCATATTAAAGTGAGTGGCCTGCACTGCCACCTGACACCATGTTGATATATGTGGTCCAGGTTGCCTCTGAGGACCTTGTCTGAGCCTGTGGTTCTACAGTAGGTGGAGGTCATGATCATGATCTGTGGAAGCCTGTAATTCATGCTCCCATTGACTGCAAAGAGCAAGAAACCTACTTTTACAGTGATATTGATGACTGAAGATAAAAAGCTGATAAAGAGGGAACAGGGAATATGTCATTTCTGTGACAACCCCCAGCCTTAATCCAATAACCCCCCCCCCAAAAAAAATAAAAGTCTAAACAGAAAGCAAGCAAAGAGAATGCTTAAAAAAATGTGTTAGGGATGCTGAAGTTAGTTCTCTACAATTGATGGCTCATGGTGAGGGTATAAGAAGGAAAGAATTCCATTTTATTTAAAGGGAAGGCCATTAAGAATTTGACCATGCTCCAATAAGTATAAATAACAACACAAATTGAACTTGTACTGTTTAAAACTCTTAATTTTAGTTTTAGTTTTTTTGTGGGAAGAGGTTACAGGGTTTGAACGGCAGACATGGAATAATCAGTACATGAGTATGATTGTGGTTCATGATGTGAAATTCCCAAAGAATCAATAAAAAGAAAGAAATAAGGATTGGAAAGATAGATATACCATGCACAGATATATATCTAAAGAGATAAGGAAATAATTTAGGTGAAATGGAGACAATTCAGAGACATGAATAATAAAAGCTAATCAAACTAATTTTCTGTGATGTTGGGACCCAGTCCCATACAGCTATTAACACAGGTTTAGAATAATCTCCCAAAATTTTACCTTTCATTCTTGCAGAAATTAGTGCATGATCCTGAAGTTCATATGGAAATGAAAAATCAAAACAGACAAAGAAAACAAAATGGGGGGATCTGGACTTTCTAGGTCAAGAATTTCCACAGCTGCAGTAACAAAGATAGTTTACTGATGCACAGCTGGTTATGTGCATCATTAGGAAAGAAGTAAGAGTCCTGTAACCATTCTAGCTATACTCAGTTGATTTCAAACAACAGTATTGAGAAATTCAGTGGGAGGAGGAGTGTTATCAGCAGATTATGCTGAGTGGGACAACTGGATTTCTCCACACATAGCAATAAAGTTAGAAGTTGGATTGACAACTGCTTTAAATTTCTTTCACAAAACTATGAGACTAAATCTTGGTAAACTTTGGTTAAGAGTCAGGTGACACCACAAGTGTAGAGAGCTGTGTGCAGCCGCGCCTTAAAGATGGTGCTGGCTTCCACCCTCCGCCTTCCCGATGGTGAGTGCTCTCTGTGACAAACAACTCCATAATTGGCTAAGGCTAAGGATCTGGCTTGCTTCCACATACCTAGTCCTATTGGTAATGCCCACGTGGCACACTAGGTTTGGCTGCCCAGGGGCTATTTAGGCTGTGAGCGGGTTTCCCCAGGGTGAGAAGATTGTTCAAGATTCCTGAATAAACTGCTGAAAGAAGAGCTTGGTGTTGCGTCTTCCTTGCTGGTCGAGGTGGTCGCGACAAGTGGTGGCCCGTATGGGGAACTCTACTATCAACGAAGGCTCAGAACTTTCTGTGGTCAGGGCAGTGCACTGGTAAGTTCCCAGGTAAGGTGGGAATCCATGACAAAAGCAGGTAAAAATTTTGCTCTTCTCTGTAGATAAAGAGAGAGCAGGACAAAAGGCTCACCAGCAGGTGAATTGAAAGCAAAAGCAAGAGATTACATAAGAGGTTACTAGATTAGTTATGGGTGCTTCTCCATTGCACCCAATTCTTTTGGCTCTTAAGGAGCTGCTTCATTCAAAGAATTTAAAATTAGAAAAGAGCATCTTGGAGAGATTCTTAGAGGAATGTGATATCGTTGCCCCATGGTTAGCCGTCTCTGGGAGTCTCACAATATCTTCATGGAAAAAACTGGGAAAGGACTTGGATTTTGCTTTTGAGCAAGGGCTAGAGCATGGGTGGTTATACATTGTCTTTGTTCCTTCCCTTACTGTATTCTAACAAAACTAAACAAGAAAAATGGGGTGGTAACAATGTACAGGAGACCTAGGGAATGAAAACTTAACTACAAATAGTAACCTTATTTTGCAAGGACTTACAATGGAGAAAAAGGAACTTAGAAATAGAAACATTAGCTTGTCTTAACCTAGGTTATAAAGGACAACTTTATTCTACTGATTTGACTTTCTGGCTCACATGCAGATTTATTGTCTTTGATTAAGGCATGTGTAGTGGGCTCCTGGGTATAAAGGTCCACAGCTGCCCAGCAGAGTGTAAATGAGACTTCTGTCATCCAGGTGGGGGGGGGATTATGACTGAAGAGGAGCCAAGAGGGGTATGTAATGTATCCCAGCTGACCCCAATGTGCCCATGTGTTAACTTTATGTGGATGGGACTATTGCTCCTGATGCCATGACTCAATTTAGGCATAAGAGACTTCGGGATTACAGCCGCCATTGTTACAGCTATTTCTCTGGTGGCAGTCGGGGCTACTAGTGCAGCCGTTGCTATTACCCATGCTGCAAATCTGTCTAAGCAATTGTCCAGTTATCTTTTAGGTGATTAGATGGGAGAATTCGACACCTTGATGGAGCAGCTGAGGGTAGCTATCATCACAGTGAACTCGACCCAGGTGGATGCCGGACTGATGGAAGGATTGTCCTCGTGGATCTCTGATGCCATGAACCATCTTAGGAGTGGGTGGGTAGGAGCCTTGATGGCCCTCCTGGTGTTGGCCTCCTTGGTGTGCCTGTGGTACATTTGCAGGATTAGGACTTCCCAGCATCGCAGTGCAGCCATGATTATTCAAGCCTGTACAGCTGTTGAAGCAGGACAGTCCCCTCATGTTTGGCTGGCTACCTTAAAGGATTAATTTTCCTAGGCACAGGATGTGAGGCTTGAGCACTGCACTTGGGGCCCACTGAGACTTGGGCCCCAAGAAGAGCACACCTGATTGCATGTGGGTTGAAACCTTGCTTCCCACCTCTGTGAAAAAAGGGTATCAGACGGGTCTGGTACTCATCGGGTGGATGACACCTGAGTGAGGATCAGTACAATGTCCCTGGTCCACTCTACAGAGATCAGGCCTCTACTCTTGCCTGTTGCTATAATATAAAAAGGGGAGAACTGTAGAGAGCTGCGTGCAGCCGCACCTTAATGATGGTGCTGGCTTCCACCCTCCACCTTCCCAATGCTGAGTGCTCTCTGTGACAAACAACTTCATAATTGGCTAAGGCTAAGGATCTGGCTTGTTTCTGCATACCTGGGCCTATCGGTAATGCCCACATGGCACACTAGGGTTGGCCACCCAGGGGCTATCTAGGCTGCGGGTGGGTTTCCCTGGGATGAGAAGATTGTTCAAGGTTCCTGAATAAACTGCTGAAAGAAGAGCTTGGTGTTGCATCTTCCTTGCTGGTCGAGGCAGTCGCAACAAAAAGTATAACAAACAAAAGAAAAAGTTTCATCAAAATGAAAAATGTTTATGCTGGGTGTGATGTTATTAAGAATGTAAAATGACAGTCTACAGAAATGGAGAGCATATTTGCTGTTTGTTAATCTGCTGAGGGACTGGTCATCCACAATACGAAAAGAGTTCCTAGGGCTAAGGTTGAGTGTCTCTCAGGATAAAGGAGCATGCAACTTATCATGGATGAGGCCCTGGTTTTAAACAATACAATTAAAATGGGTAATTGCTCAAATATACATGAAGAAATTATACAGATGGTCCAGAAGTATTTCCATTGAATGAAGCATCCAATATCATTAGTATTAGCACAAACTGAATCCATAATGAGATGCTCATGCCACCAAGACAAATAATTTCACATTGACACAGTAACAAGTACTAGGAAGGATGTAGAGAAAGCATTTCCTTCAAACATTAATCATGGAATCTAAATATCCCAGCAACACCACCCCCAAAGTATTGAAGACATTTACTCACCTAAGAACTTAGTTCTTCCAATGTGTGGAAGTGAAAGCAACAGAAATATTGAACAACTGATCAATAAATAAGGAAGATCACAAGCTCATGCAATGGAATGTTATATAATTATAAAAATAAAGTAAGTCCTAATATGTTTTATGACATGGATGGATTTTTGTTTTTGTTTTGTTTTGTTTTACATCCTAATCAGTTTCTCCTTCCTCCTCCTTTTCCCCTCCCCTAACGCTACCCCATACCAATTGTTACTCCCAATGCTCTTTCCCTCAATCCCATCTCCAGTTCTTCTGTTTCCATCACCAACCTCCCATTTAGACCCCCCTATTTACCTGTGACCTCAATTCTATTTCTCCTTCACAGTGATATTCCTATGCTCCCCCCCAGCCCTTCTTGTTACTTAGTTTCTCTGTGTTGTGGGATATTTGAAAACTGTGTTCTATTTCTGTAGTTAATTTAATAAAGAGTTAAATGGCCAGTAGCTAGGCAGGAGATATAGGCTGGACTTTCAGATAAGATGTAGGAGGAGATAATCAAAAAGGCACAGAGGAGACACCAAGAAGACATAAAGGGAGTTAGGCAAACATAATGAAAGAAAGATTAAAAAAGCTACAAGGTAAAACACAGATTAACAAAAGCAAGTTAATTTAACTTATGAAAGCTAATTGGACAAGCATAAGCTAAGGCCAAGCTTTTATAATTAACAATAAGTCTCCATGTTGGTATTTGGGACAGAAAAAGACTCTTCACATATGGCTTCCAACATGAACACTCAAATATCCACATTTATGTGGCCCTGAGAAAGCAGTCTCTCAGATAGGCCCAGCATACACAGGCATGGCTATTTTAAGAGGCCCCAATATGCACCAAAGCACTTGAACAGCCTGTGTGCTAGGTAAAAATGCCTGCTGTCTCTTGGACACAACAGCTTCCCAGAGGTTGTTAAAAATGTGTTTTCATGAGGCTATAAGGGACAGAACATGACCATTTAAAATTTGTCTCCTGGTCAGAGAAGGCTGCAGGTACACTGTAAAGTGGTCTAGACTATGAAAACATTGAAACAGATATAGAAAAAAAAGGGCATAGGGAGTCATAAAAAATAAATAATTAAAAAATAATAAAGTCTTTAAAGAAAAAAATAAAGTAATATAAAAAGAAAAAGTACATAAAGATGGGAAATATACAGTGTCTGGATCTTGTATAGTATTTTGTTAACTTCAAATTTTTTAAATGCTAATGTACAAAAATGATTTCTACTAAGAAACATTGGGTTATGGAAACTGCTAAATTAAACCAATCTATATATTTGAAAGATGTTTTCACTTCAGAATGGAGGTAAAAAAAAATATTGCATTGGGGGAGAGGTTATACCTTTTTATCCATAGAAAACAGAAGAGAAGTTATTGCTCTCTTCAAAATTAATTAACATCAGATTTAATTGGGAAAAACCTCCTGAGGATTTTTGACTAAAAACACAAGGAAAGAATTCAGGAAAGACTACAGGACAGGTGCCCTATATGCTGATCCTTTAATGTGGGATATCTTTCTGTATGCTATGAATTACTATTGGAAATAAAGGAACTGTTTTGGCCTATGGCAAAGCAGCTTAGAGGCAGGCAGGAATTCTAAGCATAGATAAAGGAGAAGTAGGACAGAATCAAGGGAGACACAATCCATCCACCCACGAAGTAAGATATAAGAGCATAGGTAAAGCCATGAGCCATGTGGAAATACAATAGATTAATAGAAATTAGTTAAGTTATAAGAGCTAGCAAGTATTGAGTTTGAGCCATAAGCCAGTTTGTAATTAATATCAGCCTTTGTGTGATTATTTAGGGTTAAACAACTACAGGACTGCAGGTCTGGACCTCAAGGCATACAAGCTAGAAACTCCTGGCTGCAATCCCTTAACATGAGAACAGCTCTGAGACTAAATAAGAATTAATAAATCTTGTTGGCTATGAAGTCCCCATGACTTATTATTACATGCTATCATTTTATATGGATGGATAGAGATTTATATTACAGTTTGGTCATGTAGTCTAAATGAAATTATAAAATTGACAAATGCCTTTTACTTGCTCACACATAAAACAAACAAAAAATCTTTAGCTGACTTATACACACCACATATTCCTTACTTGTGTTCATACAGATATAAATTACCTTTAAAAATCTGAGTATTTTCAGAAAAGAAATGACCAGAAACCAATAAAAACTAGTACCACAAATAGTGATCCAGCTTCAAAATGTCTCTGTTTCAATTTTCTCAAAGGATAATGGACATTGAAGAACCTCCCTATGGAGTTTGTCTTTATTGTGGCAAAGTTAGCCACTGGGCAAGAAACTGTCCTTGCCTTGACTGTGACTATTGTTCAAATTGGACAAGCAGGGCACAAAAGAAAGTAACTGCTGAACTTTACCAAAACAAGGTATGACAGTCCTTCAAAATTCTTGCTTCACAAAAAAGTCTGTCAGTTATTAGTCTGTAGGTTAAAGATGGATGCCCTAATATTACAGAAACATCTTGGGTGAGTTTCCAGGCAGCCAAATGTCTCTGTCATTTTTATAGTTTTAGAAGTTGCTTTCTGTGTTTACTCAGTTAATATTGAATCCTTCTTGGGTCTCTGATGGAGATTCAGGACTAGATAAGTATACAGTTACCAAATTTGGGGAAAGAGACATAAGAGATAAAGTTAGGAAACATAAAAGGTTTTATCTGAGAAAATGTTTTGAGGTCTAAAAGATAGTTTTAAGATGACAATATAAGTTATGTTGTTGTAAACAACCTACATATCCTTTAACCAAAAAATAAAGAAAATCTAGTACATTTATACAATGGAGTATTATTAATCAGCTGTTAAAAGCAATGACATCATGGATTTGCTGGCAAATGGATAGAACTAGAAAAAAATCATCCTGAGTGAAGCAACCCAGACTCAGGAAGACAAACATGGTATGTACTCACTCATACATTGAACTGTATACTTGTATATATGAGTTTAATCTCTGGGGATTATACATTTCAATAGTCACATTTTCAAATGTCAGACAAAATAATGATGATTGAAGAGACTGTCCACACATGGCCAAAGCCACAGCCCAGTCACCATGGAACATGGTAGAAGCTTATTTTGCTATAGAAATAGTTCACCTGATTTAATAAAATCATATTGCTACGGACTACTACAGCCAAAGAGGAATTTCAGTACTAATAAAATACACAGACAGAACACATTGTTTTGCTGAGTACATATATGAATACTGTTTGTGCTCAGACTGAGGACTCCCAAAAGTCTTAAAGATCAACTGAAACTTTAAAAGAAACAAATAACTATTTTTATAGCTAAGCAGTTAGTTCCTCTGGTAGCCAGCAGCACCCACAGCTTCTAGAAACTCCTCCCTCACCCCTTTACCAACTACCATTTTCCAGGAGCTTCCCATTGCTCCTGGCCCCACAGCACCCTCTACTCACACCAGCCAGACACAAACAGCTCCTTGTCTGGACAGACTCTTTGAACCCTGACTGTACAGGAGGAGTCAGGAACTCAAAAGACATCTGCATCATAAGCTTGTGCCTCCAGAGGATGCTGAAGGAAGGCAGTAGCCTGAAAATAAATGTCAGCATTTCTGTATTCCTTCAGTAAAACCTTTCCTTCTCCAAACATGTCCCTCATTTCTTTTTCTCTCTTCTTTTTTGTTTTCTGGCCCAACATACCTTGTTAATTAAACATTAACAGTCCATTTAACATGAGAAAAGTGTGGTCCAGGTTACAGATGAATAAATTAGTACCCGAAACTTCACACTAAGATGAAAATCAACACTGTCTGTTTTATTGCTGAAAGTATCTGTGAGGGCTGGGTAAAGGAAATTGGTATCTCATTAAAAAAAAATGAGAAAGTGAGGCAGAAAGGAAACTGGGAGCTTATTAAACGTGCTGGGAAAGCCAATTTAATTATGGTTTTCCATTTGCAAACAAGAAGACATTTGTTATGAGTTCAGATACTTTACCCCAAGCAAAACAAATATCTAAGGACGTTATTTTTTGTCTTTTTTGAGCCAGTGGTGGCTCTGGAGTCTTGTTTCAAAATAAAGGCTTGCCTGCAGGAAGTCAATTAGAACAGAGACTGCCAGCAAGGTTGGCTGCTTTCCCTTTCAGAGGCTGATTTGAGAGCTGTGACCCAGCCTTCCACCTGGCCCAGATGGAAAGGATACTGACAAGGGCGCCTTATTAGTACAAGGACCTGTATGTCTGGACCAGTATTTAAGGGCCATGCTGCCATCACCCAGGAAGATACAGTGACTGAGGTTGTGGCTCCTCCATAAAGAATTAGTTTCTCTTTCAAAAAAATAGAGATGTTAATGGTTACATAGTTGTGGTGGAGATTAAATATATGCTACAGGTGGGAACATCAATCAATGAGTTCAAGGAGCTGTATTTTAACAGGGACTGCCATTTAATTGCTGCTTCCTATTTATCCAATGTGTTACCACACTCAACTTTTACAATAACCTCATATTGCTAAACTCTTCTCTTAGAGGAGTGATAGTCACCAAATTCAGTCAATGGGTAGGTAAAGTCCAAGTCCAGGTCTACTTTACAATTCCTCATGAAAAGTCATAAAGATATTGGTGAAAGCTACAACAGTATAGAAATACACTTCAATAATAAAATAGGGCCTGATTAATGGCTGCAAGGACTTTCTATGCTCAGGGAATTTAGAGGAAAACAGGAATTTCTTCCAGTGGGAAAACTGGCAGTGTCATGTCTGGAAATATCTACAGAACCCCATTTGAACTCCAGTTCTTACGTCTAAGCTACAAGCTGGATGGGTTGCATATCCCTCAGTTACCATGAGCTGTGACAGGAGGATTGAGAAGCCATCTTCCTTTTAGACTAGTGTGGCAGGACTGAGGAAAAGAGCATCTACGAGGCAGACATGAAAGACTGTGAAGTCCTTTGTGAAAGCTGGGTTGTTTTATGTATACAGTGTTAATTAATGGGGTTTGGAGGACAAAGACAGTGTGTTAACACAGCCATATATGTTTGAAAGACTTAAGTATCTACAATATTAAACATGGAACATTAAAATTACCATCTTACCTAATGAATTTAGTTAAATATCCATTGGCTATGAAACATTTTCCAAGTATTCAAGCCTAAGGACTGGTTTGGGGTTCAATAATGGTAGCAGCACTGTATTAGACTAATCCTCTTACTAAATACAATTACAAACTTCACATAAGAATATAAAAATCAACTTTATAAAACACAGGAGAGTACCTAAGGGCAACCAGAAACTGAAGGAGCTTTGACTCTGGGCAGGAGGGGACCACCATGGGTGAGATTCGTATTTATGACTTTTTTCTTTTGAGTTTCCAAATGTGTGGCATTAAGAAGCAAGAGTTTAAACACAGAGCTACCTTTTTAGTGACCCAAGGAAACTAACAGAGGAGAAACCTAAACTATGATGGTACCACCACAATATATGTGGCAGACATGTTGCAAATAGAATCTCTTTAAAGACATGGTTGACCTGTGAGCAATGCATGCTCAGGACAATAACCCAGGGGTAACAATAACTGGGGACAGATAATAAAGGGCCATGACTTCAGCTCCTTTCTATAGCTTATAGGGTTAGAACACAAATCCAAGTGAAAAGATGAAATTTCTACTGAAACTATGGAAGGACCACATATTAGGCGTAAAGATTATATACCCCATGACTAAGAACTGAACTAACACTAATGAGGAAGTACATATACATTAACACAAACTTTGAAATCAAGCCATTGTGAGATGAACGTTATCCATTAGGATTAGCTGACATAAACTAATATATGGGTACTTAATATCCCCCCTCACTTACAGGCTCTTCTCCACACCCCCTCTCAAGTTTTCTTTCTTACTCCTTGCCCTCTATTGGCTCTCACTCCAGCTTAAACACAAAAATGTAAAAATGCAAAGATAGGATCCATATATAAGAGAGGGAATGTGATATTTGTCTTTTTTAGCCTAGATGACCTTAATAATGCCTAGAAAAGTAGTGTGCTAAGAGAAAAGTTTCCACAGATCTTCAGGGGGTACTTGGAGCATGTGACTGAACACCAGTCCATATGTTCATAGGTTGAAATATTTATCAGCAAAATAAGAACATGTTCTGATGAAAGAAAAGGTTCAAACAACATAAATCCAACAACTTTCTCTACATTAGTAATGATCTCAGTTCTATAGTGAGTGTGGAGAAGATTCTCTGGAGTTGAGAACTGTCTTGTTCACTGTTTTATTACTATAAAGAGGCACCATGACCCTGGCAAGTCTATTAAAAGAAAAGATTTAATAGGGGCTTGCTTACAGTTTCAGAGGTTTAGTTCATTACCATCATGATGGGCGGCATAGTGGCATGCAGGCAAACATGGTGCTGAGGAAGGAGCTAAAAGTTTTACATATACATCTGCAGGCAGCAGGAAGAGAGCAACACTGGGTCTGTCTTGTTGTTTAGAGACCTCAAACCCACCTCCAGTGATACACTTCTTCCAACAAGGCCACGCCCACTCTAACAAGGCCACGCCCACCTCTTAATCCTTCTCAAGTAGTGCCACTGCTCCTGATGGCTAAGCATCCAAATATATGAGACTGCAGTGGGCCATTCTTATTCAGACCACCATAGGTAAAGACTGCAGAGAGGCCATGGCTTTAAGGGAGTAAATTGCCTCTCTCTTTTTTTTTTTAATAAAGTCTCATTTTTTATCCATGTATCCCCTTGTTCAACTCCCTTCCCCGTCCCACCCTTCCTATCTCCTCATCTCCTCCCCAGCAAGGGCAGGAGATCTCAAGGTCCCAAGATGGTTTAGTTCAGCAACTCCAGAAGACCAAGAAAGTCTTGGTAGAACAGAGAAGAGAGAGGGGAGATAGGAGAAGGTAAAAATGATCAAAGTAGTTATGTGTATGTATAAAAATGACACCATGAAATCTAGTTTTTACATCTAGCAAATAATAATGTTTTAAGTGAATTTAGTATAGGGGAAATCAAGCCTTAAAAATCTAATTTTTTTATTAAATTGTTCACTATTGATTAAATTATTAACCCTATATGCATCATTTTCCATCTAAATATGGTTTGTTTTTGATCCCTTTCCATCCCTCTCCCTTCCTCTATGTTTTTGGGTTACTCTATTAGATATTCCTAATATGTTAATCTTGTTAAGGAATCAACCTTGACCTTGTTACTTTATTTGTAATTCTGTTTTTCTATATCACTGAATTATGCTCTAAACTGCCTTTTCTCTTCAGCCATTTTTCATTTTTATTCTCTAATTCTTGCTTTTTAAATTGGATGTCAGTACCTTACGTTTTAGCATCTAATATAAGGAGAATCACTGCTATTCATCTTCTACTTCATATTTGATCTTCGTCCTCCAAAATTTCAGACAGTCCTATCATTTTTCCTCAGCATTGTTAGCATTCAAGCTAATGGCTACTCAGGCAATGATGATAGCAGCCTCCTTTTCTACCCTCATAACTGATGTAAAATAAATGACCATGCTATGTTTTCTTCATATACCTCTATGAAAAAACGATTCTGTGTGTATTCACTACAGTTAAGATTTCAAGTGGAGAACAGTTCGGTAAGTAAAGTAACAGGGAACATTCTATGACAGCGAACTGTAACAAAAACTTGAGGACTATTTTAGTGAGTCTGCATAGCTAGCCAAGTGTTGAAGACAAATATTAATGTTATCCAGTAGTTTTATAGAAAAGGATCCTTTTATTAGCACTTATAATGACTGTCAAACAGAAAGTGCTGGTAGTTGAACTTTAATTTATTTAAATCAAATCCATCCATCCTGAGTAGCAATTATTAATTATTACCAAGTCAATGATGCTCAATCTTATTTCATAGTAGAATCATCTGGGAGTGCTCCCTCCCATTCCATAACAATTAAGTATATTTGGGGGGAGATAAAATCATGTCTCAGTTTGTCCAAAACTGCTTTGAATGATTTTAATTTGTAGTTAGATTAAGGGATACTGCTATAAATTAGTTTAGGGAAGTTTCTTTATTTCTCCCTTAACTTTGTCCATTAGTTATATAACCTAAGTTCTGATGGCTTGTTCTAAATAGTATTTATTCCATGAAAATTTAAATCCTAAGTTCTTTCAAGATCCCTTATTGTCTGGTTAATATTTCTTACCTATAAGCAATTGTATTGGAACTATTCAGGTGAGAAAAGGTACTGGACATTCCCCAGCTGTTTCAGCGCTGTCTTTCTGAAGAAGTGGGAGCAGGAACATTTGAAAGATCACTATGGTTTAGAGCTATAGACATCTGAATTTAGAAAACAAGACTGATCAGAGGTTTATAAGCTGGTAAAAGGATAGAGTTTTAATTTTTATGTTTTGCAAACCTGCTCCCCAGAAATCCTAGCAAAGCTTTCACAGTCTCCAAGGAGCAATGTTCCATGACTTCTCCACTGCTTCTCAGGAGGTAAGGTCAGACCCTGACTTGCACCTACAGTTCTTTGGGTTTCTCTACTAACATCTAAATTTTCAAATTTTCCTAGAGTAACCCTACTTCCCAACTCCTCCCTTGAAACTGTACCTTACAATGTTGTTCATACAGCTCTTGAACTCATAGGCTCAAGTGATCCTGCCCCAGTTTTATATGTGACTTGATCTATAGGCTTGCATATATCACTGTGGGGTTTTCTGAAGTTGATGACTTAGAAAATAAAATTACAAAATATATTAACAATTTCATGTTTACTGCTACGTAACGGTATGTGACTTATATAATTCTAACAAGGCTTCTTTGCCTTTTCTTTATACTTAATCTGAGTTCTCAAATTCATGTTACAGAATGCACCTTCAAAGATGCCTGAATAAAAAATATTAAAAATATAGTGTGTCAATTTATACTTCAAAAACTCATATATTTTCCATATTTGTGTTAAATTCATCATTTACATGACAAATGACATTTAAAATAAACTGCCACATATCTAGATCTAGTAACTGTTTAAAACTTTACATGTTGGAAACTGCCAGCCATTCATGTTAAAAGTTCACTGAAAAATAGTTTAAAATTTTATGCATTTTATATTACTTTGGTGTTTGAACATAGCACCCTTCTAAATATTAATCATTAAAATGTTACTTTAAAAAGAAGAAAAGAAAGGAAGGAGGAAGGAAAGAAGGAGAGAAGGAAACAGGGAGGAAGGGAGGCAGAGAGGGAGTGAGAACAGGTAGTCTACTGTGTCTAAGAGTCTGCAATCCTCTTTCCAAAAGCAGGTTACGGGAATGCCCAGGTTTAGACTGTAGGAAACTGACAAAAACTTTGGGAAAATTTTGTAGTTCTTACTTCCCCAAGAGAAGTTTTCCAAGCTCTCTGGGTGACCAGACACTAAGCTATAGATGGCTTAGCCTATGGGATGGATTTGCATTAACTAAAAGGCACTTAAAGCACACACTGTGGGATACTCATTACCTATACAACATCGGAGTTTCCCTAATCCCTCTCCCCAAAAACTGTCAAGGGGACCCCTACTCAGTCTCAGGGGCCTGAATTCTTCAAGACCCTACCACTAGGCTCACTCTCTGGGGTGTTGATAACTTCTAATAAGTATGTTACTCCTATGAATAGTTTGCCCCTGTGGCCCCCTTGCACTCAGAACCGAGGGCCTGTGTGTATTCAGTGTGTACCACTGATTTCCTAGGTTCTCTTGTGGTATCTTTTATGACCGCATAACATATTCTAGTGTGTGGGTTATTTATTTATTTTTTTTACCATTTCTCTTTGTCATCAATTTGAATAATGGTTTAAGTGGTATTTCTATGGTGCTAATTACTAAAAGTTATTAAATCTTACTTTGTGAACTTAAAATTTAGACAGTTTTTTTCTTAAGACCACAATACAGAAAATCTGTTTGGATTTGTATCTCAATCCAACATTTAATTAGTTCATTAAGGTTGGGCAGATAACAGGTAAAGGGCCCAATGACTTTAAATCTTAAATTTTAAGTAGTAATTAATGTTAGTTAATGTCACTTGATGCTAACAAGGGTGATGTTAAGCTCTTGGTCAGGGATAAGGAGATGAACAAGCCCACATCTTGGCCTGATGATCCCTGAAGATCCCAGAGGCTTCAGTCTAGGTCAAAGAGATAACAGGGCGGTGGACATTAATATTTGTGACATTACCCTGAGGTCTGACCTTCATGTACTTTTACTCTCAAGGCTTATCTATTTTCCTGAAAGAAGCCTCCCCTGGTAATTTTGCATGCCAGGGCTTCCAGCAGCTCTCCAGTGGACCCAAATCCCGATGACAGTAATTAATGTGCCCCGTCAGCACCCAAGTCTCACAAACAGCTGTTTTATCTGAAAACTTCCTAGTTCAGGAGTTAGTAAATTATCCCTTCTCACAGGCCCCATCCTCCGCCTCAGTGCCTTCTCTCTTCTCTTTAGAACATCTCTTACTTAATGATTAGTGACTTTATTGAATCCATCAACACTAGTCAGAATTTCATCAGTCTCTTGGGCGGGCATTCTGCAAAACCTGGCCTGATGGGAAACAGCCTACCAGAGAAAACTCCATCTGAAAAGCAGAGGAGGTGGAAAGATGGATAGGGCAGAGGCCAAGGCAGAGGCTGAAGCTGGAAGGAACTGCTGAGACATTTGAGATCAATTCTAGCTGACTGTCAGAATGTGAAATGGAAATTTCCACAGCAAATATGTAATTTGATGCTACATTTCAAAGGAGAAATTGTGTCTATCCATTAAAAAAATCTTATTTTTATTAGTTCTTAACTCCTGCTGAAAAGATTTTTATGAAACTGGTTAAAGACTCACACTGGTTTTTTGTTGTTATTGTTGTTTTTTTATGAGTGTACTTTTTTCACATTGGGTTTGAATACTTCCAGAGACATGAGCCCATGTCTGTGACCAAAAAAAAAAAAAAAAAAAAAAAAAAAAAAAAAAAAAGCTTGCTACTTTGTGGGTAATTGGTGAGTGAGTAGTGATTGGCTATCACTTGTGGAACTCATGGTAGATCAGCAGTACTCCCCAGGTTGACAGCCATGTTTTTGTAAGGTCGGAAATACTCTGAGGAAACCAAGGCTTTGGTACTATCAAACAGCCACACAGGACAGAGAAGAAGAACAGCTTGGATTCCACTTTCCATGAGGTCTTATGTTTACTCATTATGATGAATGTATGTTTTATTCACTTTTTGTAATAGTCAGCCATCCAAAAGGATGGAGCCTGTGCCTTTATACTGTGTTCATTGAATTCTGAAATAGAGAACCATGACACAGATTAAGTGAAGGTCTTCTGTCTACTTGCTATAGATTTCAGTGTGCATTCGGGGAACAGGGGCATCAACAAAATTGCCACAGCTATTGTTAAAGTTCCTTTCAAACCTGCCCCTTGCTCACTCTCAAATTCATGGCCTCTTTTCTTCAAGTGTGTGTGTGTGTGTGTGTGTGTGTATTTCTAAATGCTTAAATACAACCTATATATGTATATGATCTCAGGGCTAGTCACTTGGTATCGAATAACCATTTGAGGCACTCTCCTCTAACAGGAAGGACTTCCTCCCACTCTCAGAACTCCTTAGTGTCTATATTTCTTTGCCAAGGGTTATGATCATATGACATTTTCTTTCAACATTAGCATGCCAGTTGGTTTTGTCATTGTTCAAGCAGTCATGTTCATGAGACTTCACTGGTATAGTCTCTCTGATATTTCTAGAAGAGCCAATCTCAGAATAAACTTTCTGTTTTTAGATGTTCTAATCTTTCTACCACTCTTCTGCAATAATCTAAGAGATTTGGGTATAGAAATTGTGTTATATGTGTATCTATTGGGACTGGGCACCAAACGATATCTTATTCTTCATAGTTTGATCAGTTGCATGAGACTTTTTATTTCAGTTTAAATATTTTTGCTGATTATACATCTGTTTATTATTTCAATAGGTCATATGCATCTAGAAATTCACCCATTTCTTTTCAATTTCCCAATTTAGTATGATATATAGTAATTTAAAATAGGCCTTTATGATTTTCTGAATTCATTGGTATCTGTTGTAATCTTTCTCATTTCATCACTAACTTTTATAGGCATTCTGCATTCCCACAAAACCAGAGAAACATAGGTGACACCAGGGTATGATGCAAGCATAATCAACACCTGAACCCTGTCTATTGTGTCTTCTGAGTGCCTGGATGGTCAAGAAAGGTAACATGAATTCAGGATAAACAACTTCCTAGGTGACCCTCCTGAGCAGAGTGCCCCAAAACACTCTCAAAGAAAGAAAAGTCTTCAAGCTTATATGTTCATACCCTTGAGACTTCAACAGGTAGTATTAGCCAATTCCTGAGTGGTCCTCAAGGAATCATGTGCATTAGGATGTAAAATGTTTGGCATCAAGTGGATAGAACTAGAAAGTAAATCAACTTGAGTGAGGTTACCCAGACCCAGAAAGACAAACATGGTGTAGACTCACTTATAAGTAAATGCTAACTGTAAATAAAGCAAAGGGCAATAATTGTACAATACACAACCTCAGAGAGGCTAGCTAAAAAGAAGGACCCAAGAAGGGACATATGGATCTCCCTGGAAAGGGGAAATATAAGAGATCTCATGGTGGAGAGGGGGGTAGGTGGAGATGGGAACATGAGTATAGTGGAATTCAGGCATTATTGAAGGAGAACTAGAGGTATAGCTTTGGGGTCTCAGGACCCTGAATGGGGTGTGGCCAGCCCCCACTGAGAACCCAATTGCATGCTGACATTCCCTCCTGTTTATTCCTATGTTCTCAGGGAAAAGATTGGCACCATCATGGCATGAGACAGTACCACTCTCCAAAAATGCCTTAAGGTTTAATTTATATCAGTAAATGTTTATATAACTTATTGATAAATATTAGTCCTTTATATGGTCAACTGCAAGTAAATAATTCTGCAATACATGAGGGATCAGGTTGGTGGTGAGTGGGGAGGACACTGGATGACTGGAAAGAGGGGACATGAGGGATCAGGGTGGTGGTAGGAGGGGAGGGTAATGGATGACTGGAAAGAGGGGGCATTTTGGGTCAGGTAGAAACACGATACAAGGGAAACTCCCAGGAATCTGCAAAAATTACCCCAGCTAAGACTCCTAATAGTGGATATGGATCCATCTCCTGTGATCAGGCAAGAATTCCAGTAAAGACTGGAACATCAACCCAGCCACTCAACCTTTGGCTTAAGTCTGTCCTGCCTTTGGGATGTGCTGGGGTAAGGGTGGCACAGAGATTATGGGAGTGGCCAACCAATGACTAGTCCAGCCTGAGACCCATTCCACAGAGTGAACCCACTACTGACATACCTAAAGTGCCAGGACTCAGAAGCTCCATGGCCCAGTAACCTAGGGTAGAAACAAATAGGATCAGAGCGGGAAAAGTCGATGTAATTATGCCTAAAGATATTCTGCTACACTTACAGATTGTTGAGTACCCCAATTGTCATTAGAGAGCCTTTATCCAAAAACTGATGGAAACTGATGCAAAAAAAGAACCAGAACCAAACATTAGGCTGAGCTCAGGGAATACTGTTGAAGAGAGAGAGGAAGGATAGGGTAAGATAGAGGGGCCAAGGACATCACAAGAAAACCCACAGAAACAACTAACTTATGAGCTCCTCAGAGTACACAGAGTTTGAGTACCACCCATGGAGTCTGCATGGGACTGACCTAGGCCCTATACATATATGTGATAGTTGTATAGCATGGTCTACTTATGGAATTCCAAAGAGTGGGACAAAGACTGTCCCTAAGGCTTTGGCTGGCTCTTGGGAACCTGTTCCTCATACTGGGTCACCTTGCCCAGACTTAATACAAAGGGATATACTTAATCCAACTGCAACTTGATATGCCATGCTTTGCTGATATCCATGGGAGGTCTGCCCTTTATTTGTTTGTGGGTTTTTGTTTGTTTTTTTCTAAAGAGGAAATAAAAGGCAAAAGTGGAGGAGTAAAGGGAGGGAATGGGGAAGGGAGGAAGGTGGGGAAACTGTGGGAAGGGTTTAAAATAAATAAATAAAATTAATTTTTAAAATGTTTGACATCTTTTTATTGGCTCTAACCTCTTAAGCACATATGTGTTCTCTAGCCACAGTGTTATGTAGCTTTTTATTATTTGTAATTATTTTCATTATTTATAAGTTCTTACTATAAGCACAGCTAAAAGCAATTAGCAACATCCAAGCCATAACTGAAATGCTATGTTGCTTTGAAATTTACTACATTAGATTAATCTGCCATCATCAAACCCAGCTTATCACAAAGACTCAGGGAGTGCACAAAAAGTAGACAGTCCTTTGCCTCAAGGTGAGCTAAATGGTGGATATCCTACTTTCCAGTAACGTTCTCATTTGCATCTGACATCTCATGAGTTAACTCTTGTTGTCTAGTGCTTTGGTTCACTGGGCTCCCACATGAGTCACTTTGCATACATCTCTGAGCTGCTTCTCCAAACTTTTCTGAATTCCTTTGGCAAACCATTCCAGAGGCTTCTGAGCCACACTGTGAGGGTAGTTACAACAATCATTCCACTTCACTAGTCCTCATTTTTTATTTTCTTTCAATTTTTAATCACTGTAACAGAATACCAAGCATAAAAACAATTATTACATCTATCCTGTTCCTTTTTAATACCAGATGCTATATTTCAGGGGTTGGGAATTAACATTTCTTAATATTTTCTCTAGTAAAATACATCGTTGGAACTGTCTCCATCATTATAAGTTTCTTACTTTCTTTTAAAGAACTCACATACTCTTAGATATATTTTAAATAGCTGTGTGCAAAGTCAATATTGCTGGAATAGTCTTTATTTACTTTTCTAATCATGGCATTTGATTATTCACAGGTCTAGCTATTATTTATTGTCTTCCTGTCTGCACTCGAAGATGCAGTACTATCGCTGGTGGTTCTGGGGCTCACTCACAGATTAAATGCAAGTGAAATTAATAGTCTGTTTTTTAAGTGCAGTTGGCTATTTAATTCTAAAAACACATATAGACATAAAAGAATTCAATTATAATTGATAATACCTTGAAATAATTGGAATTAGAAGACTAATGCCAGTAGATAAATCTATTTTTATCAAACAATGATATTTGGCTGTTGTGGGTTTTGGCATAAACATGGACAACTGATTAAAAGAAAATATTCTCGGGGGCTGGAGAGATGGCTCAGTAGTTAAGAGCGCCGTCTGCTCTTCCAGAGGACCAGGGTTCGATCCCAGCACCCACATGGCAGCTAACAACTGTCCGTAGTTCCAGTTCCAGGCAAACACCAAGGAAAATAAATAAATAAATAAAGTTAAAAAAAAAAAAAGATAGGAACAATTGTTCCCATTTAAAAAAAAAAAAAAAAGAGAAAATATTCTCAAAAACAATCACACATGTACTAGTTTGGTTTATAACCAATGTGAATTTATAAAACAGCATGGAAAGCAAGGGCTATGTTTATGGAGGACACTCAGACAAGTGATCATCTATTGCACAAATTTTACTTGGTCTTATAATAAAAATCTGGGGCTGGATATTAGAGAAAAGCTGAAAGATCAGAGAGGCACTTCTCACCCAGTCGACTCCTCAGGAATCCTTAGACTGGATGCCTGAGTCTCCGGTGAAGGACTGAACTCCTGCTCCTGCCTCGTCTTTCTCCTCCCAGCCGGCACACTTCCTCCTTCAACTTTCCTAGTGTTGGGATTAAAGGCCTGGGTCACCACTCCCTGACCTTCTTGGCTAAATGTGCTTTGGTTCTGTCTTCTTATTTTCAGACAAACTTTATTAAATACACAGTATATCACTTCAATTATCCGCCAAAAAATTCTCTTCTCATATATTTTATACTATGTATCAAAAAGTTAGGCATAGGTAAACTTCTAATAGCTTTTTATTATTTGAATTTTGAGACTGAGTCCTCACTATGCATCCCAAACTTGCTCCTAATTCAGACTCCTCCTGCCTTATCTTCTGAAGTTCTGGGATTATAGGCATGCATCCTCTTGTCCAGCCTATTGCAACTTAATCTGTAATATACAGAGTGTAAAAGTCTAGCACATAACAATATTTTTACTGACTCTGCCTTAGTAATAGCATTTTAAGCTAGACAGGAGGATTAACCTTAAAGAGAACAGATAACTTAAACTTCATTAAAAATAAAATACATTTGTCATAGATGTCAATAACAGAAGTACTCTATGTGGAACAAGAAATTTCTTCCTACAGCTGATAATATATGTGTAATTTACATTTTAAAATGTAAATGACTATTTCACAAAAGAAAACATCCAAAGAATCAATAAATATTATTAGTGTTTAAATTTTAAATGCAAGTTGAACTATGAGCTGTTGCTATGAACTCATCAGAATGCCTTAAATGATAAATTATAGAGTAACTGAATATGTCTTTTTTTGCAAAGACTATCAATTAATACAATCATTTAAAAAAAAAGATGGACTTATTTAATAACACAATTGTAATCTTTGATACACACCCAAAGAAGATTCCACATATAACAAAATAACTAAAGATGTCGTGGATTTGGGAGTTGGAAGGGGTAGAACTATAGTACTCATAAAAGAAATTCTTAGCAAATTAAAAAATGAAGATAAAAAGTGCAAAAATAAATAAGAGATGATTATTTATTCTGCATTTTGCTATTAAAACTAGTTTGGGATTAGACTTGCAAGAAAAACGTAATAATCAGAATATTAAATTTTGCTGCATAGAGTTCTTGACCCTCTTTACATAGTCTCTTCATTTTCCTTCTATGTGGAAGAACCAAATATCTGTCTCATTTATTGATTGAAATTTACTCAGCTTGTTTCAGTTCATTTCAGTATATTCCACCACAGCAGCTTCCCCCACTCTCTAACTTGAGAATATTTCCTCTTAGTTTTGGACACAGATGTAAGTGGAAATTTTTTATGCTGAAAAGATATCCAGGCAGAAGCACTTCAGAAGGATGGAATGCAAAACCAAAGCTCTTTCTCCCCATTAGTCACCCTAGTCCCACCCTCACCCCCACCTCTCCCACCCCCACACCATATGTTTCTGAAGGACCAGCTGAATATGATGCTGCTAAGGACAGAGAATGTGGAGGCATAAAAAGCCATTTGCATTTGGTGTATTACTCATATGGATAATTGACATCTCTGAAGCACAGTAACCCTGTTGAGATCTGTCTAACTGTACTTGCAAAATCACCTCACAACTTTCCATATGGTCTGGAAGCCAATTTAAACCTATTTGCAACGTTAATCTTTAAATCATAACATATTGTACATGTGTGTATGGAGTGTGTGTGTGTGAAATTGTCAAAAGTAAAGAAAGTTGAAAAATACATTGTCTTCAAATTATTTTACTTCTTACTGAGCACTCATTAATACACTGAATGATGTTATAATATGAAGCACTTACCTACAATCTGCAAGGTCATGGGTTCAATTTTCAGCTGCAAAAACAAAGAAAGTTGGGAGAAAGATGTTTTATTTGGATCATTATTGAATTCATTTGATGATTTATGTTTGTGTGTGGTGTGTACATGGGGAGGATGTCAATGAGAATGGAGGACTTGTGTGAATCATTTCTTTTTCTGCTTTGCTGATCCTTGCAATCAAATTCAGGTCATCAGTTTGGCCAGCAAGTGACTTTATGCCCACTGAGGCATCTTCCTGCCCTCCTACAATTTCTACAGTAATTGATTAATTGTGAAGTATCATCAAGAACGCAAGCTTCTGACCATGTGAATGTGATGATTAGAAGAATGACTAGAAGGTGAAAGCATGCAAATAATTTCTTCACCTCCATGTTTCCTGTTTCCTCTAAAACCTCAGGAGGTGGAAGCTGGACAGATCGAGATCGTGCTGAGGAACCAGAGGACAAAGCATGAAATTGAGGGAAAGACACTCCTCTCACTAGGGAGCCAAAGTTAACAGCTCTAGAGATTGCAGGGCTTTCTGATCCCACCCACATCCAGCCCGGCTCAAAATCCCAGAGATATAGCTCAGCACAGACAAACCAGGGAAGTTATTGTATTCTAGCCTGTTGTTGGACATTTGAGGTTACTTTAACCTCACCCCTCACCCAGGATAATAAATATAGCCCCAATATAACCATGGTATAACTGGGAGTTAGTGTTCACTAACTCTCAAAAGATGACTCCCAAAGAATCTAACTTGGAAAACAAAGCTGGAACTCCACCCCCACTCCCCCTATTTCTATCTTGGAGTTAGCTTGACTGGGGTCTTTAGAAAAGATAGTGTGCAAACTCCGTTACAAAAACAGGGAAAGTAAGAGTGGCTAGCTCCGTGCAAATGCCTAGAGCTGCATGAGTGTGGAAGAAGTGGTGTTATCATCTCTTGAGTTCTCTGGGAAAAGGATGCTGAGGAAGAATTAGAAAGTAAAATACATGAAAGCAAAAAGAAGAGGCAGGATTGGAAGTGATACCTGCCACTCAGTAGCATAAACTGAAGCATGTTTCTATGAACCCAGCAGAGAGCTCAGAAGCACAGAGCATCTCTGAAAGAGTGACGCTTCGGAAGGAAACTGAAGCTCCTGATAACGCCATCTTCAGACATTGGCTGGTGACACCTCCAAACCAGCATGACCTCAGCTGCAAAGCTGAGAGAGGCTCTAAGGTAGTGAAGAAGGCTGCCAGTTAAACAAGATCCTGGAAGGTGGCAGCCCTTAAAATAATTGCAACTGATTGACAACAGTTTAGATAGTCAAGACATCCAAAGTGGAAAAGCTTTATGATTTTATTTTAGTAATGAGTATGTGTTTGTGTGTGAGTGCATGTTTGTATATGTATATGAGTGCAGGTGTCTGAGGAGGCCAGAAGAGGGTATCTGGACCCTGGAACGAGAGGTATAGGTAGTTGTGAGCCACCTCACACTGGTAATGGGAACCACACTCTGGCTTTCAGCAAGAGCAAGCATGCTCTCAACTGCTGAGTCCATTCTCCAGGCCCAAAACTGTTAAATGTCTACATCAAGCTAAATATTAGCCACTAGTTCTCTCTCTCTCTCTCTCTCTCTCTCTCTCTCTCTCTCTCTCTCTCTCTCTCCCCCCCCCGTGTGTGTGTGTGTGTGTGTGTGTGTGTGTGTTGTGTGTTGTGTGTATACATGCTTAAAATCTACTCTCTTAGCCATTTATAAGCATATTTTGTTATTCACTATGGTCATCTTGTTGTAAAATTGTTCTTTTGCACATATTCCCATCCGCCTGGAATTTTGTATGCTCTGAGTAGTATTCCAATAACTTCACACCCAGTGTCCTCACTAACCACCAAACCACTCTGTGTTTCTATGATGTCTAAGTCTGATTCCACATGTTCCCGTTCTCTAGCTGTTTCTGCCATGGTAGAGTAGAAGAGACTGCTGTCCTTCTGTTGAGTTTCAGAGCTTAATTTTCACCTCCCAGCACATATTCTGTGGGTGCCACCTTGCCCTTAAGTGGTTGGTAGGTTTCTTGGAAAAGCAGGGACAATATTGGTTCTGGCGGTGATGGTTGGAGATTTAGAGATGGCTATATCTAATCCAACCTTAGTGGAAGTTTATTATGTTGGGTTCACCCACAGTCTTCATCTCAGGCAACTTTATTTGCATGCCCATAACTCCAGCATAGGACAACCTAGCATAAGCAGGGCACACTATTTTCTTCAGTGACTCTCTAGATGCCCAAACAGAGTCCATGTTAATGTCTGAACTCATAATTTTCTGCCCAAATGTTCTAATTGTATATCTCTCTATGGAAGGTTCTACCATCCAGATAAGCTAATGTGTCTTACCTTCCCTTTTTTATTCCAATCAAATATGTTATTTATATCTAAAAATATTTCTAAAATTCATCTTTTTTTCTTCAGATTTGTGTTTTAAGTTTGCACCCAACAAAACTCTGAGACCATGCTCTCTTCACACTTCACTGTTGGACACAGCATCTTTAGTGTTATTATCTCCACAGGACGGATCAGGACCCTCTTTATGCTACCTTGACTCTCTTATTTGTCTTTGGAGTTATTTGGTTGATCTTGTCTTGATCCTAGACATTCTGTGGTAATTTGTTGAGATATGTGTGGTGGAATACAAGATTTCAGGAGCTGATGTTGTATTCTCAATCTCTGCTAGTTCTAGGCAGCAGAGTTTCTGCCACTGTGCTCCCTTCACATTGGACCCTGAGCTTTTTGTGATATGTAAATGACTTAGAGCTGCCTTCATATCATGCTGAGTTGTACAGAGGATTTGTCACTGTCCTCTGTTCGCCTGGCCCACAAGTCTCAGAAACACATCCTGAACATCACAGATTTTTAAAGTACTGCTCTCTGTCATCAGGCATGTAGTTCTGTCTGCCTGGGTCTTCAGAAGTATGTTGGTAAAACCTGCTCCCTCTCCATCTGAAACTCCCTTAAAGTCGATATGGATGCTCTTTCCAGAATGCCTCTCTTCAAAGTTCAGCTATGCAAGGAAGGAGTGAATCAACGAGACTGCTCTGGGGACTCTGTCTTCTCCTGCCAGCCTCTATTGGAAAAAAGATTTTTCCTCCTCTCCCCATTATTGATAATGACAAACTCAGTCTTCCAATATTTAGGATTTATTATTTGGAGCTTAGAAAGACTTTGATCCTCAAGCCTGACATTAAGATTAGTCACTCCTTGGGGACTCAACAGTCAAGTTTAAGATTGGAGTTGAAGGATGGCCTATTTCTACTTTCTGCTTCAGTCTTGTTTCTAGTTGGAAAAGAGCTTAATGCAAATTTATATATAAAAAAAATACCAATGCTTTGTCACCCCCCCCCCAACAGATCCTTTCCATTCTCCTCTACTCATCAGGCACAAACATCTTTAACCTCTTCTTTTCCAAAAGAACAACTTGGAATGCCCATGGGCTTATGGAAGTCTGCCTTCAGATTTGAGCCAGTCAAGGGAGACACATGTGAAAAGGCTTGAGGTTAGAGGTGAGGTGTTCCTCCTTCCAGCTCCCAGCTTACTTCTATGGAAAGTTAAAGCCCCAGCCCCTGGGTCCACTCACACATAACCCAGCTGTAGCTTCGTTCTCAGCAGCAGTTCCTTCCCTACACAGCATCTGGCAGAGGGATTTGATAACCTCTCCTCTCAAAATGTAATACAACATGCCCTCATTTGTTTCCCTTAAAGTTTTAGATGAATAGTTCATTCAACTTCCCTCCATTATCTTAGAAAATATGACATTTGCCTCCTCAAGGACTTCTGCTAGTGGATCCAATATGTCTGCATGATTTTACATCAATGTGATTTATTCCTTGGACGGTATCTAGGTCCACTTGGCCTCATGGATAACTTTTTCTGCTGCTCTAAAGGTCCAGAGCTTCCTGGCCTCAGTTCCTAGATTAGTTTCTTAAAGACAATGATTCAGATTCTTAAAAAAAAAAAAAAAAACTTTATCTCCCAGTTCCATGATGAGTGAGGATATACTAAGTACTGCACAAGGTCTAGTTAATCCCTTTAGCTGCTGTTTGAGGCACGCACTGTGGGCATGGTGATAAGATGACATTTTTTTTTCATGTGGAGTCTACAAGTGCCTGACACTAACAATTTTTCCATGATAGGCTGTAATTTTTAAAATGTGTGTAAGTAGTTAGTAACTGTCCCCATGAACAGAACTATTGTACCCATACCCAAGTGGCTATTACAAGGCAAAGCTACATACAAATTTGAAGATGTAGAATCAATAGTTACATAGTGGTAATTTGCTAGGACAATGTCAGAATGGAGTGGTTACCAACTTGGGTCCTCACATGCCAGGGCAACCATGTACAGCAGCCACCTCTGGCTTTATTACCGTGTACTTTGTGGGTATTTGAGAATCCTCTTCTAATATCTGTATTTTTTACAATCTCTTTTCATCTACTGTATCACTTTACCCTTATAGTTAACCTATTAGGAATCAATGAGACACATATATTTATGTATATATATATTCCACATTTGAAATATACAATAAGCCCCTCATAACTCCAGAATCTGTGCTTTTTTAAATTATTTTCAGCAACATATATCGTTTTCATTTTAACAACAACAAAATCTGCTTATTGCTAAACACATGGAAATAGAAGTTGGTCATATAAAGAAGATCTAAACCTGTTAGCTCATGATCCTGTGATAGCCACAGCTAACCTTTAGAACATTTTAGTCTAGGTTAGATTTACAGAGTTGAAGTCATTTTTATATATAAAACTTTGTGACCTAGAATTTAGCACCAGACAGATCTTACAGCCCTTCATATTAAAGCTATCACATGTTGGCTTTGATCCACCTGAGATATTGCTTATAAAACTGCTACTTGGAGAATTACTTTAAAGGGAAAAAAATGACCCTTCAGTATAACAGCCACTGTTGTGTAAATCACAGAGAAACAGCCCCAAGACGGAAACTTTGCATACACAGACCACCTGCACTCCTTAGTTCCCACTTGTTTTTATCTCAGGGCCTTGTGCATACTAGGCAAGGTCTCCACTACTCAGCTGCACCCTCAGACCCAAAACCTTTCTTAATCTAAGTAAAATTTTAATGACTCTTTCAACTTCATCTGAGCAGCGAATGGTGCTTGGTGTGGTTATCCTAAGACAAAAAGTCTTATTATTTAGACACCAACTAAATAAAGCAAATTAGACCCCTAATTAGAACACACCCCATGGGGAACTGTGTCTGGCGAGCTGTGCTTGGCCTGCCTTACCTGTGGATAATACCAATCTATAAGCAGATGAGAGAGGCAAACTAAATCTACTAGAAGAATTCAGGAATGTGGATTCAAGCCCAAGACCCCAGAATTCAAAGTTAGCCAATTCTTTGGAGTCAGAGAGCATAGATCTTTGGAATAGCACAAATAACACAATTGACACTTGAGTGAGTGATTTACTCCCGAGCTTCATGGTTTGATGCATTACCAAATGAACAACAAAGACCTATTTGATCACCATGCCAGATCTCTTCACCCTAAGGTCAGGACTTAAACACACACACACACACACACACACACACACACACCACACCACACCACACACACACACACCACACACACCACACACACACACACACACACACACCTCACACCACACACACACACACCACACACACCACATACACACACACCACACCACACACATACACACAAGGGGGCCCTTCAGGGAGGATCCACCCAAAGGTCTGACTTTGAAAATGACCTGGAAGGCTTTAACAGTGTATTATTGCCAGGTGCCAAGGAAGAAAAGCCTCAGGAGAGAGAAGTAGTGCACACAAAAGGCCTTCATTATGAAGATAAAGACTGGGATAAAGATCCCTTTAGAGTGACTTTTATTCCTTTGATAAATTTGTATTTGAAAAAGAAACAAAAAAGAAAGAAAAAAGAAAGGAGAGAGAAGGAAGAAGAAGGAGAGAGAGAGAGAGAGAGAGAGAGAGAGAGAGAGAGAGAGAGAGAGAGTTTACCAGCCATGAGAAGTCAGGCTGCTTTGTGCTTACAAGAACTAATTAGGCGAAGTTGATTCTTGACAGAGGAGCTTCATCTGTGGGTGAAATAGAAAGCTTTCCTAGGGAGTGGCTGGAAGGTTCAGCCATGGCCCGAGGCCCAGACCACTGGGCAGGGCAGCTTCCTGGTGGGAGAAGGAGCCACATTCCCCGTTATTTGCGACAGCCTGAGGACCCACAGGCTGCCTGCAATGTGCAGACTGCATAATTTAGCATGAACATTGCCAACAAATTTTGACTTTGGCTTTTTGACTGGTTTTCATTTAGCAGCAATTTCATTTTTCCCGGGACAATTCATGTTTTAATGAAGAAAAATTCAGCGACCTTTAGTCAACTTGGCAGTTGAGAAGGTGAGTGACATTGGTCCAGAAAAATCATGACTGAACTTATTGTCCCCATTAAATACCTCAGAGCAGCCATCAAGTAGTTCAGTCTCATGTGACCAGAGAGAACCATGTTCTGAAGAAATGACAACTGTGCATGCTCCTCCAGTCAAGCGCTTAGAAAGCAGCGGTAGCTCTATACCAGTCTGGGGTGACAAGGGAGCATAAAGACAGGAAAACTGGCCACATCATTAAGTACTCCACTATACCATAAATCGGCTCACAATGCCACACTTCCACACTTGCAGAACGCTATATTTTTACTCAGATACCATCACTCACACCTCTTGCCCACCCCACTTCCAACAAAATATTGGTATCCATACTTTGAGGGAAAAAGTATTTTCCCTGGACAGGCATTTCTCAGGCTGACAAGAGGGTGACTTTATACTTACCATAGTCTACCTTGGAAATGTCTCAAGAAAGGGGCAGGGGTCCAGAAAATGTCCAACTATCCCTCAGCTTTTGGGCCCAACTCTTGGTTTATGCATCATGTGCAGAGAGGAGAAGCAGATGATAATCTAGCTCCCGAGGCAAACTGGGGCCTCTAGGAAGGGAGCACAGCTTGTGTCCCCGGTATACACCAGCTTGAAAGCTACACTCTAGCATTTGGTTACTTTCTGCATCCAATAAATGTAGTTCTGACTTAGACCTCTTTGCCTATGTCTTGGTAATTCACCTTATAGCCAAATTTTAAACATGAAGTAGATTTTGAATTTTAAAAAAAATATTTTTGAGAATTTCATACATGTGTACAATGAAATATGATCACATGTACCTCCCAGTTCTTCCCTCCAAACTTCCCAGAACATATCATATCTCTTGTGTTTCTATTTATTTTTTGATAATCTACTAATTCTAATTAGTGTTTTCCAATGTGCATTAGCATGGGGTCATCCACTGGAACATGTAAAAAATTACCAGTGTCCACCTCCCCAATAGAGAATGATTCTTCCTCTTCCTTTCCAGCAACTATGCATTGCCAACAGCTCTTTGGTATGAGGTACAGAGCCTTCAGATCCCTATGGCATTCATGTGGCCTTTTGGCTCGATTTTCCTTCTGAAGGATTTTGCAGATAACCACAGCTCTGGCGTTAATGAGTACAATAGTCACTCGGTGACCATTCACAACTTGACTTCTCCCCAATTTCTGGGTCTCACATCACCTACCTCCTCTTCCATGGTGTTTCCAGAGTCTTGCTGGTGGTGAGGAGACTGGTATAGATGTCTCATTTAAGGCTGAACACTGACTCTCTTTTTCTCAGCAAGGTGAGTAGTTATGGATCTCTCCACTGATTACCACCCATTCAAAAGAGGGGCTTCTCTGACTGAGGTTGAAAGTAGCCTCGGTCTATGGGTATAAACACAAATATAAGTGAAGCCATTTCATGCTCATCAAAGAAACAATACACTAAGAGAATATTACAATTCTAAACAAAAACATACCAAACATAGGTGGGCTTAATTTATTTTTAAAAAAATCTACAGGATATAAAACCAGCTTACATGTTAACATTGTAGCTTAACATTGATAGTAGATGACTTCGTTTCCTAACCCTGCCAATAGACAATCATCTGAACAAAACCGAAGCAGAGAAAACACTAGAGTTAAAAGGTAATGTAAGTCGAGTGAATCTTAGCTTCTTCAGTAACTTTGCTTTTAACTTTTCAATCACTTCAAAAAGATACATAGTCAATCATTTGGCCAACTACGGAAAATAAACAATCACCAAAGACTGAGAAGCAATCAAGCCCTATCTGTATTGTTAGATCATAGAGCCATGAGTCATACAGTAGAAGCTCAGAAGACTATTGAAATTAGTGCATGATGAGCATAGCACAGCTGTGACATCACGAATTAAAGTCACTTTGGATATGCACACGGTTTTACTACTGTTGAAGTTCTTATTGCCAGCAAGCAAATTTTCTTGGTTCTCCAGTCAAGTTCACAAAGAAACTGGCCAGTAAAATTTAAACAGAACCAAATTACTTCTGGGAGGGGTTTTAAATGCTTTACTATGCCATCACCCAACCCTTGTCCTCTCCTGTGAACAGAAATGGATGCTTTATGTAGAGGTTACTCCTTCATTCCTGCCCTCCAGTGGAAATGATGCAGTAATTCCTAATGGATGCATATAGGAATGTGGTGACTAAGAAATGTAAATCTTTAAGTCACTGGAATTTCAGAATTGGGATTTCAATATAATATAGCTTATTCTGATTGATTTAACCACAGAAGTTTTATCTTTTAGATGTGAATAGAGAATGTGTAAAAAGACAGGGTGGGAAGTTCTTGTTGGACTCTTAGCAGAGCACACATTTTGTATAAAAACAAGTAGTAGGTTGTCTGCCTACTGCTTCAGCCTAGCAACTGACTCAGAGCATCACTTAAGCTGGCTGTGGCTTGTAGAGAAGGAGTGAATTAGCAAGACCACTTGTGTTTCCTGGTTTATTGTTCCAATGTGATACACAAGTAGCTATTTGTTTGGGATAAAAAGAAATGACCAAGTGTCAGACTGTGTTGAATGTTGGATCATACCAAACCTCTTATTTTGAGAAAAGGGCTATGAGCAACCAGCAATAAGAACACTGATCTCTATGGAAAAGACAATAGAACTGTTTTGATTATAATGTGAAAACTTGTTCATATTTATTTAAAGTTACCTACACTACAGAAAAACATAAAGAAGAAAGTATTAATCGCCCCAAACCCACCATTTAAAGTTAGTCTTGCCTAATTTTAGAGAGAAATAACTTCAGACATCTATGTATGTATGAAAGTCAATACACATGTTTTGTAGAGATAGGTATCTAAATAAAAGTAATAGTTATTTGAAAACTAAGAGACAGTCCAGTGAGAATGTGCTTGCTGTGCAAACTTGAAAACCTCAGTTCAGATCTCTAGAATATACATAAAGGTAGACTCTCTATTGAAAGATGGAGACAGGAGAATTCCCAGGGGCTTACAGGCTAGCTACCCTGTCCTGTAAAGAAACAGAGTAGAAGATGGGGATTGACAGCTGAGGTTTTCTTTCAACCTCGGGTACCACACAGGCAAGTACACACACACACACACACACACACACACACACACACAACATATACATATATATACAAAGACAAAAATACTATACAATTAATTGTGTCTAATAAGCATAGATCTAACTGTTAAAATACAGGTGAGAGACACAGCAAGGTTCACAATCCAGCCTTGCTGCAATTCACTGTCAGTGTGCAGTGTTCTATAGAGTGGGTCAAAGAACAAGATAATCTATATACCTACTAATAAAAACTTACAAAAATTGTCATGTGACCAAACATTCTATACAATGAACATAAAATGTTCCTGGTGTGTCCCAATTAAACACACCTACTTCAGAGAGTAAGAGAGTTTCTCAGGAAAATTCAGGAGCTGGCTATATTGGTGAAAATTTTAGGTGTGTTAGGATTTAGGGCAGACTTCAAGTTACTGTTCTGTTGCACAGCTGTGACCTCAGAACTGAAACAGTTCCTCTTGGACGGCAAAGGGAGGCTTATAGAACTCAGGAAGTAAACACAACTTCAAGGACTCAGGAGAGTCAGAAAGTTAGAGGACTCAGCCCTCACCTGAGGCTATAGAAGCAGCCACAGGGATGCAGAGAGAAATGCTCAGCTCCTGTAAGTTGAACAAGGAGCTCCGGGATGCAGCTTCTTACACGGGCGTTGTTAACTATGCTGGGTGGGCTTTTGAGAGATGCAGCTGCATTTGCAGAATGTATGCTCCTGGAAATAACCCAATAAACTCCCTGGTTCACTAAGTGAACCTTTTAGTTGCTCTGTTATTTGTGCCCCATCTGTGGTGAATAGATGTTTTCTTTCCAAGAAAAAACACATACTATGTACTTTTCATCACTAAGAAAGGTACACAATGTTTGGTTGTCCCCCTCAAGTGTGAAGAAAGAAACAGCATATACTACACTCAATTTCATATAAGCTTCATCTCATTTATCATGTGACTCAGGACCCTACTTTTGTCCATAATAAAGACATCTACAGAGGGTTCACTGAAGCATGAGCCACAAGATCCAGCAGATACCTAAGAATGATGGAGCTATTTAATCTGGATAAGAATGTTGTGTGGAGTCCATAACAATCTACAAGATAGGATCTAACTCTAAAACAAACCTACATTGTCCATAATAGATAATTATCCATCATTTGATAAGCAGGTATGGGCCCTACTTCACAACAAAAACCTGGCATGTGACAGTAGTTGGCCATATAACCAGATCATTTTGTCATGATATAGGTATGTTTAAATCCATCAAACTGGGTGATCAAGAGAGAAGTACACCACTGTCTAATGGAAAACAAATACCCAAGGCTGGATTTGAAGGAATCAACACAGTGCAAAGAAATCACATGAACAAAAAGCTACATACTCAGCTCATAGAACTTAGTGGTGAGAGGATCTCCTCCCAGCTGCAAAGGGACAAGGGTGGAGACTGCCTGCAGCTCTGTGAATGAGTGCTTTCTTACCTTGCATATAAGAGGCTCTGGCTTCAAATTCCATTTTCAAAAGAGAAAAGAAGGGAAAAGAAGATAAGGAAAAAAGAAGATAAGGGAAGGGGAGGGGAGGAGAAGGGAGGAGGGGAGTGGAGGGGATCTCAGTCCAGGCTCACAAGTAAGTTGGAAAAAATACCACAACAGGACTGCTAGCTGGATACTCTGGGAAGCCTCTGAATGTTAGTGGTAAAGGAAAATTCCCTAATGCACACAAGTTAAACTCTAGTTACTGGTTGTATGCATATAGAAGAAGAAATGTCATGTGGTAGACATGTTTGTCAAATTCCTCATCATGGGCTGCAGAGCTATCTCAAGGGGTTTCATTGATTAGTTCAGAGTCTGGAAAGAACAGAATTGAGAAATATGAAGCAAATATTTGGGAGGTAGCATAGGGTTGGGTTTGTGGGGGTGGGTATAAACAGATGTTCTGGGAAGCAACTAGACCCTAGCCTATTAACCTCACAGCCTGGAGGTCTGGAGAGGAAGGAAGTAAAAGCCTGGATATGTTTGCTCAGTGGCTATCTCACCTACAGGGCACATGGCACTAAGTTGGTCTGCCATGTTGATTTAAGACTCACTGATCAGAATACCCATAGGCTAAGCATCCTCTCAAAATGATACTGGAAAGAGCAAAAACAGACTGGGATGTTCCCAAGGCTTCTGCCTCCCCGCTTCCCTACCCTGCCACACACACTCAGGGCAATCTCCCCAGAGTGATTATTTTCAAGTTAGTTCTTAATATCTGTCTTCATTTTGTCTCCTGTAGTTTTTAAAGAATGGGTTTAGGGGCAAAGAGCAGAACCTCTTCAGTTGACTGTCTTCCTGGATCATAATAGGATTAGGGTTAAAGAAAGTACATAGAGAAAAAACAATGTCAAAGCACATGCAGAAAGCAAAAGAAGCGACATGGCTGAGGGGAGACTGGATGCTGAATGAAGAAAGAGAATTTATGTAGTTCCCTGACTTTTCATATATTTGTGGTTAAACTTGAAGTTATTGCCTAATTTCATTGTAACAAATTAGGCCCTGCTTACTAAACTCGGTCTCTGTGGTCATGTTAGAGACCATCACTGGCTTCATTCTTCCACAATCTCTAGGACCTTGATCTTGAACTCTTAGGCTAGATGCTGACATGTGTGAAACAGTGGGGAAGAACAGATTCCCTGCAGAAAGTCCAGGTCTGACATTTCCCAGAACGTCTAGAATGTACCTTCTTGCCATTATTCCCATGACTTGAAACTGAGATTTTCAAGTCCTTTTTGATAAGTAGAGTCTTGGCTGCTCTGTAAAATTAAATATTTCAAATATTTTTCTTTACTTTTATCCTTCCCTACATGTAGTCATGGAAGGCTCACACCAGGGAGGTGTTTTGGTTTCTTCTGTCAATGTGTAGGATTTCATTGTTGTCGTTACTATGTTTATCAAATTCCTCCTGGTTATGGGCCATTAAGCATTCCACCAAAAAAATATAAATTCTGAAATGCAAGGTAATTCAATGGGCTAGATAGCCTTTAAAGCTGAATCCCCATCCATGCACATGGGAGGCCTCTCCCATCTGGCCAGACCTAGCAGCTGAAATTCACTCAGAGGTTCCCCTTCCTGTCAATCACAGCATCCTGCTGTGAACCCCATGCTGACTGCAGCTCCTCTCACACAGACTATCATACCAGCAGGACAAGTAACCGCATGGGCTCTGGTCCACAGTGCTAAAGCCCGTAACATTCCAGGAGATAGCAATGAATCAATTCACGTCACCACTACAGCATCTCTGCTCTGCCCGGAGTCCTTCATCCCAGAGGGTCCGCAAATATTTTGCAAGCTGATACCTTGTCCAAGCTGTGCCTAAGCCTCTCACTTCATCCACCACTGGAATCCATGAACAGCACCTCAGTGGTGGAATGCAGCAGCTGCTCTGCAGCCGCACCACAGTCCCATGGACCTCAGCTTGGGACAGGAAGCCAAGAGGAATACCATAGCCAATTGAAAGGACAGGGGGGATTTCAGGAGGTAAAATTCACTGAGCCAAATTTGGAAGCTCGCCAAAGCACCTGGTTAACACCCTTTCTCTCCCCAGAAACCATGGGTCCGTGTGACCACCAACAGGCTGACTCTGGCCCCCAGGCACTATGCAATGTCCTTTTACATATAACTCCAAACTAAATAATAGGAGGAAATGACAGTGAAATATTGTTGAAATCAAGTGCCTCTCACTTCACACCTGTGCTCAGCTAATGTCAATCACAAACAATGAAGGGAAACATCACTGAAATAAAAATGAAGGTGTGGACGGGAGCCAGGGTAGCTGGTCATATTTTCTTTATGGCATTAGAGGGGCCTCCAATTCTAAAGAAGCGTTTGATGTTTAGGAGTGAGAGAATAGGTCAGATTGAAAGAGGTAACTTCCTTGCCATGATGCTGCTCTGAATAGTCTTTGATGAGAGGCAAGGAATTCACAAATTCATCTTCTTTAAAAGCAACAGGTGAGTAAATGTAAACTGATTGAGGAATCACTCAACTTGGTGGTAGCAATGGCTGTTTCCTCCTCCTCCTTTTATAATAATAATAATTTTAATATAGTAATAATAATTGACTAATGACAAAATTGTAAATTTTGTCTTACGATAAAGAACTTTACCAAGCATTTCACATGAATTCTTATTTAGATTCCTAATAACTATAAATGAAAACTACCATTAGCTTCATTTTCTACATGAAAACAAACAAACAAAAAATTTTCTAAGTAACTACCATTCTCAGGAAATAGAATTTTGAACTAATTCATTGTTTTCATTACTATTATTTGTCTGTGTTCTCTTCTTGATTCAAATAATGAAAAACAATTAACAGCCAGAAGTGAAAGACACGAAGAATCAATAAGAAAAGAAAGTGGGCACAACTATATATAGGGCAAGGAGGAAAACCTGTAATAGAGAAGATATTCTCAAGGTCAAAATTAAGAAATTTTGTTATAGTCATTCAGTGACACTAACAGATTCAGATAACATTTGGAAATTGGGTATTTTACCTTCTGGGAAGGACTTTCCACAGTCTCTGCTCTCTCCCTCATTACTCCATGCTCTTCACTCCATACTCTCCTTCTGTTCCCTTCTTTTCTCAGTTCCTGGAAGGCACACCTCCTCTCCCAAAAGCCAAGGCAGGCCATTGTCCCCTAACATGTCTATGTCTCAGGCACTGTACAAGACTCTTACTATAAGACTCTTACTATAAAAAATGAAAGGCCTCCAGTTCTTGCCCCTGAGAAATAGTTAATGGTTGAATATAGAGATAAGAATACAAACCATAATACTCCCATGAGAAGATAAACACTAACTGACCAGTGCTAACATCTTTCAGATGAACATAATCCAAATGTATATTTTTAAGATGGGATTACTGTTTTCAATGCTGATTTTTATTCTCCACCCAGTTTGGACCAGTGCAGGAATCTAAACCAAGTCATTTCTCCATCTCTACTAACCCATGTGAAAGATGACACCATTTCTTAAATTTTAAATGTAATGACATCATTTTGTCTTAGACGATCTTAGCTGCAGTCTCATTTGTAAAGGAGTACCCTCTTGTTTGTCTCAACTCTACCTAACCAGGTTAGATTGCTCTTGTAGCCGTTCCTGCCTAGGCTTTATTGCTAGACATTTTATAGAATAGTGCAGACCAATGGTCAGGCTTCAGGAAGAGGAGCATGGTGGGACCTTCTTTACTCTCAGTTCCAATGCTTGTGTTATTCTCTTCTGTATCCAAAACTTTTGCATGGTCCTTTAATAAATGACATGGGGAAGTCAGTCACTGTAAGTCAATTTAATTATAACTACTGCCTGAAGTTCACTATAAGAAACCCTTTAAATATACAAGAAGCCATATGGGGCTGCTATGACTGCTTTTGTCTTAAAATAAGTGGAAAGATTGCACAAAGCAATTCTAAGCATTAGGATCATTGCATCTAAACTAGGTACAGTATCATAGCAAGTGAGCAAAATCATGAAATGTCACCCCTATTCCTTTGGGAGAAATAATAGTCCTTTAAAAAGGTCTTCATTGGTCAAAGACCCTTGAAACAATGTGTTCTTCAGAAACTTTGCCAAAGGCTTACAAGCCAGAAAAAGTGGAACTGATTCAGAATGTATTTACCATATCAAAGGAGTTTTCTGCTCCTTGAAAAACACCATTTTCAAAAATAGTTTTAATTTATTTTAGGAGGATCCTGGGACACTCTGGTGTATAAAGATCAAGATTCCAAAGCCAGGTGTTTCTTGAAAGTTTATAGTTTAGAAAAAGAGGAAAGAGATGCAAAAACAAAGCAAAACAAAATCCAAATCATAGATGACCAATATAAAGTCATTCTCAAATTGAATCTCCACTCAGAATACATAGGTCATGTAGACTAAATCTAGCCTCCGTGAGCATGGTCTCAGGTCTAGCCTCCCATGAGCATGGTCTCTGGTCTAGCCCCCATGAGCATGGTCTCTGGTCTAGCCCCCATGAGCATGGTCTCAGGTCTAGTCTCCCATGAGTATGGTCTCTAGTCTAGCCTCCATGAGCATGGTCTTGGAGAACAGAAAGGGCTCATTTCCCTTGCAGCACTTTTCACAGGATTCCAGCTGGAGCCCATGAAAGTCGTTCAACCAGGCAAGTCCTGGCACAGGAACTATAGCCAGTGCTAATATTTATTTAGCAATTAAATTTCACAAAGTTCCATTCAGTGTACCTGAAAGAGAACAGGCAAGAAAGTAGACAGTTTGGTGCAGAAGGGAAGCGCTAGAATAGAACTTCAGAACACAAAGTGAGGAGGCAGCTAGTATGAAAGTCAGGGTGAAGTTTCAAAGTTAACTAACATCCCATAAAACTTTTTAAAAAGTTAGTTTTCTAAGCAGATAAAGTGTGTGAAATGGGCCATGTACATTTCTACTTGCTTTTGCACAGAAATGATGGAAGACACAGTAGGGGAGATTTTAGGTGGAGTCATAAGTCAATAACTTGGAGTGTCAGGGTGAAGGATCTGCTACAGTTATACTGAAAGAGTTATGCTTTATCTTATGATAAGGATGACTGATAGTGGAGAAAGTATCCAAGGGTTAGTGTGGGTGTGGCCTGATGTATGCATGTATGTGGGTGCAAACACTTTTGTGTGCATGTGTGAAAGGCTGAGTTCAGTACCAGGGATCTTTCTCTGCTACTCTTTGCCTTATTTTATGAGACAGTGTCTCTCACTGAGTCTGTAGCACCTCTATTCAGCTAGGCTGGCTGGCCAGCAAACTCTGGAGATTCAACTATCTCAGCTCCCCTTAGCACTGGGATTACAGGCTTGCCCCGTCACACCTAGATTTTACTTGAATGCTACGTGCGTGAACTCAGGACTTAATGCAAGTACAGAATGCACTTTACCTCTCCTCAGCCCCCAAACCAAGGAATTTATTTTATTATTATTATTATTATTATTATATGCTTTAATGTTTAGCTCTGTAGGAAATGTGAAGAAACAAATGGACTGGAAGGAAGCTGGTGCCAGCAAGGCTGGTGCCTAGTCTAGCCACGACACTGAACAAGGCCAGGAAACAAGACGGAGGGAAAGAGCACCAAGGAAATGTGCTTTCCTCTGCTCTGCTTTGCATTGTGGGTACTAACTTTCTTTTCCTGGCATTGACTGCTAACTAGATCCTGTAGGATTTTAATAAAAGAGTCACCAGTACAGACTGAACAGTAAGAGCAAAAAGAAAGCCAGTGTTTATCAATATCCTTCTGGTCTTAGAAGCCACGCTGGTTTCTGACTTTTGGACGCCTGGAGTACTGTCTTTTTGCCTAACTGGATAACAGGAGCACAGAGACCAAAGAACTAATGCAAAAGTCCTTACCAAATCCAGGATCATGGATGTAGAGGTGAAGAAGACAGTGAGGACAGACTAAAGTTTCCAAATAGCAAGCCCAGATAAAGATAATAATGCTAATGATTTACTCACTGTAAGAGGATGCAGGGATGCTGCTAGATGTTTCACAATATAGCAATTTATTGCTATAGCTTGGATTTTGAATGTCCCCTAAAGATCCATGGGTTGACGGCTTGGTGCACATAGTGTGGTACTATGGGGAAATGGCAGAGCTTTAGAGTGAGCCATAGTGAAAGGACATTAAGGACATGGAAACCCTGCTCCATTCTTTTTTGTTTTTTGCTTTCTGGCCATAAAATGGCACCTGCTTCTGCCACCCACTCCCGCCATGATAATTTGCCTCTCTTCTGGGTCAAAGGCAAATGAAACTAAGTGAGCGTGAACTGATACCAGGACCAAAATCAAACTCTCCTTCCAGGTATCTTGTTATAGTATGCATTTGATCCTAGCAATAAACATTCAAGGCAAAAACAACATAAAATCTACTAATCAGAAGAACTAAACCCATAGAATATAAGTAACTGAGCCACAATTACAATTAGTTAATGATAGCATATGAGTTGGCAGCATAGAATGAGGGCAGAGAGAGCTAAGACAGAAAACTCAAATCTAGGCTTACAGGGTGTCCATATGGAGAGTGTCTCCTGGAGTCTGGATGCTCTGTAGCTGGAAATGTCTGTAAAGGGTAATGATATGGAGGTGCAGAGTGTTGTTTTATAACTGTCAAAGCTATGGAATGTTAGGTGGAAAAAAGACCAAAATGAACTTTCAAACCTTGGCAGTGGATTCGTTTGTATAATTGAGGCAGATGAGCTGACCCATTCTGTCTAATGCAGAGTCTGTAGACAAGTTCACTTCCAATAAGCCATCTCCCAAATTATAGAGCTATGCATTTGTGACCTAATCCTCAAGGTTCCCTGTTGCATCACTAAATTGTCAGCACTTAATAAATTAGATGGGGGAGTTTCTTGGCAGCATTATCTATATATAATTTAACCAGTCAATCAAACACCAAGTATTTGCTGTGTTCTTGAAAAAAAGCAAGTCATATATTAAGCTCTACAGGGGATTTAAGAGAAGCCAAAGACACTCTATCTTCCCCTAAAGATCTTCATGCACACAGATTTTTTTTTTGAGTTTTATGTAACTTTGCCCTATGACTTTACATACTACACACAAGGAAAAACTCATTAAATACTCAAAGAATAGGTTTTCCCACAATAAGGAGGTATTGAAATTATTACATTTTTTTTAAAAAAAAAAAAAACCTCAGTTTGATAGTAACTTAGGGCACTTTAAAGATGTCTAAGATTTCCCATGTAGCCTTAAATAAATTTTTGTTGGTAGCAGGAGTAAGTCATGAGATGAAATCACTCAATATTTATTGAACATTCCCTGTGTGAAGATAATGCAATATATATTGGAGATGCAAAGAAAAGCAAAACTTAGCTCCTGATTATTGAAGTCTGCTGAAAACCATACATGGTAAGAGCAAGGACTACAGAGTGATGTATAAAATGTTAGGTACTGGGTGTGGCCAGGGTAGATAAAAACAAACAAAACAAAACACATCACTCACTGTGGAAGGGCATGGGACATGCTTACAAAAGGAGGTGAGGCTAAAGCTGGCCTATTGTTAAGAAGTCACAGTTGCCTAAAGAGGGACAGAGCCTTCTAGGTAGAGATACACAGCATCCGCAGTGTGACGATCTCAGAGCACATGGATATTGGGGTACATGACAGTTAAAAAAGCTAGAAGGAATGCTGAATAAATGACAGAGGTCTGCAGAGTCACAGAGAGAAGCCACTGGAGGACTTTTGAAGGAAATGACTACCTGGTTCTCTGTAGAGTGATTTTGATAGTGTATAGGATTGTACTTGTCCTGCAGCAGTGCAAGGTACTAGATGAATGAGACAGGAGGGTAAGGGCACTTAGGAATAGCCACAGACACTGAGATGAGAAACAATGGCAGTAACGCTTTTCTCAAGTCAGCCAAGACTCCTGTTCACAATCACCTTTGGTTTAGATGCGTAAGTGAAAGAAATGTGCCTTCTCTCTTCTACTGATTTCATTTAACATAGCTTATAACACTTTTCCCAGACAGTTTACTAAGAAAAAAGAGGCCTTTAAGATTAAGCTGAGCGAGATGGAAAATAGGATTGTAAAACTCCACCACAGTCACCTGGAGCTGGGGCTCCAGGCATGCCAGTCCTGGCAGGCTTCGTGGGAAATGTGCCGAATCCAAAAGAAGACACCATGAACTGGGAACTCCAGACTTGCAGTTTTCTTTCTTGTCTTGTTGTTTTGACACTGTAACCTATCTTTCCTAAAACTAGGCATTTTAGTTACGGTTTCTACTGCTGTGAAGAGACACCAGGGCCATGATAACTATTATAAAGGAAAACATTTAATTGAGGTGGCTCACTTATAGTCTCAGAGGTTCAGTTCATTATCACCATGACAGGAAGTATGGTGGCATGTGGGCAGATGGGTGCTGGTTACAACTGGAACAGGAGGCAGCTGGAAGTCAACTGATTGTCACACTGAGGGAAGCTTGAACAAAAAAAAGACCTCAAAGCCCGCCCCCACAGTGACAGACTTCCTCCAACAAGGTCACCTGTCCTAATAGTGCTGCTCCCTTTGGGGCCATTTTCTTTCAAAGGTTTTGTTGTTGTTGTTTTTAATCTTATGTATTTTTATAAAACGTATTAGAGACTGTTATAGCTTATAAACAGTGGACAAGAGAGAGTTTCAAACCATGAAACAGTAGTCACATGGAGGGTTTATTAGAAGGGTGAGGGAAGCAGAGTGCATCTTCTGGAGAGTTCAGGAGAGATGAAGAGACAGACAGACAAGAGGTAGGTGGGGCCCACCTTTTAAACAGGACTTAACACATGCACATACAGAGTGGTAGCTATGTATAGAATGATGTTGTCAGGACCCTGAGTAGGCCAAAGTACTGCCTGTATACTGGCAAGCACATGCATGCAGGAATGACACATCCTGTCATGTCCCCAAGGGATGGGCCAGGCAATGTCTGAATGTTAACATTTTGTTCATCATAAAAAGGTAAGGAGTTAGAAATGAGTAGCAAACGGGGTAGAAATGAGGGTACTGAGTTCTCAAAACTGCTTCCTGTTTACTTGGGAAGTGGTGCTCATCTTTGAGGAGCCCTACAAAGCTGGGATACTGGCCACGTCCTGAGGTAGATGTTTCACTGCTGTTCCTGCTCTGTGGAACCAGAGTCACTTGGATCTGGCCAGATGCTTTCCAAGGTGGATCTAAGTTGGTTCCCTGGAGTTCTTGGTCCAGTTAGAGCTAGAGGAAATACACTACTTTTAGTTTGCTTTACTTCGTGTTTTTGAGAGTGGAACTTTACACTACACACAACAAATTTTCAAATACAACAAAGTGTGACTTGGCTACTAAAATATTGGGCTATATTGGTAGACACATGCTCTGGCCATTTGAACTGACAAGCCAAAAAGAAGACATAAAAATGATAAACAGACATTCCAAAGCCCAGTCACATGCAAGGAGTTGAAGAAATGGTGGTTAGGACAGTAAGTGTCAGTTAATAAAAACAGGCGAAGATAATGAAAGCCAGGGCTGGCAAATCTGTAGGGAAACAAATACTTCCAAAGCCAATAGGAATGCAAACTGAGAGCAGCCTGTGCTGGGGCCACCACTGTGTTACCCCCAGGTCTAGGAGGGCAGTGTGGTCCCCAAAGCATCAGCATTCTCCTTCCAACAACAAAACATCTTCCAGCTGTACCACCCGGATCCATCACTGAGAACTTTTGTCATGCCTTGGAACAAGGAAGGAGTGGTTATCTTGGGTCCCCGCATGCTTAGTGCTGTGTCCTTTGGTCTCCTTACAGCTTCTTGCCTTCCTCTCCTCTGTCCTCCTCTCTCTCTCTCTCTCTCTCTCTCTCTCTCTCTCTCTCTCTTTCTCTCTCTCTCTCTCCCTCTTCTTAGCTACAGAACAAGTCTAGTCTAGGAAACTCACACACATGTTGTTCTTACTGCTTGTAAAGATGTTCACATTTCAAAAGAAATTTTCTTCTTAACCCATTTTTGAGCAATGTGTAACACACATTTCTGCTGGAAGAACTGCAAACCTCTATCCCATGAAGATGATACAGAAAACATCGGACTCACAGAGGAAATCAATGCATGGGAACACAAGCACATATGTGATGGATTTCAGACATATTGGTAGAGTTAAGGAGAACACAATTGTACTCCTGTCCTTGGGAGGCTTTGCTCATAGATCCTGGCAGAAAATAATGTTTTCCCAACCAAAATGTGAGACCATCCTTCAAGCACAGCGACCCAGACAGAAACCTGATAGTTTCTCATTCTTTTGTTGAGTACTGAGGATACTCTATTGAATGGGATGTGATCCTCTGAATTTAAAATAATGGAAAATATAGAATAATACATGAATATAAATAATATAATAACTAAAAAGTTAACTTTTATTAAGCACTTAGAATATTCTAGATATCCTCAGAAGTTTAAGGCTATTAACTCATTCCTACTTAGGACCAAAGAAAAACAACTTTTTCAAAGCCCCACAGCAGAAGAGACATTCAGAATGTCTATTAAAAATAGATGTCTTGGTGCTAAAGAGATAATTTGGGAGTTAAGAGTACTTGCTGCTTGTTCATAGGACTGGAGCTCAATTATCAGCATCCAGGTGATGGCTCAAAACCATCTGTAACTCCAGTTCTGGGGATCCTCCAGTACTCTTTTTGGCATACATATGATTCACAGACATACATGCAAAACAAAACAAAACAAACAAAAAAATAACAAAAAACCACTACCAATATAAAGAATTTTTAAAGTATCTATATGTATAATTTATTACTTTATATCATTAAGATGGGGCTTAACATATCCCAAGCTGGTGTATAATTAGCTATAAAACCCAATGATGACCTTAAACTTGGGTCCTTCTGCCTCCATTTCCTGAGCACTGGGGTTTCAGACATGTACCAGCATACACGAATTATGAAGTGTTGGATTTTCATGTATGCTAGGTAGGCACCCTACAAACAGAGCACATCTCCAATTCTTACCTATTTGATATGTACGTATATTTAACAAACTATCCTCTGTATTTGGACATTCAATGTTCATAATGTGAAATTTGTTTTGAGGTCAAACCTTGGGCATCTGTTGGGTGGGATGCAGTGATCTGAGTACCAGAGAAACAATATATGGAGATCTCCAACAGGATCTCATTATATCATCCCTTCTTGAATCACATCACTCATAGACTGCAAGGACAAAATGGCACAAGCCAGCCAGGGCATAGGTGAGTTTTAAGGCTAAAGTCTGGAGAGGTAAGTGCATGGTCAAGAAATAGGCCAAAAGAAAGAAGGAAGGTAAGAAGTCCATTCCAGCAGATGGAAGGAGGTGTTGTAGAGCAACGAGCTCTCCCTGCAGCAATGCTGCCCTCCTGGTGACAGACAGACTCATGATTTAGAAGGAAGCACCACAGCTCACTTTGTCTTCTCATTCAAAGGCTTAGAGTAAGTGCATTCAAGTGCTGTGTTTTACTTTTGCCTGTTTATTGCCAACAACTGGAGGGGACAGAAGTACTTCTGCCTGAAATGTCAGGGCCCAGGGGCATGCTTCGAAAGTGCAAGCCTGACAATGACCTTCCAGCATGACTGCAGAACACAAACACCATCAGCCTTGACCCAGGCTCTTCAGAAGCAGCATCTGAGAAGTGTGATCCTTGTTGACAAGCCTCCTATGAATGTCCCAGGAGATGCTTCCCAGCAGTAAATCGTGGCCCTGTGATGAATCACAGGACTTCCAGAACTTCTGGGAGTGGAGAGAGGCCGAGACTGTTTACTCTTTCAGACTAAAAGAAAAGACTGTGATTCATTAGCAGATAGGCTTTGGAAAGACAGGGCCAGTGTGGTGGTGATGCTTTCTGATGACCTGTACTGAACTGAACGGTAAATGGTTCTATTTCTAGAATTAACACTTGATTTAAGCAATACACATAAACACCCTGGTCATGTGGCTTTTCACTGGCTCCAAAATCTAGAACCCTGGAAGCATAATTTGCCCAAGACAACACTAAACCTTGCTTCTCTTCCAGAAAGGGGAAATGTGGAAATACTATTTCTTGGAGACAGCTTATATCAATTTGTGCAAGAAAGCATCTATGTCAGCCTGAACATGCTTTACTTCTTAAAAGGATAAAGAAACAAGTGTAAGAAAGAGAGAAACTAAGGTAGACAATTTTAGAATTGTGTTTATCACAGGACACATCCAGAACTCAGCTGCTTTCAAATGCCTAAATAAATGAAATTTAAGTCCTAAGAAGTACTTTTGTTTGCCTCATTCAATAAGTGCTACAAAAAGCAAAAAATAATTAGGACAGCAAATACAGGGTCTTCTCTTTTTTTACAATTTTATTTTATTTTTTATTATGTATCTGTGTGTGTCACATGTGGAGACCAGAAGAAGGTATCAAATCCCCTAAAGCAGGCATTAGGAGTTGAGACATCTAACCTGGATGCTGGGTACCAAATTCTGGTCCTCTGAAAGAGTAGCAAGCTTTCTTAACTCTACAGACATATTTCTACTGTAAGATTCTTCTTCTTAAATAGAAAAAGAAAATTCCAACTAGGATAGGAAGTGGACCAAATAGAGTCTTCTTTATGAGCCACCAAAGAGAAAAGAGCACAATGTCCAAGCTCCCTGCCCAGGGCCAGATGGCTAGTGAGTCACCTAGCAGTAATTTAAACTCTGCACTAGAGTTTAGTTTATAATCATGGATCAGGCATTTTAATAAAAGGAAAAGAGAATCTTCAGGAAACTTTCTATATCCTTATTCTATGAAAGTGGCTAATGAAGACAGAGGCTAATTCAACCTAAGACTGTTGTGAACCGAAAGATGAAGGAGGTAAGAAAAACAAGTGCCAACTTCTTAAAAACATAGATTTAAAGGTCTAGTAGATTCTGAAAAGCATGAATGTAGCAGTTTTAGCATTAGTTTTTGCTTTGTTTTTTAATTTTACAATTGGTCTGTATAAGAAAAGGCACAGATATTAACAGTAAATGTGATTTAAGTTTGTCCCAAAAAGAGCAGTGGGTGAGGACAAAAGTCCACACACAGTGTAACTTCACTCCTCATGGGATGGGGTCCTGAACCAAGTCACCTGAGCCCTCGGCACCTGTGTCCCAATGTCATAATTTAAGGCCAATGAAGCTCACATTATCACCACAGGGTGTGTCAAAGCTTTAGTCCATTTGAAAATGAGAAAAGAAAAAGATTGTTTTTAAAGTATTCAGGACAGTGATATTGGCATGATAAATAAAATATAGAGCTAAAACCACAACCATTAATGAACAGTTTTCTTCAAGAATAAAATAACTTGATAATATCTAACAACACTGAATCAGTTCAACAAGATGCCCCACATTCTCCTAACTTGAGTTTCATCTGTTTGTTTCTTAAGGGAATGTGAAGCCCAGGCATCCCTGTTACACTTCTACCCTGCCTGCACCAACCTCCCCGGTTTTAAGGCAATATGTGTCACTGAGCTGATTATAGACAGAAGAACAAGTCTTCTGATTGAGGAACCTGATTGCCCCCAGTGGCTTCGCAGCAGGGAGGTGGCCTTCTGAGAATCGGCCACAGTTGGAATTTTCCCATAGTTTGCACAACCACACACAAGTCAGACTCACCTGCTCACTAAACCCACTCCATCACTCCAGTTATTTTCTATCATTTCTTCCTGAGTCTATTTAGAGATTTTTTTTCAAATAAGGTAAACAACTAATATTTCTTATTGGTCTTACTACAATATCAATTATAACCATGCAAATGCTTCATGAAATGTGATGAACTTTGCTCAGACTTTTTATCAGTCAGGCTGATATAATAAGAAATCCTCTTTCTTTGTTAGGCATATAGATATTTCTTTCTCATGAAACAGAGAAATGACAAGTAAGTACAAAGCCAAGTTCATGAAATGGCTATGCCCAGGTGGTCCAAAGGATGGGAAAATTCCTTGGTTTTCTTGAATCAGAGAGATAAATAATATAAGAGCTAAAGGGCTCCCAGGGAAAGTGAAGCCCTACAGTCCTAATACCCACATTGGCGAGCCCAAGAGTCCACACCATATGAGATCAAGAGAAGGTGAGCAATGAGGAAGTGAAAAATCCACTTGGAGCTGTCAGTGGAAATATACGAGAACTGGAAATCCAGGCTTATGTAGCATGTGGCTATGAGCATAACATACCTACATGGCTAGAATTACTCAGAACTGAGAAATTAATTTGAAAACTGGAGTAAGTCCAGATAAATCAAAGGATTCTTGCATAATACTTAGTACAGGAATACTCCCACAAGCCAGACACACAGAACTCCAACATAGAAAGCTTTTTGTGCTGGAGATGATGTGACAGAAACACAAACACAAGCTTTTATGGTCAAATGAATTGACAGTCAGAAGAAACAGTAGATACTTACTTTAAAAAAAAATTACCAAGACTAGAAATGGTAAAATATATCACATGGAACAAAATCACAAGAGTAAGTCCTAAGTTATCAATGACATTCTTGAGTGTAAATGGACTAAAATTTTAAATTAAAAGACACAAGCTGCCTATTTTGTAAAAATAAAGTTCCACTGTGTCCTGCAAAGAGTCTTTATCAGTAATGACACACAACAATTAAAATACCATAAGTAGATAGTCCCTGCAAATTAAAAGAGAGCTAATGCTTGTATCTGACAAAACAGACTTAAAGATAAAAATTGTGAGAAGATACAAGAGATCTGTTCCATCAGGAGACAACGAACTAAACAGTTAATTTTATAAAAAACAGATATTAGTAAATCTAAGGCAAAAGAAAGCCATGCTTAGGATGCTAAAGAACATAAGTTCATGGCCAGCCCCAGCTACATCTCAATACTGTGTTGGTATCACTGAAAGATGGGAGAGATAGAATCAAATGCAATAAAGTGTAGAACTATAAACACTACTTTCATATAGAAAGATGGTCCAGACTGTCCTCCAATTAATAAAGACACAACAGAATTCAACTGCACTAGAGACAAAAGAGACCAAAAAGACACTTACAAAACAGTTTTTCCAGCAACTAAAAAATGAATTTTAATTAGTGCATGAAACTCTTTTTGGAGTAGACCACAGATTATGCAGCAAATGAATCTCAGAAAATTCAAAATCATCAAGTACCTTTTCTGACCACATGGAATTAAAAAAAAGAAATTTACAAAAAATAAAAAAAAATCAATTTCAGAAGACATAGAAGACTTAACAACATGCTGCAAAGCAAGGTACAAGTCATAGAGTAAATCAAAAAGATGTTTTATATAACAGTAATAAACTTGATCAGAGAAATCAGGAAAAAATTGTATTCCCAACAGATGTAACACATAGAAATAAGTTTAACCAATGAAGTGAAATATCTATAACGAAAATCACAAGATGTTGAAGGTATGGAGGAAGACACAAGAAATAAGTAGTGGGGCTAGAGAGATATCTCAAAAGGTAAGAGCACCCATTGCTTTTGCAGGAGACTCAGGTTTAGTTTCCAGCATCCATATGAGTCTGACATCTATCAGTAACTCTAGATCCAGGGGATCCAGTACCCTCTAACTACCAAGGGCACCTGCACACAGTGCACATAAGCTCGCTCACAAAGGTACACCGACAAATCAATTAATTAATATATTTTAAAATAAATGAAGACCTTCGATGATCATTCATTAGAAGAATTTATGTTGTTTAAATGTCCATGCTCAAAGGTCAATGTAACTCACATTAAAATATCAATAATAATTTTTACAGAACTAGAAAAGGCAACTCTAAATTTAATAAGAAATCACAAAAAACCAATTTACTAAAAGAATCACAGGAGGACAAAAGAATAAAATTGGAGGTGACAAACTATCTGACTTAAAAATGTACTATAAAACTATACTAATCAAAACAGTATGGTGGGCTGGAAATGTAGTTTGGGGCAGAGCACAAGGCTAGCATGCATAAGGTTCTTGAAAAATTGCCACCATAAATAATAACAACAACAATACAACCAATGCAGTATTAATATTAAAAGCATGTGTAGACCAATAGAGCATTCAGAATAGCTGCACTGATTAGCAGTACAGTGTTGTAATAGGTTGTAGCCTGGACTTTCCAGGCCTGGGCCAAAGCTTTGGACCCATTCTGAGCCCCGTTTAGCCTCAAATAATCACACACAGGCTTATATTATTTTTACGCTGATTGACCTAGGGCCCAAGCATATAATTTGTTAACTTCTTCATGTGAACTCAGCCCATCCTGTTCAGCCTCACAGCTCAGTACCTTTTCTCAGAGCAGCATTTCAGCTTCTTTCCTCTGCATCTGCTGCCATCTCCTCGTCATGTCTGTTGCGGCTCTCTCTAGTGGCTCTCTGGCATCTGTCTCTGTTCTTCCTGTACTCAGAGTTTTCTTAGCCTGGTAGCCCCGCCCACACATCCTGTCTGCCTTTTAGCCAATCAGCTTTTATTAAATCCATAGGCAGGACAAATATTTAAAAGGTAACATATGATCCCACTACAGTATAGTCTTGACTAATTTACCAGCAACACATATGGAAGAAGGACAGCCTCTTTTATAAATGGTGCTGAGAAGACTGGACACTCACATACACAAGAGTGAAATTTGATGCTTATAACTTGCCCTATAAAAGTTACTCAAAATGGATCAAAATCTTAAATATAAGACATGAAGTTGAAAGTGTAAGAAGAAATATCATTTGTAATTTCATCACAATTAGCAAATAGTGTTTCACTAAGACCCCAAATACACAGAAAGTAAGGCAAGCATAGACAAAAAGTTAACTTACAAGAAGGGGGAGGTGGAGTTCAAGCTATTCATTTGCTAAAGAATCAGTTTTCACAGCATAATATTAACTTTAAAAAAAACAGTAATAAAAAACAAAAGTAATGAAGCCTCAGTTAGATACCAGTTCATGCGGCTAACTCTGGCAAACATATGGAAAAAAAGCAAATTCTTATGGATATAGAAGGCTCGGAAAAATATAAATAGGCTACTTATTCTATAATTTCATCCTTCAAGAATATGAGTGGTAGCATTTTCAGACATGAAAAGATACTGTCATCATTATCATCAGTTTCTTGCTAAGAAAAACATCTTTTTATAAGGTTTGCATTTTATTGCTCTTTAACAGAAAGAAAATATAGGGCTTAGAATGTCGGTCAGTAGTAAAGCTCTTGCTCAGCAGGAGTGAGGCTCTGGGATTTGATCTACAGAACTGGAGAGAGCTGATCTAGAAAGAAACAAGGACACACACACACACACACACATATAATATGTATATAATATATATAATATATATGTATATACATACACACAAACTCATATGTATATCAGAAAGACTAAGTGTTGCAAGACCTTTCTGGAAGACAGAAAGTTCAAGATTAGCCTGGGTAACTCAGAGAGGTGTGGGATATAGCACAGTGGTAGAATACTAGCTTCTACAAACATACAAATCAGATGTTAAATGCAAATAAAAAATTAATACATTGTTAAATCTAAATATTTTATTTACTAAAGATGATAATGAGCAAGGTAGAATCAAATTAAATAAATTTAAAACAAAATTTTTGCATAATAAGAGTATGAGGAAGTTGCATCGCCTCAAGTCCTTCTTTTGTTTATAAAGATATTGAGCACATCTTGTTATTTCTATAGGTTAAACGTATAAAGGTATGAATGTGCCAATGTGTACACACTCATTATTTTTGTTTCCAATTTAATAAGAATGACCCATGTTTATATGAGCTCTTGTGTGTGTGGATCTGAATAAAACATATCATAATATCCAGCCAGGAGAACAGCAATTCACAGCAAAACAGATGAATCTCAGAAGGAGTATATACTCTGTGAACCCATTTTTAAAATGTGCTAAAAGCTAGCAAAACCAATTTATTGGTTTATTAAAAGTCATGAGAATGGCTACCTTTGGGAAGGAGGAAAAAGCTAATGGCAGGGAAAGATATAAGGGGGAAGCTGGGGTGCACATAATATTATAATTTTTGACTGGAGTTGTGGTTACTATTATATGCTTAGACTAGTTTTATGATAATTCACATAACTGCATAATGTTGTGAATTTTTCTGTATGAATAGGCCTATCAATAAAAAATTAGTTTATTTTAATGTAAAATTATCACCAAAATAATATAAGCAAGTTGTATAGCTCTTAAATTTAGTAAAGGGCAAAAGAAATGGAAAACGTGATTGGTTGAGGGTTTTTCTAACATGCACAGGGGTTGGATTTGGATCACTAGCATTGACTGCACAAACCATCACTGATCTCAACACCTGTAAATTACAAAACTTTGGAAATAGAAACAAGAGGGTCAGAAGATTGTCATTTTTAGTTATACCATGGGTTTAAAACCAGCCCGAGCTACATGAGACATGATATCAAATAAGGAAAAAGAAGAACATGTGTAGTTAAGCAATAGAAAGAAAAAAAGAAACTAAGAAAGGCATGATAAAAGGCAAAATAATATAGCAGAAGTATTCCAAGCAGTTCAAGAATCATGAGAACAAGGCTGGATTAATAATTCAGTGGTGTGGTGGTTCAGAAGAAAATGTCCCCCAAAGGGAGTGGCACTATTAGGAGGTGTGGCCTTGCTGGAGGAAGTGTGTCACTGAAGAAGCAGGCTTTGAGGTCTCTCTTGCTCAAGTTTCCCTCAGTGTGACTGTCAGGTGATTTCCTTTGGCCTGTAAGATGTAACACTTTCAGCTTCAGCACCATGTCTGCCTGTACACCGCCATGCTCCTCATCATGATGACAATGGACTGAACCTCTGCTGATGTGATCATGGTGTCTCTTCCCAGCAATAAAAACCCTATCCAAGATAAGTGTGGAAATGCTGTCATGCAAGTGTAAAAACCTGTGTTTGAATAAACACACACACACACACACACACACACACATCCAGAATTTGCAACACTGCATCTGTAATCCTAGTGCTATTTATAAAAAAATGGGAGGTGGACACAGAACGGCCCCTCTAATTCTACAAGTCAGCTACCCTGGTGTAGGAAGAGACAAACAATTGTTCTGAACAAGGTGGAGGCAAGGACCGACACCTGAGCTTACCCTCTGGCCTCTGCATCTTTATTAACCAAGGATAGTGGCGCAGGACTATAATCCCAACCCTGTAAATTACAACACTTGAGAAGTAGAGACACACACATGAATGCTTACATTCACACACATGTGCACACATCATATACACACACAAACACATAAAAATAGAATAACAGAAACATAAATGTGTCACTTTTTAAAAGGCAGAAACTTACGGAAATAGTTTCAAGAAATTCGCTAATGGATATTTTCAAGGTTTATTACTGTACAAAGAATGACCTAACTAAACAGGAATCTCTCTCTCTCTCTGCCTGTCTGTCTCTGTCTGTCTGTCTCTGTCTGTCTGTCTGTCTCTGTCTGTCTCTGTCTCTCTTTCTCATAGGTATGAAAGTATGCACATAGAGATAAGTAGGTAGGTAGATAGATAGATAGAAAGACAGACAGTTGATAGGTATTTTAACAAACTTGATGCATTAAAACAAAACAAATTTGTCGTTGTATTCTAGTTCTATATCTTAGAAGCCTAAGTCACTGGACACTCACATATCTAAACTCAAGGTATCAGCAAGCCTGAACTTCTCTCAGGCGCCTGCTTTTCCCATATGACTGAGCTGTGATGCTCCCAACCCACCCATTCTTCTCAGATCACATACCTGAGCTTGCTTCCGTTATGAGACCTCTTTTTCTGCTTCTGGCTCCCTTCTTCAACCTTTAGGGATCGAATCCCCTCAGTTCAAGGTTAAAAAATGGTAAGGCTAATTCCAAATGCTGCCTCAATCCCCTGAACCACGAGCTCTAACACATCCATAAGCTGTAGGGATTAAAATGTGCACGTTTGGGAAGCCCTTATTCTGCATACCACAGACCTATCTGACAGACTGTCCCCAAGGAAAGTGGGCATAATTAATAATAATTAGCAAAACAGTTTTTAAGTTGAAGTATATTCAAAGGAAAAGTATAGAGTATAAAATGATTTTTTTAAAAAATCTACCAAGAAGATATACAGTGTGTTTGTCCCTCAGGAATTAAATACAAGGGTAAGTCAGATTTTGTGCCTCCTGGCCCAATATCCTACCAATAAAACCTCCAAAGAACATGGGCCAACAGAGGCCTCACTTTGAGCCACTGGTACTGCTGCTAAATTTCTTTCCCCAAATGAAAATGATAATTATGATCTAGACCACAGGGCTGTTGTAAGAAATACTTCAGGACTGAGGCACACTGCAGCTATCATATAAATGTTAAATAAAAATAATATTTCCTGTATCCTGCCTAGGGTTGGGCAAACCCAGATGTATATTGTACTTTTCACATATTTCAAAATATTTTTAAATGTTTTGGTTTGAGTTCAATAAAAACCTCAAGTACATTTGCCAAGTGCTTTTTCCATTAATTATTCAATCCGTTTGTATTTCCAGGGAAATTCAGGCCACATGTTTTTAATTCATTTAGCACCAACTCATCAAAATATTGTTTCTCTCAGTGGTATTTTCTGTCCAAAAGATTTTTGAGTCTTCTTTTCCTTTCTAATTTATTTTTTTTATTTACTTCTGAGGAACAACACAGACAAGCCCTAGTAAAGAATTCAGAGATTTTGTACACACAGCATCCAGGAATTGCTGAGTTTTAAGTCGTGCAAATGCACCCTGGCCACCACCACCTCTCTTAGCTGCTCCCCAGCTTCTGTGTCTCTTGTTTCCTTTGACCACCTTGTTTTCTCCATAGCTTAGACTTTCCAACAGTAAGGCCTACAGGTCTGAGGATTCCATGATTCTCTTCTTGTAACTTCTCCAAGCTGGGACCTCCACTCATTTGGGATCCGTGATCAGCCTTTAGAAAAAGTCAGTTTTCAAAATTAAATATATGCATTCTTTTGAACATAATAGTCAATGTTCTCTTTCTCACTCTCTGTCTTTCTCTCTTTCTTATGTGTATGTGTGTGTGATATTGAATATTTGATTACTGTCTTAAGTCAGGAGTCTAATGGAGGGGAAAACTAAATGAAATCTCCAAAACCAGCAAGGGCTATACTGTGCTCACTAGTGAGTTCCCATATCACTTCTGAGATTGCCAAAATAGGTTTAACCTAAATCCGGTCATAAAGAGATTATAGAAAGAACAGAACATTCTACATGGCAACTTACCTGGATTGTAGACTCTTCAAAGATGCCAACAGTAGCCCTACTTTATATCTTCTCTGTCTATGTTGTGTTTCAAATTCACATAGGAGTGTGTGTGTGTGTGTGTGTGTGTGTGTGTGAGAGAGAGAGAGGGGGGGGGAAGAACTGTCAATATCATGAAGGAGGAACTCTTTGAGGAAATTTCACTACAGGAAAGAAAGTTAAAGACACTTACTAACCAAATGCAATGTGTCATCATTGCCTATCCAACATTGCCTATCTCTCAAAGTGGAGAAATTTAAACTTGTTTCATTTCATTCACATACCAGTGATATTACAGTTTATGTAGAAGTGTTTTGTTTGTTTAGAAATTAGAAGTTAAAGTACTGGGGAGAAAGTGTCAAGATTTCTCAGACTTCCAAATCAGCCATTTTCCAGATGATGCCAAGTGCACTAGACATCTTAGTTATGTTACTTACCATCAGCTGAGAAAAACATGTAACATATACACAACTGTGTATATATACATATAGGTACACCTTTGTATACAAATAGAGAGAAATGTATACAAAGGGAGAGAAATGATGGCAAAATGTCAGTGATTGGGTAAATCTACATATTCCTACTCAAGTACATGTATGCACATAGAACATGCCCAAACACATACATACACATATACACACTCAGTATAGGGAGGACAAAAGTGTCAATGGGAAATTTTCCTCAGAAATATTATAAAATCCATCTCAAACCAGAAGTCAGTTTATCATTGAAAATACATATGTATAAATGTTTATATATTTAAAGTTAATTTTTGACACATGAAATATAATCTGCATATATTTTAGCTATTAATAATGTTGCAAACAAATGCTTTGATGGGCATGGCATCCAATGCTGTAAATGAGACAGCCTTGATATGTGAGGGAGAGGTATGCCTTTGAAAGTCTGAATGTAAACTGAAGTGGTGTAGTACATATCCATTGTTTGGGGTAGTTATCACAAAGTGCACAACAAAAACTAAGAGAGTTCAAAGCTATCTTAAGAACTGTGCAGTTGAGTTTTCTATTAAGAGTAACCTGACTTGACCATCACTGATACTATCTCAGGCACATTATGACAAGAAACTCAGTTTCAGAAGCTCTTGGCTTCATCAGTCATACATATCAGATGTCAACTTGTATAGAGACAGCTCCTTGAGAAGTTCAACTCACTGCTTAGAGTTTGAAATGATCACTTCGTGAGCGGGTAAACAGGAAAGACTGTGGAAGAGCTGGTTGGCCAAGCAGCAGTTAGGCCTGCAAAGACGGCAGCATGCAGTCCCTGAAGATAATCAATGAAGAACTAACTGACTTGTCTTCTAATTAGAAGAGAGTGAACCTCACAGCAGTGTAACTTTTGTTTTGGAAGGGGATTTGGAACATCAATGTTTTATGGGACATGACTATACTAGGTGGTCCAAGTTAGGTGAAAAATTTTATGTAGAAATAATCCTTCTTTGGTTTTTTAGCTACAATAAAAACCACGAAGGCCTTTTCCCTGATGAAGCATTTCTACAGGCACATTCAAATGTTAATCCCTAATTTTTATACGTGTTTTTTTCATGAGTCTTAAGAAGTTTACCAGTTTAGGAAATTGGCAAAAACTAGTCCCTAGACAAAATCTTGGGATGGTTTTCACCACAACAGACTTGTTTGGTTTTCACATGAGCCCAACACACTTTCACAAGAAGGATCAAATGTGTTATCTTAACCTTACAAATAAAGGCAAGGACCTCTCAGTGACTTTTAAAGGTACTTGAATTCTGGGTTAACACCACACCTCCACATAGGGTGAATCATCCAGAATTTGCCACATACTGAAAATTTTTTGTAGCATAAATTTCTATGAGGAAAAGCAGGAATGAATTGTTTTATTCACCATACGCAAAATAATTTAAAATTTATGTATGTTGGTACAAATAACAAATCTGGGACCTCCAAACAATTGTATATTATGTATCATTGTTGGAAAAGGTTATTCTTAGACAGAATGATGTCAACAAAAGAATGGAGACCTAGATTTGAATATCGGATCCATCATTATTATTTTGTGCCTTGACAAAGTTTTTGAGTCCCGCTGAGCTCCATCAATCTCTCTATCTGGGAAATGTATAACACTGTGACATTCGTGTGTTTTCATGAGGGCCATGTGAGGTAGTATTTGATTGCTCTCCTCTGATTAGATTATTCAATGAATCCTTTCAGCTTAGTGAGTTTACCTCCAGATCTTGGCCATTTAAAATATATGCATATTTTCTCTAGTGGCCCGTTAACCATATATACCCATGAGTATTCTAGGATAGATGGGAAGAAGAAAATGAAAAGAAAGAAAATGAAAGAAATCCCAGGTTTAGTCCTTGTCCTATATCATATTAGTGAAAGTGTTCAGAAACAATACACATGATTAATGCTACCAAAATCAGCAGGAAATTATTCAGGTGGATTCAATCAACGCAGCCAAACATATAGGTTGCTTATTAAATTTTAGACAAAAGTCTACAGGCACTTAATACATAACGTTGACTCTAGACCTAAATCAGGAGCCTTCCCTCCCCCACAAGTCTAGCCCTTAAGTCTTGCTGTTCAGAAATAGGCACCTCTTACAGCTAGCGTTATGAACTTGCTTCCTGTTTTTCATCTTTTCTTTCTTTTTTTTCTTCTTTGAAAGCAAGACACAAGTGACCTTTTCTATACCTTTGCCCCAGTCCCTTGCTGAGACACCATGCCATTGAGCTTGCCCGTGGCACTGAGTGCTAGTGAAGCAGAGGCAGTGTGAAATCATAACACCAACATGACCAACTAGGTGCCTATTTTCAACTGCACCCTTAGATCTAGGTGTTCACTTCTTCCCAGTTTTGACAAGACCTTTAAAGAAAATGAAAAACAGTGTGCACTTAATGGTGCTGGAAAAGGAAACTTTTTTACAAATTTCTTGTATCCATCTCTCTGGAGAGTCTTCTATCTTGAAAACAGTCATTTGTGATACAGGAGATAGAGAGCTTCTAGAAATCCACAATACTATGGATCCTGTCACCACAGCAAAAGAGATGGGCTTTCCCCCTCTGCCTCTGAAGGATCCTTCCATTCTACTTGATGAGGAAAACCCAGCACCTTCCCATGGTCAGCCCAGCCTGTTGTTCCCTAGGTTACCACAGCTATTGACTCCTTTCAAAATGAGTCTAGAGGTGGTTTTATTATACATACTGTCTCAAGGCCTAGTTCTGAGATATTCCAGAGAAAAAGCAATAATAATAATAATAATAATAATAATAATAATAATAATAATAAAACAGCTGGTCCATACACATTCCTTCCTCCAAAGACCAACACACCACATTTGCAGAATATAGTTCTTTCTGTTGTGGTCCAAAGCTTTGTATCAAGCCAAGCAGAAACAAGAGGCAAGATTTAATGCAGGGCAGCACAAAAGAGTAGAGGAAAGGGGCAGGGGACTGATTGATCAAGGCCACAGAACAGACTTGAGGGCTGAACTTCAACACCAAATGCCAGTTGAAGCAAGTATTCAAGCACAAAAATTATAAATATTTGTTGCCAAATTATAGTCACAATTTTTATCAATCAGGATTGGAGACTAGGGGCTTCCTTGAATATTTCATTATTGTCAACATACATACAATGCAAGATTTTTAGTCTAACCAATCGGATTCATTTGTCCCTTCTGTTGTTAGGAATAGACATGGTGTTTCCAGAGAACTAGAGATGCCTAACACAAGGTTTCCAGCTTCCCTATGGCATGGGAACCTGAACTGTCTTTCACCCTTCAGGTAAAATGGAGTCTGTAGTCAAAATGGCAGTACTTAGGGCAAGGTGCTTTTCGCCTGTTCCCAACAGTTGTAGAAACTGGAAGGTTGATGAATTGGAGTAGAAGGTTAAATGCACGTCTCCTCCTATGTGGGGCTGTCTGGAGCTGTGGAGAATGAGGCACCTGGGATTTCCATCTGAGTCTAATGCTCTGCCAGCAGCCCAGGTCAGCCCATAGGCTTTCATCTTTCTTATATAAAATGAGGGCATTTGATGTTAACATACCCTAAAAGATGGCTTTGGGGGCATCTCTTCTTTTGCCCCTACCCCCACTCCCACTTGAAAACAATCCTTGTATCACCTCTTTTTGTGACTGTCAAAGAGGAGTACTTTTAAGGTGGGGTATTCAGGGTTTATCATTTCCCACTGCAATTCTTTTCTAGACAGGGAAGAGAATGGACAAGTAACTGGCAGCCTCTCTGTGCCCATCTCACCAGAAAGCTTGTAAGTTGGAGTTACTGAAGCACCGTCCAGTTGCCAGATATGGAAAAGCAGAAAAATGGGCACAGCCTCGCACAGGTCCCTTTCTCCTCAATTAATTCAGCAAGTTCTGTCCCCTGAGCTACCATTTGGCTTTGAAGGCCTTCCTGGGTCATTCGGCAATTGTCCCCTTTAAAAATAGTATCCTGTCATCTGGGAGGCACCCAGGGGTAGCAAGCATGACCTCACTTAACACTGCACACCTGCTCCATCCACAGCTCCTTCCAGATGTCACTGACAAGCCAACCCAGATCCAGACTTAATCTCTGCAGTCCAGATAGACAGCAGTCATTTTGAAGAAAGGCAAGCAAAGGCTACTCGAAGAAGACAAAGGAAGAGGAAGAGGAGAAAGAAAAAAAAAAAGTAGTGCCTTATCACGCATGCCTGTGAACATCTTTTCTAAAAATGATGGCTGAAATGAAGAAGGCTGCCAGAAAGAGGAAAAAAAAAAAAAAAAGGCTTCTTAACATTTACTTTGTTTTGTGGTGACATGGTGTGTTGATGAAATTTATAACTGCTAGCCTAAAATCCATTTTTAATATAAATCGTGTTTTGGTCTATGAGAGACCTGGGAAGTGGAGTTATACTCTGTCTTGATTTTACTGTAAGCTCCCTGGGCCAATCCTCTAGAGCTATCATTGTGGAAGTCTATTTCAAAGCACTATTTATGTGAAGTTATATATCTCACTGTAACAGAAAAAATAGTAGATGGGTCATTGTGATATTTGCATGGTGAAGCACCCCATAGTCCTAGCACCCATGAAGGATAAGCAGAGGCTCAGGAGTTATAAGTCACACATCAGAGAACTAGTAGATGGAAGCCAGCAAGAGATACATGGGAACATACCTCAAGGGGAAAAAAATAGTAAAATAAATAAATAAGTGATTTACCACTTTAGGAATATTTTCCTCTTTCTTGCTTTTTTTTTTAAACTAGCAGTTGCTAATTACTAATAGGTATATATTAACTTTGGAATTGGGGCTCTTATGCTCTCACTATGAACATGAAATCTGGTAATGGTTGCATTCTCCACAAGAGTATTTTAATAATTTCTAACTTTGGTAAGCCCAATGTTCTGACCCCCCAGGTCAAATCCAGGCCTCAAGTTACAGGGCAATCAATCAAGAAAGGCTTTAAGCAGGACTCACAGCCCCACCTCTGGCTAGACTAGAAGGAAGAATTCTTTCTTTCAAAACTCACCGGAGGTTCAGCGTTGGTATTTTCCTAAAGTTTGCTGTTTTTCTCTGCTCTCTGGTTCTTCATAATAAATATGCATGGACAGCTATTTGGAGCTCAACAACATGTCAAGCTTCACAGGTTAAGAGGAGCAGGCCTGTTCAACAACTTCAAAATCCAGCACAATAGCTGTCAAACTGGCCTGACCTGCAGTCATCTGGGGACTTTCAAATTTAGTAAAGTTCCCTGAATTCATCTTAGACTTACCAAATGAGACTTTTCTTTCTTCTGTGTTTCTAATAAGTCACAATGAGGGACAGCCAAGTTTGGAACTAGTGACCTATGGCCTGCCTTTCCATACTGTTCTCAAGACATGGAAATTATAAAACAGCCCACACGGCCAATCATCTATTAGATGTATGAAGGGGTAAAGGGGAAGTCAGATTCATTTCAGAAGGCAGTGACTGTACCTACTGGAGAACAAATTATGAAAAATCTTACTGAATTTAAACTAAAAAGAAAAAAGTTTTAAGCCAAAGTTCTTTATATAGAGACCTAGTAGATAGACCTTGATATATTCTTCCTGGATGGTTGAAATCACAGATTTTCATTCACCCACAGTCCAGTCCCTGTGCACCCAAAGAATTCCCAAGAAGACACAAATGGGTTCCCAGTTTCCAATCAAATAAACTTCTTCATTTTGGTCTAAGTTTTTCACCTACCCTCTCCTCGTATACCTATTATCTCATAATAATCCAATGAGCCAAGGTATTAAGAGATGACTTTTGATTGGAAGATCATTTCTGTAGCCTCCTCTGGCATGCAGCCAAACTCAAGTGGACAACAAAGCCTGAAGTATAATGATACCCTCTCTTGCTATTGCTAGAACACCCGACCTACTGATCTTTGCTGAAGTCCATACCATTGCACCTTTTGCTACAGCTAGTTCTAAATGAGTTAAGCTGCTTCTGTGGGTGGCAGTTTGTTAGGGGCAGGGATATAAATGCTGCCAAATATTCCCCTAAAATGCTTGAGTTTTACATTCCAGTAAATTCTTAGTGAACACATGTAAAAACACAGCACATATGCTCATAGTCGTGCAATGAACCTTTGCTAGAAAGTCCATTGAGTAATTTTCTATTAAATCTCATTATCAGATATCTTGGTCTGCGTACTGATGTAGAAATTCTTAATATATTTGCCCTTAAAATATAACAAAATCCGAAGGCAAAGTCTGAAACCAGCATCAGTTTGCAAGCGGTTGTTCCTAGTCTCTCAGCAGCAGAATTATGAAAGGCCCCCTGGGATTAGCACTTAAAATGCCATGCATTTAAAACACTTTAATAATTTTGTTAAGGAGTGCTTGGCTATGCTACCACATATATTATGACTAGTAAATAGAAAAATAACTATTAAACTAGATGTGACCAGTATCTAATATAAAAACTGGAATGAGATAGTTAAAATTGTGTGATTCTCCTCCCTTAAACATAGAGACTTGACTCTCATCTTCTTTAGTTCTGAATGAAAGTGAGAGATGAAAGAATTCCAGAGCATTTCGGATGTATGTCACCACCAATGTGTTTACTTTATGTTCTTGGAAACATACAGTTTTCAATGGTCCTGAATTTCATGTGTTTATTTTACTACTGAATCTTTAATGTTACTTAGCTTTATAAAATAAAATGACGAAAATTGTTTATGTTTTTTTAATGCATTCAAGTCCCAGCAGAATGCCAGCTATACAGGGACTTCATACAAAGGGAATACTCTGAGGGCCAAGCATGGGTTAGCCCTGACTCACTCCTCCCGCCCTCAGCTTCCCAGATACTGGACAGCTGTTGAAAAGTATCTGTCAACAAAACTATTACTGTCTTTCCTGGGATCAACACTATGTCCTGGACCCTCAAGGTCAGAAGAGCTGCCTTTAGAACAGGGAGAGGCAAAAGAGGAAAACTCCCAGGACCAATGAAACCCAAGCAGCTGTGGCAGGTGGATGGCCTTCCCATCCACCAGAAATTCTAAAGAGAAAGGTGGGCCCGAAGGACAGGGGCTGCATAGACATGTTTGCCCACTCCAAGCCCTGCTAAAACAGCATAAGTTCTGTTTCCTTCCTTCTCCCTCCATGTCTTGTTTCTTTCCATGTTGAAAACAGAGTTAACAGAAAATGATTAGTACAGTATAATGACAATAATAACATAGGATAATAGTGGTGGCATTGGTGAAAGTCATAGTGATTATATATTCTATGCTGTCCTCAGATAGCACCACTCCTCCCTCTTCCCCTCTCTTACACACTTGCACACACACACACACACACACACACACACACACCATTATTATAAACTATCAACAACAAAATTCCTTTGAATAGGCTCAGAGTGTGACGGTTGTGTCAGCAGGAGTGAACTAACTTGTGTCAGCAGGAGTGAACTAACTTATTCAGGCCTATGAGCTATGGGGCCAAATTCTGGTCCAAATTCTAACTGCTAAGTCCTTTCATTTAATAACTATGTTTCCACCTGTCTTTAATTCTTTTCCACTGTGAGGGGAGTGGTGTCCTGGGAAGGTTTAACCTAGGTAATTCCAGCCTCCAAGAAGGGTTCATGGGGTAGACGTCTGTCACACCAGAAATGTGTGATCCAGAGAGAACTCTCAGAGTCACAGTTTATTACTGGAAGGAGATAAACTTTCTGAAAGGCAATCTCTCGTGCTATCAAAAGCTTCAGAGTAAGACAGTCTTTGTGACTTTATCATTTACTAAAAGAGAGGAATGATATTCACAAAATTTAGGTAAAATTATTCATTGGCATTGTTTATATTATTAAAACCTAGGGTTAGGGAAAATCCAACTAAAAATCAAGGTATTGTTAAATGAATTCCAGAGTACATTGGAAAATTATAAATCCACAAATGCCTTTGGGGAAAAAAAGACTGACATATAAATACAGTCATGACCAATTGTAGTAGTTTTTCAACAATGTGTAATTATTGTATTTAAATATTTATGCATGAATATTCTACATTATGTGCCAAGCCAACATGTTTAGATTTATGATTATAGAGTCACAAAAAAACCTTAGAAATCTATTAGGTATTGTAGTCCCAAAGTGCCCACTTCACTAAACCTGGCAGATAATACCAATATGTAAGTGTGGTTCCATCTGAGAGTTCATTAACATCTCATTGGCCCCATTCCAGTGAATGTTTGCAAAGCACACCCACTCACAAATCTCTTGTCTATAGAATAGTCAACCTGCATTAGTAAAAAGAGGAACAAATTCAATTCTTAGAAGTGATTGGCTGCTCAAAACCCACTTCCCCCTAACTTTCTCCTATGAGTTGCCCTTACAGTAAAAAATATTACATAAATGAGGCTAAAGAAAGCTGAGAACTATTCTGAACTTTTCCAGTCACCAGCAACGAGCAATCTTACATCTAGTATGGGCCCTGGAAGCTGGAACTAGTTTTTCTTAACCACCTTCAAAAGCTATTTGTTCTTGATGTTGGTACTGAGCTCAAGGCAAAAAGAAGGCAAATTTGATAAATTTATTAATGGAAAACAAGAGTCACACTGGTCCCCCCCCCAAATATCTCTAAGTTATTTTCTCACTTTATAGTCTAGGCTTCACTAAGCCCTGATGGAAAAATGGACCCAAAGGCAAAGAGACTGTCTCAAACTCAACATCTCCATATAAAACTGAGAATTATTATTTATAGTTGGGGACATCAAATTATCTAGTAGGTACTGATTAATATATTTTCGTTCATTCATTCATTCATCTGCCCACTCATATGTGCATCTTTTAACCAGTTAACATGCATTGAGACCTACATTCTTAGGCAGTTTCCATTCGGCATGAGTTTTGCAATGACAGGGGCCTGGAGGATGCAGGGTTAACAGCAGGAGAAAAGAATTGGGCATGGCTATTCCAGGAAGATGAAAGAGCATGTGTTAAAAGGGTCTAGCCCAAGTACTGTTGCTATTTGGGTAAGGTTTGTCTCAAGTATTAGAATATTGGTTCCCATTATGATATGGTTGGAGATGATGGAGCCCATGATAAGTAGAGCCTCACTGGAAGTCACTGAGGGTGTTGTCTTCAGAAAGGATTAATGGAATTCTCATGAGACTCCACTTGGTTTTCCTGAGAAAGCTATTGTATGAGAAGGACTCAGACCTCAGTCTGTCTGGCTTCTTGCCGCCCTGTGTAATCACCCCCTTTCATATATATTCTACCACAATGCCTTCATATCCATGAGGCGAAGTAGCCAGGGGCCTTCACCAGAGGTCAAGTCAATAAAGCCACCTGATGCTGGAATTAATCTTGTGTTGTATAAACAGAAGTTGTTCATTGTTGCTATGGAGAGAGAGGCTTAGCCAGCTTAAGCAAAGATCACATCATGGGAATTCTTCTAGGTCAAGTTCAAAGTCTAGATTTATGCTTAGGGTCATGGAAAAGCATTGGCAAAACAGTGTCACATAATGGTTACAAGTCTTAATCTCAGAATAAATTGATAGCTTTAAAGACTATGTCTAGTCTCACAATTACCTGCCCTGAAAGTATGCAAATTTTTCAATATTTGGTTGCATGGCACCTACAAGGATGGCAATTCTGTGATTCACATAAATAAACAAAAAAAGTCTCTATGAAGCTTGCCCGCCAGCTGAGTCGTCATTCCTTGCAGGATAGGGGTGGAGAGAGGCCATCTGAAGGGTCCAGCTGAAGAGCCAGGCAACTCTGCTGACTCCTGATCGAAAATGATACCTTTCTCAGCTGGTGGCCCAGACAGCCTTGCCTTTGCCTGGGGCAGGCAGTGCCCTCAGCTCAGCTTTCACCCAGCATCCCAGAGTCTACCTCCCCCACAGTGCAGGCCCCTGCTCCTCCCGCCCTTGATTTTGTTCAGAAAACATACAGCTCAGCAAAGCCTGTCGCACTTGACATCCTTCAGCCACCTGACCCTGCAAGAGGACTTCCTTGGGGACACCCCCCCCCAGCACATATGTGACTGCCATCCTCCATTTCTTTCTCTTGCTCATTCATTCGCTCCCTTTCTTTGGCTAAGAAATTGGGCTTCCCTGATAAGGCAGAGATGAGCTTTCTGAATTGTGTTTATTTGTTGGCACTCTGGTGTGAAAGTGTTCTCCGTCAACTGCATATTAATCTTGTCAGCAGTGTGGATCTGTTTTCCTCTGCCTCCATCCCCTGGCCTAATTTATGACTTGCCTTTCCCTTGCTTCCTATTGTCACAATGACAGGGAGTCCCCAGGCCCCAGCCAAACACAAGACCTGTCTTTTCAAGATGAACTGCTGTGAGGTACAAAATTCCTGCAGATTGCCTGGCAGGGCTAAATTTAGAGCAGACCTTTCTCCAGTTGTTTGTATGCCACCAAGACAAGTAGAATGTCCTACATGAGCTACCTGCTGTGTTGGGTTCTATTAGCAAGCAGAACTAGGAGGTCTGGCCTTGTCTTTGTGAGTGCACAGAATGGCTAGTAAACAGGGTGCTTTCAGTGTACATCTGCATCACCAAACACAGATATTGATAACACAGATCCAAAATTCAGAAGAAAGTGTGTCTCAGTCCAAGCCTGGACACTTGTCATTCCTGTGGCTACCCATGCATTCAATTGTAACTAATGAATTAATTATCCTAAAAACAAATGGAATAGCTCCTATTCCACAGAGGAGCTGTGTGAATTATGTGCTAGTCTGTGTCTGAGCTGTTTTAATGTAATAAGTGGCAGATCCTGAGCACTCCTTGGTGAATGTCTTTATGCATTATTATTAAAAAGGAGGGAATGGAGAGAGAGGAGAATGAATGTGTGATGTAGCAAAGAGGAATAATTTAAGAGAGTTCTCAGTTGCGCTGTTTTCAAGCCCTGCCGGTAACTTCCACCTTACATTCGTACAAAGCTTCTTATATAAGCCAACTCGTAACAGCCGTGTGTTTGAAATCTTGGTAGTAACTGAGGTTGGACAGAATTATTCTGAGGCCAGCTCTGGAATCAGACCAGGGCTGGAATGCTGCATGTGTCAAAAGTCTTGAGGGCCTTTGAGAAGGACAAATCCTCAAGTGAGATTTCTTTACCATATCAAGAACCTAGAAAACTACGTTCTGAGCTCTGTCTGAATGCCGTCTTCGGTTTTTTTCTTACTGAAGATCAACCTGGGCTGTTTTCCTAGTCAAAACCTGTAGCATCTATTGTCATCACAGGCCTGAATTAGACACAGTCCAACATGCAGGAAAAGTAAGTCCCTCTCAAGGAGTTATGAAACAATGACTTCTTATTTATCCTGAAATATCAACCCCTTTTCAAAAAAAAAAAAATGTAGTTCCATTGCCAATGTCAAACTCCCAAACTATGGCATATTTTCCTCCATGGAGTCCCCTTTAGCTCAGCATTTTTGTGAAATTCTTAGTCTATCAGGATTCAGATAGTCCTTGAATGATGATAGTTCTTCATTGAAAACATAGAAGCAACCCCAGTATTCTTTGGTCACCCTCCTGTTCCAGGCAGACAGGGACCTGCCAGCTGTAGTTAGGGGGACCTGCCTCCCTCAATGGTCTTATACAGACTGTTTCCACCTAGTGATTATCCATCACTTGGGTCTCTGTACAGAATGTTCTGGTGGAGGAAGTCTCTGTTGATCTTCCTAATGTGGCCCTTGAACACCTTTAGCTCTTCCTCATTGAAGCCTTGGTCATGCCTTGTCTTTGCTCTGTCTGGTTCCTCAGCACACAGAACTCAGAGATAGCTGGAACCACATGTGCCCCATCCATCATTTACTGCGGCTCCCTAGTGCAGTGCCTGTCCTCAGACATATATTATGTTGAGGAGGGGGAGAACTTGGAGTGGGCTATTTCATGACAGGAGTGGCATCACAGTGATTAGGCTGTGTGAGGATGAAGGCAGCCAGTCTTTCCAGTCTGCGATAACTCCAAGCAAAGGTGTCCTGCTTGTCACTGAATGTCAGAAAAACATCACAATCAAAGGGTCTGATCGTGGGCACCACTGGGAAAGAAGTGAGGGCTTTGGAAGTCCCTGTTTGTTGTATCTTCAGTATTAACCTCAGCTTGTTCTTAGCTTACATAGGAGATTTTTCTGTTCTTGTACTGAACATAGAAACTAGTTCAAACAGCTGTCAAAATTTAAGTCTTGAAAACTATAATTATTTTCCATTTTCCAATTCTGATGAGGCCTTCCTACCAATATAGTTGTAAGAACTAAAAGCTATTAGTTTGCAGGTTTCTGGAGAGAAACAAACTGGTACAAGAAAACAATGGCCCAAGTTCAAGGCAGTGTAGTGAGGTTGGTTCTTTTCTCTTTACCTCTCTTCTCAACACACACACACACACACACACACACACACACACACACACACACACACACAGAGCACAGAGAGAGAGACAGAGACAGAGAGACAGAGAGAGACAGAGAGAAAGAGAGAGAGAGAGAGAATAACAAACTAGAAGCTAAAAGGCATCCCAAGTTATTTGACCACACTGTGTTTCAACTTTACTACCCATAAAGTTGTGATAATAATGCTCTATGTTTTGGTAGAATTGTTAAGCAGATTAAACAAGACATCTGTAAATCACATTGCACATAGTAGGTGCTTCATAAGGCAGTAATGATGGATCTGAGTTCATGGAGCAAAAGAAAAATGGGGAATCCCTCAGCTCCTTGGCCACACAAACCCAGTGCAGCCTACAGGGAAACCCCAGGCTGTGACTTCAGTAACCTAAAGCTGTGTCCTGGGAAGGTAACGTGTGGATACCATGGAAACATCTGAGAAGAGAACTTAGCACTGATTTATGCAACTTGCCAACTGCCCAGAACCCAAGGGCTTCCTCAGTCCAGGGCATGTCTGGCTGGCATTGGTGGTCAAGGCTTCTCTGCACAGTGACACTCAGGAAGTAACCCAGCTCTAGCTGCATCTTGCTGAGTGAAAAGGCAGACACATTCCTAGGTGTCACAGCCCATACACCTAGACTGGAAACAGGCAAGCTTGTTACTTAAGTACTCAGTAAGTAAGTGTGGCCTGATTAAGAATGGAATCTGTGGGTTGATGTAGTTATTGTTTATAGGTTGAACCTTTGCAGTCAGGAAAGAGTAGAGGGGTGTTTGCTAGGTGATAAGGGAGAGCTTGTCCATAGACTTGAACTGCTGACTAGTTGTCTTCCTATTGGAAAGCCTAGAACAAATCATGATTTACATGGGCACGAGCATGGCAGGTCCATTTGTGAGATCCCCAACCCACCAAGCAAGAGATAGCAGCTTTCTGAGGAAAGACACTCAACTAACACTGGCCAATATCAGGCTCCTGAACCCAGCACCCAGGTTCTGAGCTAATCACGGTGTTTCCACAGCGCTAATGTGCTCTAAGAAATAAGTATCATTGTGATATAACCAACAATAAAGGTATTTTTATTTTTGCTTTTGCTTTGCAACCGGTTTGACAAAAACCCTAAGTACTGATTGCCTTGATTTTCACCTTCTTGTAAAAGTCAGGAGTTATTTTGTCAAGTGAGGAGACCCACAAACATTAAAAGAACTAAGGTGACCAAGTGTGGGTTATTCCATGTGACCTGCTGCCATGGAGCCAGCCCACGTCAAGCACTGTACTAGAGACTGAGAACAACAGGCATTTAAAGATCAAGCTTGCATTCAACTCAGGTCACAAGAGGATAGAGAGCAGAGGATCAGGGCTGAGGTTACAGAACATGATGTGATTACGATGCTGCTCACCCTGTCATGTACAGCCTTCCCAGCTGGCAAGGGGCTCTCCGAAATTCCCTTCCTCTGGCATGTGGGGCCTTCATCACATGAGCTCCTGATCGGGACATCCCCACAGCGTGACCTATTACTCTATGTTCTCATAAAAGCACCATGGTGTGCAATAGACGCCTTCCTATCAACAGAAGGATAATTGTACCCCAGAGGGCTGCAAGGAACTGAGTGTGGGCAAAAGACAGGGTCTGGTGCATAGTTAAAGAAAGTCTTAGGCTAAGTTTCTCAAACAAACCGTGGTGGTTCTGGCCTAGGCCCCTCTTTCTCTCTGCCAAGAGAAGTAGAAAGAGATAATAAAAAATTAAGCCTGCTAATCCTACCCAGAACCGCCCATGACTACTTTGGGCTAGGGACACACATGTCAGCCCTTAGAGATGCATATGGGTGCATTTTGTTAATCCCCACCACTGCTTGTCAGGGATAACTGATCTAGGACTAAAAATAGTGTGAGGACAGCAATACTAGCCATTTGGGGCTGACCTGAGGACACAGTGGAAAACCTGACAACAGCTTAGTAGAACCGTCCTGGCCCAAGGCCACAGGCTCAAGGGCGAGAGGTCAGGTTCATGTGCTGGGGAAATGTGACTGACAGCTCCGGTCCCAGAGTGAGCTCCAGTGGTAGTGATTTTCTAGTGCAGTTGGGTTCCTTCTGAGTGATATAGAAAGAGCTAAGACCTGGAGGTCCAATGTTACAGGTCATGGTTTTTCCCGGGAAAAGTTTACAGTTGGGTGACATTAAAGAGGGCTATGCAAATAAAATAAGAACAAGCCTGCTTCAATCCACTAACTATTTGCGGCTCTATCTCTAGTACCTACATGAACTGGAAAAGAATTTTAGCCCATAACAGTGGAGATTCAAGCCCATTCTCAGCCATTGGTGATTACACCCTTCAGATGGAAGGGGAGAAAGAAAGAGCTAGAAAGTATCCCCAAGAACATGTGCCAGTTACCCCATATTAGTCGAATATAGTTCATCATGTTAGATACTTCTGTGTCCTAAGAATATGTCTACTACCAAAAATTAACTTTTACCATTATGGACCCTTTGGACCCTGGCTTTCCCTGCATTTCTACTCTGTGTTGGTTACTGTGTAAAAGAGACTCCAAAGACCGCCTTCAATAATCCTTAGCGTGATCTCTTTTTTTAATCTTATGCATATGAGATTGTGCCTACATGTATTTCTGTGCACCACTTGTGAGCCTGAAATCAGAAGAGAGCATCAGATCCTCTGGAACCCGAGTTATAGAAGGGTGTGAGCCACCATGTGGGTCTTGGGAACTGACCCCTGGTCCACTGAAACAGCAAAAAGAATGTCCTTAACTACTGAGCCATCTCCTTAACCCTGTTAGAATGATCTTGCCCAAAGAACATTTAGATGAAAGTAATTCAGAGGAATAGAGCCAGGCATGTTTTAATGCAGCTTACATGCCATTAGAATGGCAATGAGTGGCCACAACCCGAGAGTGACATGGACATTTTTCTTTTCCTATTCAGAATTCTGGACATTATCAACAGAGGCTAAATCCCTCATTTAATGTCTCAGAATATATGGTTCTGGGTTTTTGAACAAATATTTACTAAAAAGTTCTGTCATAGACTATGCCCCATCAGTTGTATAGAATACTATAATAAGCTTACTTTCAAAAATTCAAATTTAATCAAATGAAAACTATGTATTTTCATCACCAATCAAGCATTTTGAAGAGTGGAATATTGTGAATAACTGAGTGTGTATGTGTGTGTGATACACTCTTATGCACAGTGTTTTCTAGTGAGAACACCTATCAAGCAATTGTTCAATTAAGTTGTAGTTTTGAGGAACTCTCAAGACTGAAGATACAGGCTTAAGGGTCATTTGCTCAGACAGTAGTGATGTTTGAATGATGGAAGAGTAGAAAAGATGAGATGCTAGGGACAAAAAAGCCTGTAATTTTGTAGATCTTGCCACCCAACTCTACAGATAAGCTGATCCATCCAGGCCCCCATTTCCAATCATTTTCCACCTCCTCTAGATTCTGGGATCAATCCTGACCATAGGATCAATTTAAGAAGATCTAGGTCTTTTGAAAGAATGTATTCAAGGGGCTGGTGTGTCAGCAGTTAAGAGCGCTTTCTTATGGTGCTTAGTACCTATAACTAGCACTTCACAATCACCTGTAACCCCAGTTCCATGGGGCCTGATGCCCTTTGCTGGTCTCTGTGGGAATGCATACACATCACACACATATACACCACACACACACAAACATGAACATGAACACACAAGCATATATACACACACACACAAATAAGTCTTTATATATATATATATTTTATATATTATATAATATTATATATTTAATACATTATATATATGTATATATATTGAAAATCATGCCAGCCAAAATTCCAGCATGGAATGGGGCAGCACTCATGAAGTCTCACCCCTAACCCAGAAGCTATTGACAATTGCCAGTTGCCAGGAGAAGAGTCCATTTTCTTTATGGATGCAGCCCCAAATAAGCTAACCATGCTTCCACAGATTGTTTTATGCACAAGTACAAAATGGCAGCACTAAGTGAGCTTTTTAAAGTAGCATATGAAATTGGAATGGGAAAGTAGTGAGGAGTTACAGAGAAAGGAATGGAGGGTAGATTTGATACATTATATAAAAGTATAAATTTTTCAAACAGTAAAAGGGAATTTTATTTATCTCTACAGTTAGGCCAGGATGTGACTCAGGACGGGGAAGTTGGTCTCTCTGTCTTATTCTCTCACATGATAATTTTTCTAAGATGTCAGTTCAGGGCTTGCTTAGCTGTGAGGTACTGGCAGTGTGTTAGCTTTGCAAGTTTTGATAGAGTGGTTGAACAAGACCAAATGTAGACTTAAGATCTCAAAATGGAAATGAACTCTGAGCAAAACAGCAGCCCTTAGTACATGACTCAGAAACAAAAATAACAGGTGTAGAAAGCTGGGGCTGACACTGGTTCTAGAACCATCATAAGAGAGGAAGCAAAGAGTGTCTGAAAGCTCCCATTCTCACAGCCAACACAATTTCCTAATATTGATAAAAATCTGAGAAACTAGGCACTCACACCGTGTAAAGAAAGTACACCTTCAACCACGAGAGAGGGCGAGCAGAGGAATGCAGACAATCCATAAAATCAGAGCCGATGCTAAATACCTCAGGAAGCTCTGCCCTTACAGCTTTCAAATTCACATTCCTACTTCAAACCTGCTTACATACTACCATTCAAATCTAGTCTACACTGGACGCACTTACAAAGGTAGCCATCTCCTCCCTTCTAGCCTGCTTTCTGATTCTGAAAAAAGCAGAATGAACAAAATTAAAAAGCTTGAGTAGAGAAAAGGTACTTTCCCTTAAAGCTCATAGTCCATCACCAAGGGAAGCCAGGCAGGAGCCCAGGGCAGCAACCTGAAGGCAGGAACAAAAGCAGAAACTATGGAGGAACACTGCATGCTGGCTTGGTAACCAGGGTTTGCTCAGCTTGCTGACTGACGTCACCCATGACCGCCTACGCAGAGACAGTACTGCCCACCACAGTGAGCTGGCCCTCTTACATCAATCCACAATTAAACTGCCTCCCAGACATTCCCGCAGGCAATCTAATAGAGACAATTCTTCCAGTCAAAAATTATAATGGCCCCCCAGACATTCCTGCAGGCAATCTGAGAGAGACAATTCTTCTGTTGAGATTCCTTCTCTCTGCTATGTCTAGATTTGTGTCAGGTTGACAAAGGCTAACTATGACATCTTTCTGTCCCCCTTGTCCTGCTTCAATTTTCTCTCTGGTACCTCCTAACAGGCTATAAGCAATAATTTACCTTTTTATCTCAATGGTAACTTCCACACTAGAGAATTCATATCTAATTTTATTGGTCTATCCACAAGGCCTAGAAAACTAACAACACATTGTGGATTCTAAGTCTAAGGTTCCCTTGGGTAGCGTTGTGCAATGTTCTGCTCTCTAGATGTCATCTGTGGGACAGGCAGACTCATGACGTTAGAAAAGGGCTGGGGCAAGGAAGATGACCCACTCATGGCAGGGGGTATGAGGTTGAAGAGACAGGCCAGTCATGGGGGAGATGGGGGAAGACAGATGGCCCAGTCATGGGGGAGAGGGATAGGGTGAGAGATGGCTCAGTCATGAGGGGATGGAGGGAGAGAGATGGCCCAGTCACGGCTTGGTAACAGGCTGTTCCATGTCAATTCTCTAAACCAAACAGTGTCCACACTTATAACGGTGAACCAAAAAAAAAAAAAAAAAAAAAAATGGCTGCTACTCCCATGAATTGCTCTTTGTAGAGCACTGGTTCTCAACCTTTCTAACACTAGGACACTTTAATACAGTTCCTTGTCTTGTTATGTCCCTCACAACCATAAAATTATTTTATTGCTACTTCCTAAGTGCAGTTTTTCTACTGTTATGAATTATAATGTAAATGTCTGCTATGCCACCCTAGGGGTCATGACCCACAGGTTGAGAACCACTGTCTGGAGACTTCTGCAGTGTCTCTCCCTGGATCACTAATGCTTCCATCTGTTTTTTTTCTTTTCAGGTTTTATTACTCACTCCTCTTCCTTCCAGATATAGACATCATCCCCAAGAGGCAGTTACCACATTGGTTACGTGTTCTAAAGTAGATACACAGGTAAATTATGACTTTGAAGCTATAATTCTGTTTAAATCCTGGCAAATAAGTTAGTAAATAAATAAAACATCATGGTTCAGCATGGGAATGCACTTGCCACTGAATGTAATCCCTGGCACCTATATAGTGGAAGGAGGGGACTGGCTTCCACAGGTTGTATGAACTCTGCAGGACACATGGCATGCATTTACAATAAGCAAATAAATAAGTAATAAATGTTTTTAAAGCCTTGGTGAAGACCTGCTGCAACTGCATAGAAGAAGTTTTATGTCTAAGGACATAACTCTCGTTTAGGGAAAGCCTAGTTGATTGGCCAGTCTTTCATGCTTCTTTGGTGTGGAAGAATGAGAGCCATAGCTGGATGTAGGCAGTTTGCGATGAGGTGCAGTTATTCTTGAATGATGAGAAAACTGAGGGATTTATTTTGGTAAAACAGGAAATAGAGTTTGGCTGATCTATCTAATTCTGACCCCAAGGTAAGTGAAATAATCAGACTTCAAAACCACAAGCCAACCCTCTCACTTAGAAACTTAAATGAATCAGCCAACCACTCGCTGCTCTTCAAGCTCCCATCACACTGTAGTTGTAAAATGATGTAATTTGTTCATCTGCAGTCAGTTAAACCTCAGCACACCATGCTGTGGCTAGTGCTATTCCCTTGTAGTGACATCACTGATAGCCCTCCAAATTCAGTTTGTCTATTTCTTTATACTATTAAAAGGTACAGAAGAGCCAAAGTGGTCAGTTTGTATACACAGTGCCTGGACAAGAGGGGGATTCTACAGCTCTGAACAATGTCAAACTGTGTTTGCCTGTCAACAAAATCGGTCCCAGAGAAAGGCCCATCACAACATGTCAGCACTCTGCATGAGAGATCTGTCAGCTGCCCAAAATGAAAAGAAAGGATGGAAATTCCTCTAAAAATAGACCTTTACATCTTCTTAGGGGTTTCCATCTGGAAAATCTCAAAGCATTTGATTATTTAATTATATATCTCTAATTTTGTTTCTGTGCTCGATTCTACTGAAAGAAGGGCATGTAGGTCTGTCTGTTTTCCTTGTCTGATGATGAATGTTATGGGCGGCTGAAATGAAAGTTGACGCTGAAACTCTGTATTAGTATGGATTCTCCAGAGAAATAGAACCCACAGGACACATGTGCACACATTCATGTGATTTAGCATAAACAATTGCCTCCCATGATTTCAGAGACTGGGAGGTTACATGATGCTAGAGCCCCTGATGATCCAGAAAGCCAATAGTCTAAGTTTCCATTAAGGGCAGAAGAATACCAATGCTCTAGCTTTGGCTATTAGGCAAAAAGCATTTTTTCCCTGCCTTTATTTGTTTTACTTGGACTCTTAATAGACTGAATAAAGTTCACCGATGTAGATGAGAATCCCTTACTTTACCTAGTCCAACAATTCCAATGTTAGTCTCCCCAGAAACACATTCACAGACACATCTAGAAATAGTGTGTCATCTGAATGCCGAATACCAGTTCAAGGTGATCCAGAAAAAGAAAGCATCATAGACACTTTGCACATTTACAAAGAAAATCCTTAGACTTTTTGTGTGACTTGATCACTCACCTGTATTAAGAATATCAAAGGTCAAGAGGTATACATTTGGAAAGAATTTTTAGTTATGAAAGACAATTTTCTTTTCAGTTGAAATCTAGAAAGGAGACTTTTGAAGAGATGAATATGACATCTTTATATGAGTTTTGTGAGCATTGCGGGGACAAAATTGGAAGAGTGGGATGAAAGATCATCCATAGATTGCAGATGGTAACAAATCTAATGCTTAGCAGAAAATAACAATCACTGGAGTAAGCAAAAGTACGCACCAGGGAGGAGGTGGCTTCACTCTACTGTAGCAGTTTCAGGGACAATTACATTTGAGAGCCAGCTTCATCACTAAAGTGTTCATAAACACCCAACAAATGTGATAGCATCACTCCTGAATGGGGACGTGAATACCTGCTAAATACCCAGCACTTGATTAACATTTTAAGTAGGGGAAGCTGGTACAGCCCTTAAACTGAATAATACTGTTGTTGGGTTTACAGAAAAGATGCAAGCTATGAGAAGCAAGGGGGCAAGTATCATGAAGAGGTTTGGAGGAGTCTACATTAGATTCCATGTCTATTTGAAACCAATTTCTGCCTTCTCTCCACTAGAAATAAGCATAAGAGGCTGGCTGAGACAGAGCAGAGGGCTTCGGTGAGAGAATGAGACATGTTTCTAGCATCAAGACAATGTACTGTTTATTTCTTGTGAAACAGACAAAAAGAGGAAATAGTGTGGGAGGGACCTCAACTGCAGGAAAGTCCCAGGTGGATTTTCTAAATGCTGATGACATTCAAGAACTCATTCAAGAATGGTAACCTGATTTAAACCTCTGCCAAGTCTACAGACTATTGACTCTGAAATATCCCGTGTTTTATACTCTCTGAAAGATTAATGACCTCAAAGCCTCAAATATGCTGAGGACTCTGGACAGGAAAGCTGACTTGATGGTGGGGTGATGTAGTCAGACTTTCCTTTGGACTGCCAGCTCACATGTAATGACATGGAGACTTCTTAATTATAAAATCTAAGTCTTAAGCTTAGGCTTGTTCCTAACTAGCTCTTGTAACTTAAATTAATAACTTATCTATGTTCTATCATATGGTGTTGCCCCTCTTCCATCTTGCACCTCCTGCTTTTTTTCTCCATGTCTCCTGGTATCTTCACCCTTCTTCCCAGAATCCTCTCTGTTCCTAGAAGTCATGCCTAGCTTCTTCCTTGCCTAGCTATTGTCTGTTCAGCTCTTTATTATACCAATCACAGCAATACATCTTCACACAGTGTACAGATATCAAAAGGGTGGGAGCCATTAGGATTGAGATACTTCTGGTAAGAAGACCAACCTAACAACTTCCATCATCAGTTCCCATTCTAAAGCTGCAGGAGAAGTGACCTGCAGATGGAATCTTCCATCCCAAAAGTTCCATTCTGAATTCCACTATCAGTATTTCATCTTGGCTCTACCAATTCAGGGATCGCTACAATTCAGAAATCAGTCACTATGGTGAGGGGGAATGCTGCCACCCCGAGCTCTGAATTTGAGTTGACTTTATCTTGGCTCAATGAAGCCATGGTTTGCTTTATTCTTCAAGTTGTGTGACTTCTGCTCTCCTGAAGACTAACAGGCAAATGAGTGGTTGTATGAAGTGATACAAACTTATCAACATTAAAACCCAAAACATGCAACTTAACTTCGACTTTCTGACTAAAGTTGAAGGAAACTTTTTTATGATTGAAAGCCCTTTGTGAGCCCTTCATTTCTCTCCCTAGCTTCCTTTCCTCTCCCTCATGCTTCACATATAAAATGCTTACTGATTTTCGGCCATGTGTCAAGCGTGCCTGTGGTAAAAGAAATTACAGGATTACATTCTTCTCCTGGAAGCCCCCAGAACCCTCCTATCCTGGAGGACAGTCACACTTACTGTGGAAAAGCACAGGGAAAACATTCATTCCACTAAGAGGAGGGGAGCACGGGTCCTTCTCCAGGCCTTTGTGAGTGTTTTCAGTTAGTATGCTGATATTCCAATTCATGGCATGGTCTCCAAAGTCCTTCAAGTTTAACATTATCTGAGTCTTACTTTCTCCTTAAATTAGGTCTTGAGTGTTGAGAACACTGCTTCCCTTGCTTTCATGGGCACCTATCCTTATTTGTAAAGTTCTTTTTGCAAATAATCTATTTTGTGAACCATGTTGTGGAGACAGTTCCGTTACTATTCACCTCACATGATGGGTTCCATGCTCCACTCTGAAAAGGTAAGTAAATAAGGAATCAAGGATAAGCATGTTGATTGAGGCAGGGGTTAGACAACAGTTAGACTTGGTAGGTGCCAATAAGCAGAGTGATGTCATTATAGTTGCTCACCCCCTACAACTGAGATAGTCCTCTGGGCTGACAGTAGGCATTTTAGCTGAATAAAGAAAAGTATACCCAACATTAATGAATGCCCATGGTGACCAACACAGTGCTGATACCTTTCACAGACTTGTGTGATGTCAAGTATTCTACTGCTCCAAATTGCATCCCAACCAGGAACTAGAAGAACTGGCTCTATCCAAGATCATTCGACTCACTTATCTTTGTGCTAACCTTCAGCATAGCTCTCTCAGCATTTATCCTGTTCCTGGTCTCAGGCAGCCATGTTTATCCAGAACTGCAAGTGTAAAATTGATGACATAATCACACATTGGTGTCTATGGGATATTACAGAAGGATTAAGCTATTATCAACAAATCGGAAACTAGTACTGTTTGCTCAGCATGGGAATGTTTTCAATTAATTTGTAATTAAATAAAGGAAGCAATTTACTGGGTCTTGGAAAAGTCAGGGCTGTGGAAGGTTTATCTCATCCGTCTCAGCTGTGCATTCCTTTTGTACCGACTCATTGTTTAGATCACAGCCATGACACATGATCTGACCTATAGGAGAAACTCAATAAAACATCAATATTTTTCTTCCTTTCACCCATGGGGATATGGTGACTTAAGAAATCTGCCTGGAAGAGGCTCCAGCATGAGTCCATATCTACAACTCTCCCAGCTGTTCTCACCAACGAGCCTAAAGATGATCACACTGGTGTTGTCTCTGGTGGAAGACAATGGATATCATGGGTTCAGCTGTTTGCAATGCTCATATACCAAGATTTCTAGTGTTGGTTGCTTTGCATCCATGGTCTGACATAACTTCTCTCTCTTGACTATCTCACTAAGTGACCAGTCCCATTTTAGTGGATGAGAGAATTCCGTTTAGATGATGAGTAAGGTAGGAATAATAATATCCACTTCTGATTTTCCACCAACACTGCTTAGCCCAGAACTGTACAGACCATGAAAAGTAAAGACAGTACTGGTCTTTTTCAAACAGCTAGAAGACACTGTTGTAACTTCATGGTGGGCCTTTTTTTGATTCATTAAGTGCTAGTAGGTATCCAGTTATCTGCAAGACTTGGTGTAGTAAACAGATGCTAAATAATAATATGATGATGATAATAATAACAGAACAAATGCAAGCCTTGCTGATAGCTAGCTTGAAGGAATCTTCTAATCACTTCATATATATTAATCTATTATAGTCCTTATAATAATACCAGGAGGCAGATTCTGTTACTATATCCACTTTATATGTGTAGGAGTGGTAATGGGGAACATGTTGACAAAAAAGCTAGTCTCTTCATCTAAGTCACGATAGCAATTGTTTGCACTAGAGGTATGCAAAGTGAGATGTCACTGAAATGTATTAAAATTTTTAATTATATTTATTATTAATAGAAAAGTTTTTATTTTTTTTTAATCTCTACTATTTGCTAAGATGATATGGTCCTTCTGCTTGACCTCAATGACTGATGGTCACTTTCTTTTTTTTTTTAAACTTTATTTATTTATTTACTTATTTGCCTTGGTGTTTGCCTGGAACTGGAACTACAGACAGTTGTTAGCTGCCATGTGGGTGCTGGGAATCGAACCCGGGTCCTCTGGAAGAGCAGAGGGTGCTCTTAACCGCTGAGCCATCTCTCCAGCCCCTGATGGTCACTTTCAATAGGCAAAAGCTTTAAGGTAAGAATATTTCTACTTATCTTAGGTGAGGGTGATTTCAATATCTTTGTACACTGTCAACTCATTGCAGTTTAATTGAGTTAGGTTGGCTTTCACGTGCGGATTTAAACAGATACATTTATTAGTATCTCATGCAGCTCTTGTACGCTTGGCAAGCAGTTTAAACAACGACTCTACAAAGTTACTTCAGTTTTCAGAAAGGATCTACAAGAAAAGCATGAGTGAAATACTCTTCACCCCAGAGCAAGCCATCTCAAATCACATCTAATAAGCAATCACTTCAGGATCAGATGTAGATGATAATGATTTAGAAGAACTGGTCTTCATAAATAAAATTTGTATTTCAAAATGAACTATAAAGTACAAAATAGGGGCCAGAAAACTCTCCATAGTTAAGAATATATGATGTTCTTCAGAAAGACAGGAGTTCAGTTCTTAGCACACATATGACTTAGAACCAGCAACAGCTTCAGCTCCAGGATATCTGATGCCCTCTTCTGGCCTTTGCAAAGATCTGCATGCATGAGAAATACACACAGATGCACATAAGAAATATAAAAATTTTTAATGGTTTAGATAACATAACCTTATTGTTGTAAAACAAATGTATTCATTCATGGGAAGGCATACAAAAGTTTTAAGGTCCAGTCTGATGCTTCTTCAGTGGTCCGTGTTCTCTGATTTTCCACAGATTCTATCCCCACAGTAGACAGTAAATGTCTGCAGCCTTTTTGAACATTCCATGTTCACCATACCTTTCTTGAGACACAAACTTTGTTTTTATTACTTCATTAAGCCTGCACTTCCAATTTTTAACTAAATTCTGCCCAGTTTATTTTTAAGACTAAATAAATAATTATCGACTTAAGCCACACAATAAATGGTAAACCCACTACAACAAAAACCATTACACTATCTTCTTGGGATCCTATAGCAAAGCTTTATTTTATGTATGTAATTCTGATACAACAACCCAATGATTTTTCATATGCCCACTGATACAAGGTGACTCTGTCATTTAAGCATCTCTTAATCATAACACAATTCATGTTATCGCTGATTGCTATACCAAGTAGTACAAACAAGTACCCTAAAGCCCCCCTGGGAAGCTTAGATTAATTCTATCACTCTGAGAAGAGTCAGGAAAACAAAGTCATAGCATCGCTAGTGTCCTTCAGATCTTACCATGTCTCCGTTATCCAGATGCTATCCTGTGAATGTAAAATGTCTCCCACAGGCACACTTGGTTCCCAGCTGGTGGTCCTCTTCGGAAAATTTGGGAGAACCTTTAAGAAGTGGAGTCTTTTAGGAAGAGATGACTGACAGGGGTGTGTCTTGCAGCTTCACAGCTCCACCCACTGGAGTGTAGATACAATGTGACTTTCCAGGCTCTTTGTCCTTCCTGCAGCTGTAATGAGTGACATTTTTCCACAACTGAAGGTAAACTAAACTTTTTCTCCCTTAGTTGCTTTCGTCAGGGAATTGTATCATAGCATTGGGAAATTAGCAGGGATACTAGGCTTCTACCATGCTGACAAATGAGGCCAACCATTCTTGGAATAAAAAGTAGAGACTTCCCTGACCTACCCCATCTACTTTCAGGATACAAAATATCAAAAGGAGGCAAGCTGACTTAATTTCCATTCTCCAAATACACCCTGAGGTAAAACACTCACATATATTTATTATTACCACTTTGTATGCAATGAGCAAAATTTGGCCATTTCAGAATGCAGCTCAGATTCTGAAAATTTCTGACTTTTTTAAGCCAAGGAACATGCTGACTTCTTCTCACTACTCAACCCCCACACTTCTTTTCAATCTTACATTTGTGCCTTCTTCGGAGGTGTTTATTTTGTTTACCTTGAAGTCCTCATCTTCGTGTTCACACTCCTAACTAGCCCTGCAGTGCAGTGCCTGACTCCCAGAGGGAATAAGCGAATGACTCCATGTTGTCTAGAGACCTCACTGTACCATAGCGGTGTTTAGAGCTAGTGGCAGGTTTTTATTATTATTATTATTGAAAGAGATAGCTAAGCTGTAGTGCCTCTTTCTCCACAGCCTCCTGTGTATGTAGAACTGTAGTCTGCAGCAGGGCACAGCTGTGTCAGTTGGGAATGGGCTGAGATCTAGCCACATCTGCAGAGTGAAAACACCCAGACAGGGGCTAGGCTTCTCTGACTAGTTACTAATTTGGAGTAGTTGTATCCCTGGGAAGTGTGTTCACATTTCTCAGGCCTCTGGGTGGGCTTGGAAGTATGTGCAGCACTTGTTAGCTGGAGTCTGGAGAAATGTACTAGCCTTTTCTCTTTGTTCTCTTTGTAAGGGAGTTCCAAGTCCCTGTGCCCTAGGGTCCTCTGCACATAGTGATCAGTAACATGATGAGCAGGGTGAAATATGTGTTATGGCAAAAAATTATGATTTATTTCTGTCATGACCTATTGTAGAAGAATTTTAGAAAGATTTCCAAAAGAAATGCAGTATAAAAGTTATTTTTGAATGAGAAAACCAATGGAAAATAAACACAGGTATGCATCCTTAAGATGATGAATTTGTAAAATATTTTATATAAAATATGAATACCATAAATCCTGTATATTTGCTGCTGTCCAGAAAGTAGGAAGAAAAATAAAAGAGCAATAGATAATCAATTCCAGGACTTGTGGTACCTAGACAATAAGACCAAACCATTTGATCATGAGAAACATCTCCCTCCCTGAGCCCTAAGAAAACTTTGCTCTGCACCTCCTTTGGTGCATGGTGCAGACAGTCTGGTCCTTAGTAACATTGAAATATAACAGAAGATCATAAGAAACACAGCAGCAGATCCCTGGGTTCAGTGAAGAATCTGGTCATAGGCAGACTGTCCCTCAAGAGAACCATTATAATGATCCATGCTGTCTTTCTATTCCCTGCAACTTCAGCCCTAGGGGAAATTCTGGAGCTGACACTTCTTCTCAATCTGGAGTAAGTTCCAAGGAGGTGGATAACAGCAGGAGATGATGAACCTATCTCCATTTCTTCTATCTCACTCTCTCTCCTGAGCCCTAATGTGTCCCGTGGCCTGGAGCCAGGAGATGTGGTCCAGTGGACAAGATGATTCCAGCACCCCATGTGAGCAGATTCCTCACCAACTAATTACTAGCAACCCAGAGCAGTTTTTCATATAAGAATGAAATTACCACCTCTCTAGTGAATACCAACTCTTACATTGCATATAAACCAAAGAGAGGAGGATGTTGATACATGGAGGAGTAGGTACATGTGTCAGACTTAGGAAGTTCATGATCTATTAAGGCAGTGGAGACTCCCAGTCAAAAACTATCAGGGTTATTTCCCTGTGTCTTAGTGAGGACTTACCTTGACATAGCATTTCCTTAGCTATTTCAGATGTGTGGTGACCCATCCAAGAATCCCTCTCTTGTTAGTAAATCCTAATTTGTATGTTCAAAGAAAAGGGGAAACAAAAGACAAAGGCCTTTGTGACCATGGCCAGAATTGAGGCTGGAGAGTTCTATCCACACTCAGGGGCTGTGGAGTTGGTTATTAACCTTTCACTCTAAGAGGCTGAGAAGCCACTGAAGCTTTTGAGAAGAGCAAGGTTGTTTATTTGGTTACCATTTTTGAGCTTTACAGTGGGAATGTAAGGACAGGGATGGTGAGTGTATTTAGGAAACAACTGGGGATCATTTTGGAGAGATGTGAGACAGGCTTCATAGCCTGGTGTGAGAGACTGAGAAGAGAGAACAGGGGAAATGGAGCAGCTCAGAACTGATCTGGGGAAAGGGTCCGAATAAGGAGCATGTGAATCCTGGAAAGAAATTACAAGTCTTGTGATGGGGATGCTCAAAGGCCCTCTGATGTTGATTGTCTTACTCTTTTGAGTTTTTGCCTCTTTTGAGTACTGCCACCCAGTTCCCAAATAATCCTATGAAGAGGCCTAATTCTTACTAATGAGTGCCCAAACTTAGTGTGCTTTATTTCTAGCCAGCTAAGAACTTAAATTAGCGCCGTCTACCTTTTGCTTCTGGGCTTTTTTTCTTTTCCTCCTTCTGTAATATTACTTTCACTCTTACTCCATGGCTGACTGTGGGGCTGTGGCCCCTTCTTTTCTCACTTCTTGATCTTTCTTCCCAGATTTCACCTATTTATTTTCTCTGCCTTCCAGTCCCACCTGTCCTTTTTCCTGCTTTGCTGTTGGCCATTCAGCCTGTCTCTGTGTGTGTGTGTGTGTATGTGTGTGTGTGTGTGTGTGTGTGTTCCAATGAGTCTTTATTTATAGACACTCAAATCCGAATTTCATAGGACTTTCATGTATCATGAAATGTGATTTTTAAAACCACTTAGAAACAAGGAGACCATTCTTAGCTCACAGACAATATAAAACAGATATTTTTTTAGACCAATCAGTTATTTTAGACAAGCAAAGTAACACAGTTTCACAGAGTTAAACAAATGCAACATAAAAGAATGTGACACATCTTTACATCATTAAACAAATGTTCCAGAGCATAAAAAAGTAACACATCTTAATATTCCACCATAGCTGCTTGTCTCCTTTTCAATTAAATAATTATATTGATGTTATACACACTTTCCTGTATAAGTTGCACCTCAAGATAATCACATAGTCCATGAGGGAAAGTTGATTTTCCCTGCTTCAGTTCTCCTGGTGGACTGCTAAAGTTAGAATTCCAATGGAACCTTTGTGAGGAGCTCATAGTCTACTCATTTATTTGCCAAAGTTTAGGATCCACTGAAGACATTATATCTGAAAGTCAGTGAAGTGCCAATTGATGAGAATTTCAAGTTCAGAGAGAAATTTTTGGAATAGATATGCAGGTACCAGAAAAACTTTCTCCTCTCTAAAACAACATTTATCTTGGTCTGATTAGGAAGCTATAATAAAATAGTCTGAGTAACATAAGTGAATGAAGTATATTCCTCAAAATTGTAGATACTAAGGCCTCTAAAATCAACAGATGTGGTGTCTGGCAATAGCCCACATCCCATGGATGACTTCCATCTCACTGTGATTGTATATGGCAGAAGGGCATATGGTGCTCTCTGGCTTCCATACAGAAGAACTATAACCTCACTCAGGAAGGCTTCCCCCTTTTGTCCTAATCATGTGACAGTCCACACCCACTATCCTGCCTCCGCTATCGAAGTGGCACCTGAAGAGAGAAGTGCCCTTGGCTTGCCTTCAGTTGGTCCTGCCAATTAGAGACTGAGAGGATATAGCAAGGAGATAAAGAGAATCACTGAGATGGCCTTGGGTAGGACTGGACCCTCTGCAGAAAGCTAGTCAGAGAAGAGAAGAACTATGCTGATCCAGGGGAGAAAAACTAAATCAAAAGGAAACACCAAGTGCCAGGTGCCCAGAAAAGAATGCTTAAGAACTGGCAGGTGATTTTATGAAGCGTCCTTGTTTAGCCCATGATGTAAATACTCTTCCCAACTGTCTCACTTCCAGTTCTCATCAATGCAATGGAAATCTGTCTTTATGCCTCATTCTGCTTCCTGCTGTTTCAATTACTCATGGTCCAGCAGAATCCAAAAATATGAGATAAAAAATTCCAGGTTTTAAGCTTCATGCTATTCTGAACACTATAATTAAATATCACCCTGTTTTATCCAGTCAAAAGTAGGGCATCTATCTTGCCATTTTCCCAGTGTATTCACACTGTATAGACTGCCTATCTGCTACAGAGTCGCTGTCTTGATTATCAGAGTGGGACTTGGATACCATGGTGTTTGTAAGAAAGGATTCAGAACTATCCTAGCTTTCAGGTTTAGACTAGCTAGCTGTCTTGGAATTCTTCCCTATGAATAAAAGGGACTAGTATAGTCTCTATCGGGGTGTTTGTAAATGATAGAGTTATGTAGCAGGTTTTGTCATGAGACAGTACAGGCAAGAACACAGGCTACCCAATTACCTCCAGTTGGTAGTCCAATCTTCTCATTCAGGTTGGTGGCAATTCCACAGAGCTTGTCTTCTCTGCCCACACAGGACTGTCCTACTACCTCCACGAAGCCTTTGTAGTGTTCACAGAGACTTTGTGGTGATTTTATTTATTGCCTTACTATTTTTCAGGCAGATAATGTAGAATTTAAGTGACCTTTAGCCCACAGCAGCTGCTGATTTATCACAGGATTTGTTAGAGCCTCCTCCAGATGCTGATGTTCCTCTGACATGAAGCCATTTAATTTAAAATTGGCTCGGCTGGAAAATAAGGCTAAGGGCTTTTATAGTCACAGTACAAGGCAGAAATTTTACTCTTTTATATAAACCCAAGGTGCTAGTGGTAGAAACCACAATTCAAGGGAACTTAAATTCTGGACAGGCAATTTATGCTGTACTTGGAAGAAGGCTGAGAAGTGGGGAGGTACATTCAGTTGTTCTTACTAGGCAAATGTCCACTGGGGACTACAGCATGGCTGCCAGAGCCTATAAAGAAGCTACAGATGTGTGAGAGTCTCAGTGTAACTCAGATGAGACGGGGCAGTCCCCTGACATGTAGGGGGAGCATATAAATTTGTTCCCTGACCGCACCCATCAGTCTGGAGCCCCTGCAGCTGATTAAATGCCTGCCAGGCCAAATTTTCCATCATTAGGTGGTCTGGCATACCTGTCAGAGCCCCTCACCTATTTAGCTCTGTTAGAAGAGTTTTAGAGTCCTCACCTTGTCCTGAAGCCCTGCCAGGAGCAGGTGGGTGGTAGCAATTGCTATTGGGAGAGAATTGATGGTGTTGCAAGGAGACATTACTCTGGTGACTGTCTCAACAGATAATCAAGCACCCAAGGAAGATCCTGGAGATGGAAGAAACCAGGATAGACCATCTCCCTGTGGTCTGGGGACAGTGTGTGCCATGATAGGAAGCTGCCAGAGCCAAGCACAGTGAGTTCCAGCTGCAGAAGATGTAAGAAGATATGGCCTCTTTGTATTTAGAGTTTTAAGAAATACTGAAATTGAGAGAAAAACTAATGATCAGAGGGATAAGGGTAGCTGGAGGAAAAAAAAGTCTCCTGAAACATTCTAGAAATGGGAGTGATAACATAATAGATATGACATGTTATTTCAAATACCAGTAGACAACAGAAGGAATATCAAGGGTCAGCCATTTGAAAGCAAAGAGAAGGAGAGATCAAGGCATATCACACATACCACCACCACCACCGTCCTCTGTCTCTAAACCATCTAGAAATGCCTATCTGTGATTGTCCAAGAGATGCTCCAGATGTGGGAGTCTTTAGCCTGTGAATGGGAGTTTTTCTTAAAACATATTTAATGCTCTTAAAACATATTTAATGCCCTTCAAACTCATGATCTTAGACATTGTTTACTCTAAAGCATTTTTGACACTTGTTTGTTTGTTTGAGACAAGGTTTCTCTAAGTTACTATCTTGGATGTCCTGAAACTTACTCTATAGACCAGACTGGTCTCAAATAAATAGAGATCCACCTGCCTCTACCTCTGGAGTGCTGAGATTAAAGGCATGTGCTACCACCACCCACTGGTGGTGCTGTTTTCTACATTTCATGTGAAATTGTCACATTACTCTAGTCATCTGATATGTAAAGATAATATTAACTTTTTCTGGAATATTGAGAAAATATAAGAGGTACAATGTGTTTGTTGCTTTAAATTTCTCAGAATGAACATTAGTATCTAAATGCAAGATACATGCTTTCCATCTAATTCTTTTAGGGAATATATTGGGCAAATTATGAAGAATAAAATAATTGGATAGTGTAGATATTTGAAAATATTTACCGCAATCCAGCAGTCAAAAGTGTTCCAAGTTTCTGATTCTTTCCCCTTGAAAATTTTGCTTCTGCATTTATTCACACTGGGACAAATGCCCACTTCCTGACCCACAATTCTTCATGGGAACAATGAGGCACCCACCCAGGAAAACATCTTCATGGCAGGGCTGGCTAATAGATTCAGCCTGAAGCATTTTTTCTCAACAAGAAAAAATTGTATCTACCAGACTTCACCTTTGCTATAGACTGCACACAGTCGAGCTATTGTTACAGACTGCACACAGTCAAGCCATTAAAACTGTATTTTTAAGCAAAGCAGTATGAGGAAAATCTTGACCATGGGGGGCTCACTCATCCAGAGACATTGTTTACACTTTGCCAAACATCTGGATTTGGTGGAGAACCGTCTGAGTGATTTGGATGAGTTGTTTTCTTCTCCTTTAAATGTTTTGGTGTGATGTAGACCTAAGCCCCACTCAAAAGTTGGAGCAAAAACCAGCAGAAAGAAATCAGAGTGGTATTTAATTCTAGCCTAATACCCTAAAAAGGAAAAGTGTTCATTTGTTATTGCCCTGATGTGAGAGACACTGTAGGGAGATCACACCCAAAGAAGTCAGTGAGTGGTGACCAGGCAACCAACCAAAACAAAACTGCACTCTTGGACCACTGTCAAAACCCAGAAAATTTGCCAATAAATTAAACATCCATAAACATGCTACAGGGGAAGATAAACTGCAAATTATTTCAAATAATTTTAAAATATGGGTGCATTAACAGAAAAATATCCATAATCTTCAATATGGAAATAAAGTTTTTTTTTTTTTTTTTTAAAAAAAAAAAAAAATCACTTACAAACTTTTGAAGGCTGGTGAGTCAGGGTGGGGGAGAGGAACAAATATAAAAACCAGTACTTGGTTGTTATATATACCAAAAAATTTAAAAAGGAGAGAGTTGAACAACATTCTTCATTCTACCGTCTTGCAATCTCCAGAGCAGTGGTTCTCAACCTTCCTAATGCTGCGACCCTTTAATACAGTTCCTCATAGTGTGGTAACACCCGACCATAAAATCATCATTGCTACTTCAAATCTGTAATTTTGCTACTGGTACAAATAATAATGTAAATATTTGTGTTTTCTGATGGTTTAAGTGACCCCTGTAAAAGGGCCATTTGACCTCCAAACAGTTCACGACCCATGAGTTGAGAACCACTTCTCCAGAAGCGGCATCAGCACACACCCTGTGAGTACATCTATAAGGTAATGGAATTCTGGACATTGGGGAGTTTCATTGTCACCATCACTGTGTTGAAGGAAGGCAATTTATAATATCATTGTTTTTCATTTGCCCTCATTCCCTAATCCTAACCCCACACTTAGCACAGGTTATGATGTGCTCGCTACTCTAGAGAGCAGGCACCTGAAGCACTCAATTTTTTTCATACCCTGACATGCAAACTTCATGCTTAGTTTGTCTATCTGAACCTTTTTCTTTACAGTCCCCTCTTTTCTGAAACAATGTATTACTATGTGCTCATGATTACCTGGACCTTACTATATAGACCAGGTACCCAGCCTCAGCCTCAGCCTCAGCCTCCAGACTACAAGAATTCCCAGTAGGCACTATCACAACTGGATCTTTCCTTTATCCTTACAATGTGGGTATTGGCTTCTATTACTTTCCAGTGATGTTACCTAGCATCATTTTAAAGAGAAGTTGGTGTTCTTAAAACTTGAGAAATTTTAAGAAAAGACAATAGAATTTTGAGGTGTTTTTGCAAAGTAGAACGTTTAGGTGAAAGGTGAAGGAATCCCTAGATCTGAGACAGAAAACAGCCTATGATGTCACAAGTTACATAACATAGAAAAGTATTAGGCATATCCTCTTTTTTAAAAAAAAAAAAAAAATTCTTTTCCCAACCCTTTACTCTGAGCCTGTGTCTATCTTTGAAGTTGAGGTGTGTTTCTTGTCTGCAGCAGAAGGACGGCTTCTGTTTTTGTATCCATCATGCTAGGGTGTGTCTTTTTATAGGTGAGTTGAGTCCATTGATATTAAGGGATATTAATGACCACTGATTGTTATTTCCTGTTATTTTTGGTGATAGCTTATATGTATTTCCTTTCTTTGGGTTTTTCTTCTGTGGGGCATGGATAAAAAACGAGACTTTATTCTATAAAAATTTAAAAAAAATACATAATTAAAAATAGTCAGGAACCATGCAGGAGGTGCCAGGCTAGACAAAGCAGACCTCAGTGTGGGCAAGCAATGAACACATGAATAATATTAAGAGATTATAGAAAACTGAGTAGAAAAGAATCAAATGGGATTCAGCTTAGAAAATGCAAAGTAATACGTTTGGGAGCAAGTAACCAGAAACACATGGGCTTGAGGCAGATTCAGCATCATCCTGCCAGTGGGCAGAACATAAATAATCTGAGCACCCCTAAGAAGCGCACTCTTAGAATTCTGAGTTCAAATCTCCCCTATGAAAGTAGGGAATGAGAAAAGAAGAAGGCAGACACCTGCAACCACACACTGAGGGAAAAGAAATAAAAACAAATGAGTCCTTGGAGGTCACTTGCCAATCAGTCTAGTCAAACCAGCAGACTCCATGTTTGTTGGGCCCTTCTAAGGCCGTGGGGTTGAGGCCCAGTGTAAATTCCTAAGCCTTCCTAGAGTTTGGCAACCTGTCTCTGGCCATAAGCTTCACGTGTGGTTGACTCAGCACCGCCTATGCCTAGCCTCTGCTAACATGATAAAATACTATTGGCCCTTTTCCTCCACCCCCCCACCTCATCTCAAGACTCCCACCCCCGTCTCACAACCCTATATAAGCCCAGACTGATGCAATAAAGTGAGTTCTTTCTTTGACAAGGCTTCCAACTCAGCGTGTGATTTCCCCTGGTGGCTAGGGAGTGCTGGGTTGTGGACACCCACCATCCTGTTCCAACCCCAGGGAGAAGCCGGTTGGTCCAGATCATGTGTGTATGCTAGTGGCCATGTCCGAGGAGCAGCAAATGACAATTGACTTCATGGTGTAAGCTTACTAAGAGGAAAAGAAAATAATCCCCATTGAGTGAATCTAGGATAGGCAAGGCTCTGAGACCACAAACTCCAGAATGTCTTTTGCTTCTGCTGTGCCTTTACATGTTTGCTGCTGCCGTCTTTCTCTGGTACCTGGCATGATGTAAATGGGTGTGGAGAGACCCCCACTGCCTGTTATGTAGTATGTTTATCTCATAGAAACATCCCATTCTACTGATCATTTTTACCTGCGGATTATTATGAAGATGATTTCTTCCTAAACTGTACTATTTAATTGATAGTAATATTGTTAAATACAGTTTTGATGATTAGAAATATAAAAAAGGAAGTGTTAGACAGCTAGATCATATAAACTTCTATTGAGGAGTCATAGAGACTTAGGTTAATGATAAAAAAAAAAAACAAAAAAACAAACAAAAAAAAACCAAAAAACAAACAAAAAAAAAAAAAACAATTGAGTCCCAGGAGCCCTGCTAGCTTAAGTTATTTTTACCTTAATATCAGGAGATGTGTTCACAGGTTTTGGAGTGCATGATAGCTGAAATAAAGTTTTGACCATAACTTAAAGTTAGACTGAGATGTTTTCATCAAATAGTTTTGAGGTGGAAAAAAATGACAATCTAAAGTTCTAAAGTTTTAGAAAGGTGCATAGTTGAATGAGGAATTTGTTAAGGTTGGGGAAAAGAACAAAGCTGCCCAATTATTACTAGATGACATACTTTTCTTGCTAGAATTTGTTAATGAACAAAGGTGATGATTAATTCCTTATAACCATGTCTGCCTTCAAGCTCTTGACAAAAAAATCTATTGATGGGTGGGTATCACCATAAAGATCTAAAGTAAAGCTGACTGATTCTTTTCATATATAAAAGTTTAGGTTTGTGAAACACTTTGTTTCAAGATAAGTAATAAAGTAATTGGCCCTTTCTTTGTAGCTGCAAACTGCACGCTGCCAGTAAGACCTGACTGAGAAGAATATCCTGCTTGCTTACACACTGTTAATCTATAACAAGTTGCTTGGGTATGAATGTACATGGGTTCTTAGGATAATTCGGTTTTCATCTATAACATATAAAATGTTAAATTATGTAAGGGATATGGAAAACATGCTGTTTGGACTAATATTCATTGTAATCATTCACTTGAAAAACAAAATGTAACCACATTCTAATTTTTACATTGCCTGAAAACTTTTGCTGGAGTATATAAGCTGTAAGGGAAAGAAAAGGGTTAAAATGGGTTAGAAGGAAACATCAAGGATAAAGATAGAGTTAGAAGAAAAACATCATGAATAAGAGAAGGAAATCGCCAGGAAAATAAAGAATAGAGGATGCAAAAGAAGAATAAAGAAAAGGTCTGAAGGAGCCATCAAGAGAATGTATGAGTGTCTTTTCACTTAATACCCTCAAACAGAAAAAGTCTAATATGCACACTCCAACTCTGGATTCCCTTTGAACCCTGCACTGCTCGAGGCTGGTCCCCCAGACAGTGGTAGTGTGTGTATGCTATGAAATTAAAGAATATTTTTTAAAGGGGAGGCTTTAAAGCCTTCTCTCTCACACTTTGCATTTGTACATTTTTAAAGAATGCAGTTTATTTTTTTCAATTATTATTTTTGAAACAAATGGTTCACTAGGTAAGCCCACGGTAGCCTTGATCTTGTGATTCTCCTGCCTGTCTCTACCTTCAGAGCGCAGGAAGTGTCCTTCCACTCTGTGAAGAGCATGCTCTCTCATCCTTGTCTATAAACACACGTGGATGTATTCTGCCCGAAGAGAAAGCAGGGAAGACACCTGCAGAGCTTCCCCTTTTTGCCCCTGTCTGTCCTGCATCACGTTGCTCTTTTCATCTGTCTTTTAAGGCTGTGGTCATGCTGCACTGTAGGTCTGTTTGGTCCTTTCATACATCTGCATCTGAGGTGAAGGATGAAGTCCCAGTCATTCCCCTGCCTCTTTCACTCACAGTAAGGCCTGACAAGAACAAATGTCTTTTCCATGAGTGTGAAAGGAATAAAATGTTCTGTTCTCTCCCAATTACTGCCTTCCAAAATCCTTCCTTGTGTCCAAATTGAAAGACTTAGGGAGGTGATCTGTGTGGGGTTGTCACATTGTCAACTTCTGTGTGGAAGTACAACACTGTTCACTGTCCTCAGACACTTAACACTTTATAAGAGCTGGGATTCTTTTCATAAATCAAGTCTAATGAACCCATCAAATGTAGTCACCCACCCACCAACTCACCAGCACCACTAACATACTGGCCAATCACATCACTCAGCTTCTTCTCCAATATGTTTTATATAACACTATCTTACACAATATATTTCTCTCCCAAACAAGAATTGCATGGTGAAATAAATGGGAAACACTTGGTTATACAGAAGCACTTGCTTACTTTTTCTATCACCAGTCTCACCCAATCTGATCTCAGAACTTCTGTTCATCTGTCACCCTGCCATCTTTAGGGAATCTGGATTTATGGGAAGCATTTTGGACTATGTTGAGCTTTCTGACCAGGTAAGGTAGCATTCCACATCTTATAATAATATAAATAGTGCTTACTGTGTGCCGGCCCCTTCTGCACACACTGCAGTGCTTCACATGATTAACTCATTTCTCTCTCACAGCTCTTTACGACAATTATGATCCCTGTGCTGCATGACAGAGCTAATGTGGTGAGGTGAAGACACTTGCAAGGCCCCACACGGCTGTCACTGGCAGGCTAGAATTTATTCTAGAACGACTGACCAAAAGTTCAAGTTAAAATCTCACTACCTGTAACTGTCATTATATGTTAATTGTCTACTTATAGTAGACTTCTGGTTCTACAGAGTAAGTCCCAGTTCATGTCAGTTCAACACCTGAAGTAGTTTAAAGCAACTAACACTGTATTTCAGAGACCTCTCCACTCTAAACACTCTGGCATTCTTTAAATGATAGGCTGAACTTGTTTCTTTGTAGATAATTGACCACTCAGCCACAGAACAAATTCTAGGTCCTGATCAAGTGTAGGCATCAGGGTTTGGAATTTAACTTACTGGTAGATTGCTTGCCTAGCAAGCACAAGGCTTTGCTTCAAGAACTCAGCTTGCTTGGGGAGAGGGATAGGTTTCAAAAGTGACCCAAACAATATGAAGTGATTCAACTATCACCAAGATAACAAACTCCCAACTCATTCTAGAAACTCACTATCCCTTGTGGGGTTTGTCTATATGTTTCTTTAGGGAATCTATATTGTGTTGTTAGACTGTGTTGTTAGATAGGAAGTACAATTCACACTTAGAAAAGCATGAGTTTATAACAATAGTTCATGTCATCTCTTATAAGTGACAGCAATATTTAACAAGTAGAAACTATCTTCAGCTAAGTGTCATCACCAAGGATGATCTGTACCATGAACATCTCACAGGGCACATTTCTGGTATCACTTCTTCAGAATTAGGGCCCTGACAGACAAAGACAGTCCTTGGGAGAAAATTATGGGAATGTGTCAGCATAGCCTAAGCACTGTGCTGCAGCAACACCTTCATATTGCAAGGAATGTGGAAATGAAGACAAAAGAAAGGACAAAATAGGATTCATAAATTACAGAAGTATAGTAGGTACTAAACACTTGCAGGCATGACTCTGCCACCCACTGGAAGCACTCGGTTCAAAAGAACAAGTTTCCAGCAGCCATCACCTGGAGAGAGCAGTCAGCCTCCACTTGGATGGGAATTTCCTCTCTTGACATATGGGGATTGAGTGTCTGTTGGCTAACATTTCCCCTCTAATTACTAATTATACCAGAGAAAGGAGCTTTATAGCCCGAGCCCTGGAAATATGAAATTTGATCAGTGGAGATTTGCAGGAAAGATGGAAGATTGGTGTGTGACGTCAAACAGCTGGCTTGGAGGCCCTTCAGGCCAGGGGGCCAGCAGCTGCTCACAATGGATTTGGGAGTGGGAGGAGGGTCCGGGAATGGGGGATCAGAAGAGATCTGGAAGGAAAGAGATAAGAGGAACCACGCTAACAATTTCACTCCCCTGTCTCCTTTTTCTGTCAGCTCCGATAAGAACATACTAATCCTCTGAGTTTGAAGCTATAGGCCAACAGGTGGTGAGGCCTATTCCTGCACAGAGGCGGCTGTTGTGACTGAAGAAGAAAATAAAACTTCAGGTGGGAATGCAGAAGCAGTTCCCCTCAGCCCTAAGCAATGCTCACAAAGAAGACTGTGGCATTTTGTCAAGGTCATACAGCCAGAACATTCCCTAGGATGGTGAGGCAAAGGGAATCATCCAGGACCAGACACAGTGGAACTCTTGGCCTTCCAGCTAACTGTTGTGGCCCTCACCACTAGCCTCTGGAGTCTAAGCTTGGACCACTGTATCTCTTCAGTTACCATCTCTCACATTCTCTCATTTATAGGTTTCTTCATGACTCAATCTGAAATGTTATCATCTTTTATTTATTTTCCCCATATTAATAATGTAAGCCCCAAGTATACAGAAGCCACCTGCTCAGAACTGTCTCTAGCAATGGGCAGGGCATAATGAATATCTTTAAATGAATCAATAGTTGAAGACAGGGGGTGGTGGAGAAAGTGAAGAATTAGGCTGATCTGAGCCCATTTCCTGTGCCCTAGGGATCCGCTGGCAGTGGGCATTGTGGTGGCAACCAAGAGAAAAGGAGATTGCTCACCATTAGACATTCCAAACATCAAAGAATGATGGTCTTACGTAAGTAATAAGCCCTTATGCAACAAACACACTCAATAGACTCCCAAAGAGAAACAGTTCAATATGAAAAGGCCCTTTTCCCTGTGCCATCAGGCTGCATCCACAATACCGCCTCTAACATATACCATCACATTTAAGTTGTCTCTGATACGTCTATTTGAAGCTGGCATTGCTACCCCTAATATAAGAGTCAAGGGTATTAAGTCCCTAAAGGAATGGCAACTGGCTGTAAGTAAAAAGGGAAGAGGGTATAAGCCCTAACACCTGGCCACCCTGCTTTGCTAACTCTCTCCCAATCAAGCTACTTCTGACTTGTCTTTGATGTCTGTCCTTGACTATATGTTCTTAGTGACTTAGTTTTGTGACAACCAAAAAAAAAAAAAAATTGGTTTCTCTTCCCATGACTATTTTTAACTATAATTCACTAAGTTTATTAATAATAGTGTCAAATAAGGTGACAAATACTCACAGACACAGCATATTAAAATTTGGTACCTTTCATACATATAATGCTGTTTTAGAAATCTGTTCTACTAAAAGAGACATTAAAAGCTCCATTCCCATGTAGTTAGTGGTCTCCTGATTTGAGAGTCCTCTATAACTTGTGAGGTTTGAGGACTATTGCAATAGGACTTGGCAAAGTCTTGGAGAATCACTGTACCCTCACCCTCCCACCCTCACTATGTTGTGAATGATGCAGACACCCAGAGGCTCTTTGTGATCTGGGAGCTAGTACATTACTAGTCCTGATTTTGCTTGCAGAACTTTTCATGGGGAACTCACAATAATAGCTTTGAGCATCAAGGCAGGGCCCAGATAGCAATTTCTGATACTCATCTTTTCTATTATTAATTCAACTCTAAACTCCCAATCCTTGAGGCTTTGGGTGGCTTCATAAATGTCTGTGTATTTTCCATCACTACACTATTGTATCTTTATCCACAGAACAAACAGCAACATCTACACACAGAGCCAATCACTATAAGCTAATGGGACATAGCAAAAGACCTTCCTGGGATGCATGTATGGGGCTAACTGACCTGTACATTTGAGGATGCTTATCTGAGAAGGGTGTAAGAAAATTAATTTTCTCATGGGTGTCAGGAGTCCTACACCCTGTTTCTGTAACAGTGAAGGTCACACTTGTCAGGCATGCACAGTCCTCTTCCACAGCAGCCCCAAGTGAAGTCTTTCTACAGCCTCACCATCAACACAAAATAGGAAAAACAGGCACTGTGGCTTTGTGAAAGATCTAAACTAGCAAGACCCACTTTTTTGCTGACTAGAATATTTGGTGTTCATGGGCAGGCTGGGCACCATTTCTTCTGTTTTCTCTATCTGTTCTCAAAACATTTTGCCAATCCAAAAATATTGTCTTTTCACCAGGACAGAGGAAATGGCAGAGCCATCTTCCTTGTTTCTGAGAATTCCAATTCATTCCTCAAAATTCAGCTTATTAGGGCCAGCAAAGATCTCAAGTAGGTAAAAACCTTTGTTGTGTGTGGTGGTTTAAATAATAAATGTCCTCCATATTCTTGGGCATTTGAACATGTAATACTCAGTTGATGACATTGATTGGGAGGTTTGGAAATGTGGCCTTTTATAGGAAGTATGTCACGGGAGGCAGGCTTTGAGTTTAAAGACCTACATCATTTCCTGTTTGCTTTCTCTGCTTTGTGCTTGAGGGTTAAGATGTGAGCTCTCTGTATACAACCCTAGCTGCAATGCCTGCTGTCAAGCTGCCATTTCCTCACCATGATGAACTTCTATCCCTCTGGAACCGAAAGCCCAATAAAACTTTTCTTCTACAAGTTGGTATCTTACAAGCGATAGAAAGGTAACTAGGACACTTTGCAAGCCCAGTGACGATGACTTGAGTTAGGTCCCTAAATCTCACTGTGGAAGGAGAGAACTGCCTTCTGAAAGTCATCCTCTTGCCACAGCTGTGCTAGGGACATGATGCGCACGCGCACACACACACACACACACACAGGCATGCAATAATAAAATAAGTGTATTTTAAAAGACTCATCTCACTAGTAAGTACCTGATGGAGGCACTGTTGAATCCAGACAGGAATGAGGCTTCATCCTGTGTGTTCCTTCAGCATCTATGGGCTCCTCTGTATCACTGGCCTAGTGAGCTCTAAGCAGCTATCTCACAGATTCGTTTCCTCAAACTGTGCTTCTCTTTGGAGCAGGGCAGTATTCTTTACCATTGATACCCTCTTCACTCAATGCATTTTATACCCCTCTCCTACACATCCAGGCTTAAAACCACTGCCTATCTAAAATACTCGGAGAACGGAGACAGAGACAGGAAGAGTGCTAAATGGCTTACCCAAAGTCACCCAGAAATTAGACTTCAGTGTAACATTTATTGCAGTGCACAGATCTAAACTAGGCTTCCACCACGCTTTTGTGATGATCCACAAAGAGTGACAGGTATTTTTAAGACTCATTTGACTACCAAAGAAGTAAGAACAGGAAGCCCAAGCCAGTTCATTCTTAAGTCTGATTAGATGATGGCTTATGGGCTCCATCTAAGCTTTAAATCAGGATCATTTTCAGGTCTAATGGAAATTACACGGTGGCTTTGGCTTCACAGGGAAGGAACTTGGGGGCTAATCAGCCTTGGGAAAGCCACCATCTAAGATACCAAGGCACAGAAAAGGAATGCCATCGATTAAGTCTCCTGTCCAGAATGTTCCAAGCCTGTGATGAGAGGAGGTGGGATTGGGATCCTAGCCACAGGCTTAATTGCTTTGCAAGGGGCCACAGCTGTTGCAGCTGAGAAGCTCAGGGAAAAACCCTGTTTTCTTCCTTTCAGCTTTGGCTGAGCTTGCTAGGGGCTGGTTTTTGAGCCACCTGATGATGCCTGGAGCAAATCGTTATTTTCCCAATGTCCTGCGTCTTGTCTCTGCTTTTCATTAAATGCCCACCACTTGGTGTAATGCCTGGAATGTGGTTCCTGTTCAATAAGTGTCTGATTAATTAAATACGAGATCAAAAGTTGAGCTTTTGGAAGGAAAGAGAGCTCTCTGCTATGACTTTTTTTCAACTATAATTCTCCTTAGCTCTTCATGAAGAATGTAGAAGTATAAAAATAGTTTGGACATTTTGATTTTGTCTAGCTCCTACCTGCGTACAAGAAGCTTGTCATGCATCTCCCATGATCAAGGCGACTCTTTGTAAGACTTCTTTCCTTTCCTGTGATGACAACCAACCCCAGAATAATGAATGACATGACCCACATTTCCAAAAGCCTTCTGCCTTTGAAACAGTGAAAATGACCTAATGCTCAACAGAACCATGGTATCTATGGATTTTTCCAGAAGTCAGGACCATGGGAGTAAAATCTGGAGAGTTATTGGCTTAAGTGGTGTTAAGCAGTGCCTGTGATTAGAAAATGAAATGAAATAGAATCCCCTCATGGAATCAAGAACAGCCAGGCGTTGTCCTAAAATAAACAGGCCAAAGAAGCATGGGTAGCAGTCTTTTAATCCTCAAACCTGTTCTCCTAACTTTATGTCACTTAGGCTTCCAAACATGTGTCCCTGTCTTCTATCTGTAGCCTTAGACCCAAGCATGCTCAAGCCTTTCCCCCTAAGTGTTAGCTATCTGATCTGTTCAGCTCCTTTAAGACCCAATCAAGAGGTTATAAAAGCTCTGCTTCATGATGAAATATTTTATAACACTGACTATTCTTTGTGAGTAAAGAAATTTGCACCACCTTATGTATTTGGAGATGGAAATCATCCTTTAATTGTGAAAATATATTTTTGTTATAATGCATACATGCAGTAACTTTGTTTTTTTTTTTTTTACTAAAAATGCAAGAATATTTATTTACCCCTCTATCTAAATACTCAGAGCAAATAAAATGACTGGTTTCTCTGAATGCTCAGGTAATTTTAGGGTTTCCCTAGATTTGATGCAGTGGCAATTTAAAGAAAAGTCTCCTAAATAACAATAGCTCACATTAACAAGGCTCCTTGTAACTACCAAAGCATAGCATTAACTATTCTTTAATTGAACTTTTTTATAATTATATTATGTAGAGTTTAGGTATAGTTTTCCTGTGTGTGATAGAGTAACTTGGACAAGGTAAAAGACCTAAGCATCGCATTGCCACTGGTGTATTCAAAGGGAGCTATGTGTTCCTGAAACAGCAGCCTAGATCAAGAATCCAGGTCCCAGAAGCAACACATATGATCTCAAAGAGGCCCCAGTAGCAGGGGAGAAGGTATTTCAGGGCAAATGCTCGATTTTTAGATTTGGCCTCAAGGCAATTGAAACCCATTATGTAATGCCTAGTTTTCATCATGCCTCAAATCTGAGATCAATATATTCCACAAGGCTCTGACTTTTTGCCTCTTAAGTTTAGTACTGTGTAAAATATTTGCTTAAAAACAGTCTCCTCCTTCTCACAGAGCCTCACAGATGAAGTGAAAACCCAAGACTCCAGCCACTGTGATTAAAGTCTCCTTACTACATTTTACAAGGATTGGGTGATTAACATTCATAGCCTTGGCCTACTTCCAACGGGGAGAAGGAACACACCTCCTGTGTGCCTGCTTCCCTATGGTTCCCACTGGGGCTACTCCACAGAAACACCATGTGGGGATTTGGACCAGGGCAGACCAGCCGGGTAGAGTTGCAGTGCCAACCCCATTCTCACTGCGCTTTAATTTAGGACAGCTGAGGACCACCTGGATGCAGGAAACCAAATTGACTCCTGTCTTCAAAGGAGAGGAGAATCGAGGCTTGGCCATAATTAACTTCAATCAGTTTCAACTGCACTTGCCTGGATGGTTGTGTAGAACTGGCATCTTCTTCCTCAATGTGAAAAATAGGGGTCACATGCAGTTAACAGATGGGTATTTCAGGACACCTGGCAGAGAAACCGTCCATGAAAATTGTTTCACTTTGCCTGACGAAAGCTGTTTAAGACCAAAGTATCACACCTGTATCTTAGTGTTGTTTTATCTTTGGCACGGTGGCTGTGCCTTAATCTACTGCTGTTTTAGCCAGCAATTGTGACTCCTAAGATACCAGCCTGCTTCTCTAGCAGTGGCCTGGCCTCTTGGACCACACCCTGACAGGAATTCTGTTCCCACAGGCACCAACTCTGTAGTTGCTGCTAAAGGGAGCTTTAACCAAATCTATATCATTCTATTTATAAATAAAATTCAGAATTCAAAGGCTGGGGTGAAAACCTGTGAGCTTAGAGAGGCTGAGTGACATCTAGCTAATATCTCTCCTTGCTGGCCTTTGCTTTCCAAACCAGAAAAGGCCATGTCATTCCAAATTACTGCCTCCTACTTCCTATATCTATCTCTCCTGGGTATCCTCCGATGCTCTATGATTACTTTCTGTTGCTAACTCAACCTTCTGATCCAAAGTTAATTTTATATAATCAATACAAATGCAAACTTGGAGTTTGCAGTGTGATTAAATATCCTCCAATATTTTAGCTCTAATAATATATATATATACATATATATGTATATATATATATTCATTCTTCTCTTGTTGAGAAGAAAAAGTGTTCCATGGTGGTAAGAGGAATAAGAAAGGGTAATAGGGGTGAAAATAACCAAAATGTTATATGTGTCTGTGTTTGAGATTCTCAAAAGAATACAAAGAATATATAAAGAATATATACCAGAAGTCCTCTAAATATTGATAGTAACACTAATACCAACAATAAACAGCTTACATAATAAGGTTGCATGACTCTTTATGAAGAAAGTAAGGACAGAAGGGGTAACAGAAAAGAACAATTGCCAAATGCATAACCCACACACATATATACTTTTAATTTCATATATGCTGGTATTGCAGGTTGCATTTCCTTGGGCAAAAAAAAAGACATCCCCTTAGTATAATATATAAGTTGCTTTTCTGGATACCAGGCTACACTTTTTGAGTGGCCTGAGTTGAGTATAAATATTTCTGAAACAGTATGTTTCAAGTTATTTGAGGTCCACAAACAGAAGATGTCTTATAGAACACAGAGGACAAAAGTCCACAAACATCTTCCCGAGAATAAAGTAGCCTTTTGTTGGTAAATACTAAGGTCTTGGAGATAAAGCAGATGCACCCTAATATTTTCACTTTGCAAAAGAAACAATCACCAGAAGAGTTTTCAATTTGTTCTTTCAATAGACATGGGGGGGTGACAACATAATAGATATAATAGGTTATTTCAAATACCAGTAATTTACCAGAGTCAAAAGACAACAGAAGGAACATCAAGGGTCAGCCATTTGAAACCAAAGAGGAGAGACCAAGGCATATCACACACACACACACACACACACACACACACACACACACACACACACAAGCACTTGGTGTTCTAAAGAACAAAAATTCATTTCCTTGTAGTTTGGAGGCTGGAAACCCAAGACCAAGGTTTCATCATGGTTGGCTTCTTTTCAGCCCCCTCTCCTGTAAGTGTGGTGGTGTTTCCATCCTGCTCGTCTTCAGGTAGCATTTCCCCTGTGTGTGTCTGTGTTCTTATCTCCTCATAAAGATGCCAGGCACACGGTGACTCTTCTCAATGACTCCATTTTCCCCTAATTACTTCCATCTCTGAACATAATCACATTCTGAAGTCCAGTTATTATGGGGTATTATGACTTCAATATGTGCATTTTAGGAAAGTGCTATACAACCCTGAATAGATGCCCTAGGCTAGGAGAAGAGGGTTGTGTTGCAGTTCCACACATAGGTCAGAAGTCTTAGGGTATCTATAGCCTGAAAACAGAAAGAAGAAAATATAAGAATAGAGAGGTGCATGGTTTCCTGAGGTTAGTGGTGGAAGTATATACATGAAGGCAACTAGGTCAGTGAAGTTATATGAGGTGCTATCTAGAAGAGAAAGAAAAAGACAAGAGGCATGTGGAAAGGTGAGGAGGTGGCTAGTAAAATGAAACAGAATAGAAATCCTAGGCAGCCCCAGAGCCTGAAGGCAATGGTCATGACTTTAATGTGAGAGCAGCCCTATGCTTTGAGAGCTGGGTATATTCAAAGAAAAGAAAGACAAATGAGTTGAATGTAAAGAAGGTCTGGATCATAAGGATGAACTTTATAATTTTGAAATCCAAGAAAGAGTAAAAGTAATAGAACATGGCCTCCTGTGGAGGTGAGAGCTGTTGGAGAGAGAGGCAAAGAGAATAGGTTTAAATACAGAAGTGAACTGCAGAGATACCTTAGCTGTAAGAGCATCTGCTGCCCAATGTGAGGACCTGAGTTCAGATCCCAAGCACCCACATGAAAAGCTGGGCACCCAATATGGATGGGAACAGAAACAGGAAGCTCACTGAGGTTTGGTGGCAACTGGTATAGCCATAAAACTGTAAGCTTCAAGTTTAGTGAGAGACTCTATCTCAAAGGAATTATGAAATTGGGATAGAGGAAGGCACTACCATACTTCACTCAGTTACTGACCAGGTTGCCTGTATATATTCCCACCACTAACCATAGGAAGTCATGTACCTCTTTATTCCCATATTTTTTTCTTTTGGTTTCTGGTTATAGATACATTGATACATTAAGACCTCTGACCTATGTGCTGAACCCCACCTTTTCCCTCCTAGCTCAGGGAATCATAGAACCCCCCCTAAAATGCATGTATTGAAGTCCTACTATACAGAGAGATGGGTATCCAAAGAAACAGTTTGGAACGAGACCTGGAAAAGTCTCTGGTAATTTACAGCACTGGGTGGGAATCATTTTAAGACTGGGTAAAAAGTCAGCTCCTACAAAGTACAGATTATCTCTAATAACTGAAGATCTAACTTGCTAGAAGTATAATTTTAAAGAGTGGGGTATCAGCCCCATGCTAAAATAGTCAAGAGATACCAAGGAATGGCCTAGAGGGCTATCACTGGCTACTTCAAGGAAGGGAAGCATTAAACTTAGGGTGGCCTGGATGGAGGAGAAATATAAAAATTATGTTAGAGGAGAAAAAGGCTTCCCATGTCCTTCCAGAGTGTGTGTCAGGTCAGATGAAACGCTGTTCATAAGCCCCCATACTTGAGTGTGTGGTGTCTATTTGATGGCTGTTGATGAGGATTAGAAGGTGTGGCCTTGCTGGAGGAAGTATGTCACTGAAGGAGGGCTTTTTGCTAGCAAAAGACTTACCCATCAGAATGTACTCTTTCTGATTCCTGTATGTGGTCTGCTGCAGCTGCCTGCTGCCTGCTATCTCTACTCCACCATTTCTAGGATCTGCAATAGCTGCTCCCAAAGAAGCTCTCAAAGCAGGTGGCTTTGTGCTTTGCTGACATTTAAGGCCAGGCCAAGGTTGAATTATCAGCATCCCTTGTGTCTATTCCCCTGAGAAATGCTTCCTAAAAGGATACTCCCAACTGTGAGTTCCCAGTTCCCATTTCAAACAGGTGAGGGAAGGAATGGAAGACGGTCTGTGAGTGACTAGGAAGGGTGAGAAAAACACCATGCACACCCCTGGGATGCACTAAGAATGGGGGCTTCCTGGGAGTGAATGCTCTGCTGTCACTGTTTTACTTTTTAGTTTCATTAATTTTTGTCTGCACCATCCCAGTAGGCAGAATGACCAAGTCTAAGGTTCAAGAGCACAGTTTAGGAGAGGTGAGCCAGGTGACAAGAACACCCAGAGAGTGTAAGGCTTAGTCTGGGAGGTGCAGGGTGTGAGAGAGAAAAACACAAGCAACTCTGACACTGGCAGGAAGAAGTGGCAAGGAAGACAGTTGTCATGGAGACATGCAGAAGGAACTTTCCAGTGAGCCAGAGGAGAGCAGTGCTTCCTTATCCCCTGAAAAGATGCCAACTCTGAAGAAGAGAGTGGGAGGCCAGAGTTAGGTGTAGTATGCTAGGTGCCGTTAATGTCTCAAGCATGGAACTTGTCACTGCAATCCCTGTGAGTGACCTTCAGTCCACCAAAAGGAGCCTCCAGCATGGGCTCCATCTGCATGTAGATGACCCCAGCGAGATGGCAATGTGGCTGTGAGCTTCACCTGCCGTACCTCTCTTTGATGTTCATGGAAGCATTATGCTAGGCTACCAGGAACACATATGGCAGATAAACCAGTGGGCAGAGGATGGTACAAAATGCACAATGAAAAGTATTGAGTTCAAGGTGAGGTTTTCATCTCTTCAAACGGTAGAGCATTTGGCAAGTTCTTAAAGCTCTCTCCATTCATCTAAAAATCTTCTTGGGAGATCGTTACAGGGATCCACCACTGTTTGAAATTCACATCAAGAGGACACAAGATGCTTATACTCTGCTTCATGTTCTTACCTGGATGTAGGATGTCTTCCTGTAGACAATCTTATGAACATTGCCAGTGTGTTACACACACACTGAAGGGGGGGGGAAGAGAGAGAGAGAGGGCACAAATCCAGTCATTTATGCTTATTTTTATTTATCCTCCTAAAACATAACTTCCCTGGAAGCAGAAGAGGCTGATTCACCCTGGAAATGCTAACAAGTATGAAGACTTTTACCTCTCTCATTGTAACCCACTTGAAAATGTTGGTCTGTTGCTCTAACAAAAGAGAATCTTCCCTGCTTCTTATCTCTTAGAAGAAAGGAGTACAAATCTACAGTCTCACATGAACTAAATCAGAAAACTTTATACAATCCTGGTTCCTATAGATTCTGAGATTCACTGTTAAGTGACGATGGCCTTATGTAGAAGCCACAGACAGCTAAGGGAGAGGCAGGTGTCAATTTAAAAACACAGATATTTGGACCACATTGCTTTAGTGTATATTTTTAATAGAAAATTCACATACAAATATATACTGAATACATAATTTTATTACCTCAGTCCCCAAGACACAAATTATAGTAAGGCAATCTGTCATTTGTGGTCTGTTTATGGAATAAATGCCTGCATATCTCAGGGGCTTACTGATAATATATAAGTATTGTATATAATATAAGTATATATTATATTGTATTATATAAGTATTATATACTAAAACACTTATATATTATATACTATAATACTTATATATCATATGGTATATAAGTATTGTATACATATTATATAAGTATAGTTCTTATACTATATTCTATACTATATAGAATATATGACCAGTTATAACCTTGATTGTTTAGAAAACATCTGTATAGATAGCTCATTTCTGCTCTCCAATCTAAATTTCTCCAGATCAGCAGCTATATGTGATCAGCTAGACATTGACCAGAGAGAGCCAAGGGCTGAGTCCATCTCTGAAGTCCCAGCCGACCATATCCTTCAAAACATCTGGTATGGGGCTGCCCTCTGGAGGTTTAAGAGAGTTTTTGTTTGTTTGTTTGTTTGTTTTTCTTTTAAGGGTAGGCCATTGACTTAACTAAAAACTACTACTCAAGTTGGACATCTCCACTGAACTATTTAATTTCAGCCTTCATGAATAAAGGTACCAAGGTTCAAACATAGGGAATGAACCTGCAGAAATGCACTCCTCTTCATAGGGAGAATTTAAGTTATCTGCATAAATCCACATCATTCAGGAAAAGCATTTACATTTTAATAGCATTTACTAAATCCCTGGTGTAGAATAGATGGTGAGGTTTGAAAATGCATAGCTACTTCTTGAATGCCCTCACATTGAGGGTCAGTGTTCTTCTCTGGGTGGGAGGATAATAACTGAGTTTTATGTTTTCTGAATGACTTCAGGAAAAATAAGGAAAAGGGAAAGGAAATAAAACCACAGTGGGATCAGAAAAGGCAAGTTGTAGCTCTTCTCAGTGGGTGAGTTTGAAATCAAAATAAGCATTAATGCAAAAACAAAAAGAGGGGCTGCTAATGACTGGTTCTGGGAATACGCTTTTTTCCCCACAGAGGAAAAATGGTCAAAGATTTGTTGTCATTTCTAGGCAACAAGTATATTGATAAACTAGTTTTGAAATGCTAAAATGTATTTTCTCAGATATAAGTTACAAAATGCTATCTTGAATTGACTAAGCTGAAAGTTGTAGAAACTTCTTTGGAAAAGATTTAAGTCTGAAAACTACACTGCTTTCGAGGGGAGGGGAAGAATTTTTCTCCTTGGTGGAACTAAGCGCTATTTCCGAAATATCTGGCTGGATCTTAAAAGGCACTTGTGACAGGTGATAATTGATTATACATTGCCTTTTGCCAGGAACTCTAATGTCATTGGCATACAGAGACACAGGAACAACACAGTGTGTGTGTGTGTGTGTGTGTGTGTGTGTGTGTCCATGTGTAGAGGATTGGAACACAAACAGAAGGCTTCATAAATTAAACTTAATGTTTCATAGCCTCTCTTTAAACAAAGTAGGTGTGGAAATTATTTCAAGGTAAAATATATTTCTGTACAAAGTTAAAGCCAGTGGCTGAGTGTGTATGTGGGAAAAAAAAAAAAGCAAGCTTGAGAAAAGCCATGTGTGGAGCTAACTGGATATTAAAAGAAGGAAAGAACACTTTGATATCTAATGGGGAAATATCAAACACTGAAATTTCAATTTCAAGCATGATCTATACAAAAACATACTGATAAGAACTCAACAATAACAATTAATATACATATACATAAACAAAGACACACAGTCAAACAAATACCCCATCGAACAAGAAAATTGTCCCAGGACAGGGAGTCTGTTAGATATTCTAATCTATGTATCTCATCTCCAACTTAATGCAATCCTCTGTACTTCATTAAAAACTTAAATTTTTTCAATGGCTGAGAAAAATATTCTGTTTATGTATGTTCTTAAGGAGAGATTAAAAATAAGTGCACAAATTTTAGAACCCAGAGAGAAAAATAAGCTTAAATAAGGATATTTAAGATGTGCCATTTGCTTAAAACAATTTGAAGAGTATTTTGTCCCCTAGAGCAAAGGTGATAAACCAGGCACTGTGGCTCAGATCAGCTCTGTGTCCCACACCACAATGATTCCTGTTTGTTTCATTGTCATTTCTCTGGCTCCTTTCAAAGATTGCCCACACTGGCCTCCTTCTACCATTCTGTCCACACACCAGGAAAACTCACGTGGCTAGAGTAACAGTCACTGTGTGTAGTTTTGATGATTTTTGTTTGTTTGAAGCCTGATCCAATGCAGTTTCTTACATAGACAGCCATCGAGCATTAGAAGCTACAAACCTATTTGCTAGGCCTGTGGTTAGTGCTATTTTCTATATGCTGGAAGATAGTAACATAACTATAAAAATAAGTGACATCTTATAAAAATTGTTTTTTGTGCATGTGTATTCACTGTGGGTACACATATAGATTATAAATGAAAACTGAATTTCTCACTTAGGATAGCAGTTTGTAAGTCTAGAAAACATTGTTCTCATTCACAGGGGTGAAGAAGTCTTCCTTAACTTGATATCCACAAATACATCCTATATTCCACATTTATATTGCTTCACAAATACAAATCATATTTGTGTCACAGACATTTATTTTCTATTACTGTACATGGACATGTTTTCCAATATATTTTCAAGCTTTGGATGCACTCTTAAGCTGTTCATTACCTACGGATCCTTTAGGTCTTTTCTTCTTCCCAGCCCATGTTCTGCTCACTCCCTTTCACCTTCTCTACCATCTTTCTGAGTTGCTATGGCTATCCAGGCCACTGTTCTGTGATTATCATATTAAATACCCTGTAGCTGTGATTTCCTCAAATGTTTGAGGGAATACCATTTACATGTATGGATTGACATGGTGGTGGGGGGAGGGTGTATGTACAGCACACACTTTCCACGGAGAATCTTTTTGTTTCATAGCTGACCTGCTGAGCCCTTACTGTATGTACTGAGCGAGTAACATGTTTTCATAGTATTAATTATCAACCTGACAGAAACTAAGAATCAACAGAGAGATGATTATCTGATCCAGAGATGGAACCTGAAGATTATCTTGGTTATGTTGATATGGGAAGACTTATTTTAATTTTGTGTGGGATCATTCCATGGACAGAGCATTCTAGGCCATATAAAATGGAGAAAATGAGCTGAGCACTAGCATACATACATTTATTCATTCATTGTTATCTGCTCTCCAAAATTTATTTTTATTTTACATTTATGAGTGTTTTTCCCAAGTGTGTGTGTGTATACATATATGTATACACATCCCATATCCTCTTGGTGTCCAAAGAGTCCAGAAGAGCATGTTGCATCCCCTGGAATTGGAGTTACAGCTGTTTGTAAGCCATCATGTTGGTACTGGGAACTGAACTCAGGTCCTCTAGAAGATCAGCAAGTGCACTTAATGGCTGATCCAACTACCCAAGCTTCTGATCTCTACTTCTTATGGATGCTATGAGCAAATGTGCAAACTCCTCCTGCTTTCTTGAATGCCCTATGATGATGGACAGTGAGCTAAAATGAGGCCTTTCTTAAGTTGTTTTGGTTTCATACCAGCAATAGGAAGATAAGACATGGGCCAAGAAGCAAAAACTAAAAACCACAGAGAAGGAAGAGAGGCATACTACATGAGAAAAGGAAAGTATGAATATAATCTAAGAACAAGAGAACAAGCCCAGAAAGGAAGAAAAGAGGGTGACAAAGAGGAAGTGGAAATGGATTACTGAGAGGGACAGCCAGGCCAGGGTTTGCTAGAAAGCTAGAAGAAATAAAGTTTCTCGACTGTTTTCTAAACAGTAAAGCATTTCTCCTTTGCTACTTGTCCAAGAACCCATCAGTAAAAGCATTTTGTCATGTGGTTGTGCTGTATGGGGTCATGTTGTAGTTGCTGTGGAGACCTAATTATGCTTTTAGACACACAAAAAAACAGACTTGGGCTATGACTAGGGTTGCATTTCCTAAGGTCTATGCTTGCCTTCCCAGTCAGTCTGTGATATTTAAATGATGAGGCTTAGACTCATGCTAAGCCATGATAGCAAACTTGCAGGATTCACACTGGGGGGCTGCTAAATCTTTCTCCCCTTAACAGTGGGGGCTTACTATATTTGCAACTATTTCTCAATTTACCCAGAATTCAGAGTTTTGACCTTGTGTTGTCACTAGAATCACCAGAAAAAAAAGAGAATTAAATAATTTCCATAACTGTATAATTGTGGTTTACTATAACTATAAATATTTAAGAAAGAAGAATCTATAAAAGTTGCCAATAATATTGTTATATGAATGGCATGCACAGCAGACACACTGTCTTGTCCTGCTTTGCAATATGTCAAAAACAGTGAAGACATTGAGGTTTTTCTGAATAATAAGTTGTCATGATTCTGTCCTATTCACAGACCTCAAGGCTTGAAAAATAATCTCTCAGATGACTCAAGACACAAACTGTTCTGGACTAAGACAATGTTACTGCCCTGCATTAACAACTGGTGTGTCATATGATCATTTCAGTGCTGCACTCCTGAAACAGACAATTCTGTGCACATGATGGCAAGATCAGTGCCATTCAATCATGACAGCAAATCTGTGTTTGGGAAAGAAGGAGCCATCCAGTCTGTGCACACACTATGTGAAAAATTTAAGAGATTCTTTTGCTGCCATATTTCAGCAAGCAATTTTTCAATAAACAGACAAAACACTTGGGTTTCTACATGCAGGTGTGTCTATTATTGATTGCTTTTTATGAGTGTAAGCATTAGCTGTATATATAATATATATACTTATATATAAGCTATAAGCATATATATACTAAAAGCAATAAATACTATTGTAACTGTAAATAATAACAGTATCAAGTGTATCTCCTTATATGAGTTGACATGTCTGGACAATTAATTCTGACTCTATAAGCTGTTTATATTATGGAGCACTAGCCAGTCTCTGACACAATAAGGGGCTTTTCTTTGATGAACCCTAATCAACACTTCTGCTTCAACTCCTCAACAGGATGTTTTTATTTATTTATATTCTTAAGTTTGGGTGAATTCATATTAATACAATAAACTATATTGCACAGAATGTCAAGAAAGCTGGTGTATTTGCCAGAATTTAATCTAACTGCCTCAATCAACCAAAAGTGGTATGATTCACAAATTTTCTTAAGTATCTATATATATTGAGCTCTTGTATCCTTTCCTAATTTATATGCTCCTTTAAAATTTTGTTTTACCTGCTACAAATTCTCTAATAATCAGCCCAATTATATCTATCAGTAGTCATGTGTGTGAATCACTTGTAAGGTTATTTTCATAACAAATAATTGTAGTTAAGCTTAGCAGGACCAACTAGCATTTAGTGTTGGTGACATTTTTGATAAAGGCAGGAATAGTTAAGTCTAGTGATAAGCACAAAACAGGAAAAAAATTCAATACTCTCTACCATTTCACACACACATACCACATAGCCCATAAAATCAAGAAAATCTTGGTGTATGAGGTTTCTGGCCAGCTATTCAAGCCTATCCTCAAGGTTTGGACCCATAGTCCCACAGAAACACATGCAGTCCCACAGAATCACACAGACGCTTATATTATTTTTATGCTGATAGGCCTAAGGCCCAGGCATATTACTTGCTAACTCTTTACCTTTAAACTAACCCATGGTTCTTATCCTGTTCAGCCATGTGGCTCAGTACATTTTTCCAGAGCAGCATTCCCTCTGTGTCTCCTGCCAGTTCCAGCCACTCTGTGGCATCTTTCTCAGCTCTGAGATGTTCTGGAGTTTCTTAGCCCCACCCACACTTCCTGTCTGCGTTTGGCCAATCAGCTTTTATTAAACCCATAGGTGAGACAAATTTGTACAGAATTATCAGCATAATCCCACTACACAAACTATTTAAAGTTGTATACCCTATTACCACCTTGATCTCTAGCTCTTTCCCCCCTCACACCAAACACCCATCAAATGCCCACCTTGCCTGAGTTGCTCAACGGGCCTCACAAGCTGTGTCTCTTCTGGACTGACGTGACTAAACATTTTCTCACCCCAGGCAGTATTCCAAAGCCAGTTGACCACAGCCAGGCGCGTGTTTCCAGAGACTTTCTAAAGCCGTTTCAGATGCCTGCCTGATGGCTCTTTCTGTAGTCTGAAGGACATAAGTTTGGAAAATGGGGGATTTGCGGAGAGACAAAATGGGAATGCTTCCTTTTCCTTTCTGCTGGTGGTGTTTCAGGAAGTGTGGGACTTCCATTGGTGAGAGAGATCTATTGTTTTCTTACTGGACAAAGCAATTTTCCCTCAAGTGTGAACATGTAGACAGGGGCATCCGAAAAATCATGGATCTCACCCCCATCCCACCTTGTAACTTAGAAAGAGAAATTTTAATTTATCTAACTTCCCACTGTCCTTGGAGATGAGAAGCCATGAGCTTTCCAAAGCCACAGAGCAGAGGGGACAAAGTGCTTCTTCCTGGCATACCAACTACAGGCTTTGTAGCCATAGATGGACTCAAATTCTTTTGTGACTTTTGGAAATTCACTATGTGGAAGGAAAGTCATGATTGAAGAACTAGAAAGAGAATGGATCCTAAATACAAACCTGGTCCAGCAAGTATCCCCAGAATAAAATAGGTAATTGACACATCTTTTCCTACATACCCATTTCTTTGATGATTGCCAACCCAAACAACAACCATTTCTCTAAGGCATCTGTCTTCTCTTGGGGACTAATCCTCCACTAAACAAAACTTGGAATGATTTATCCTTTCTTTCAACCTTGTCCATGGTGTCACATGCTCTAGTGATCAGTACACACACTTTCTACAGGACCCTGAATTTTTCTTTCCACACAATTTGTTTGGCTAATATCTTAGTATCCCTCACCTGTAGCCATTGATCCATTGATATTTCTGTGAAACTTTTTGTTCCTAACTGTCACCAAAAAGAATATTCTAAACAGTACATCTCAGGCAAAATGTTTGTCTTACAAGTATGAAGACCTGAATTAATCACCAGCATCCATGCTAAACAACTAGGAAATTCCAGCACTGGGAAGCAGACCTGGGGGATCCTGGAAGCTCACTGGCGAGCCAGCCTAGGCTATCAGGTGAGCTCCAGACCAGGGAGAGACTGTCTCGAAAACTAAAGTAGACAGCTCCTAGGAAACAAAACCCCAAGTTGTCCTCAGGTATCTACATGAACATGTACATGCATGCGTGCACACACACACAAGAAAAAATGTGTTTCAGTATATTGAAATAAAGATCCATTAAGGAAAAAGTTCAAACACACAGAAGAATTCATAAGCCACTTCATGGGCTGTGTGGGGTCGGGGAGAGGCTCTGCTTACCTCTCTGTATTTCATCTACTCTACATCACAATTCAGACACAAAAAATCACCAACACTGGTACCTTTGAAAAGTCTGTTTCCATAATGGCAGTTAGGGTGGCCATTCACATGATAATAGGGAAAGGCCAGTTAAAGCACCCTCGCCACTATGGTTTAGAGTCCTAGCTAGGCTTATCTTGTAGGATCTTGCATGTTCCCTAGTACCAGGTTTCTCTCTAATCCCACAATGGCTCCCTTTATCAGGATATGCAAATTTCAGGATTTTTTTTTCTGCTGAGTAGTACTCCATTATGTAAATGTACCATAATTTTTTAATCCATTCTTCAATTGAGGGGCATCTAGGTTGTTTTTAGGCTCTAGCTGTTAAGAATAATGCTGCTGTGAACATACTTGGTGTAAGAATGTACATCCCTTGAGTATATGCCCAATAATAGTATTGCTGGATCATTGGGTAGATTGATTTCCAGTTTTCTGAGGAATCACCATACTGAATTCCAAAGTGGCTGTACAAGTTTACACTCCCATCAGCAATGGAGGAGTGTTCCCCTTGCACCACATCCCCTCCAGCATAGGTTCTCATATGTGCTTTTGATCTTAGCCATACTGACAGGTATAAAATGGTATCTCAGAGTTGTTTTGATTTGCATTTCTGTGATGGTTAAGGATGTTAAGCAGTTCTTTAAATGTCTTTCAGCTATTTAGAGTTCTTCTGTTAAGAATTCCCTATTTAGCTGTGAACCCAATTTTCCAATTGGATTCTTTAGTTTTTTGACCTCTAGATTCTTGAGGTTTTTTTTATATATTTTTTGTAGATCAGTCCTCTGTCAGATGTAGGGTTGGTGAAGATCTTTTTCCATTTTGTAGACTGTCATTTTGTCTTATTGACCATGTCCTTTGCTCTGCAGAAGCTTCTCTGTTTCAGGAGGTCCCATTTATTAATTGTTGCACTCAGTGTCTGGTGCTACTGGAGTTATATTTAGAAAGTGGTTTCTTGTGCCAATGTGTTCAAGGGTATTCCTCACTTTTTTTCTATCAAGTTCAGTATAACTGAGTTTATGTTGAGGTCTTTAATCCACTTGGATTTGAGTTTTGTGCAGAATGATAGATATAGATGTATTTGCATTTTTCTACATACCACCAGTTATGCCAGAACCGTTTGCTGAAGAAGCTATCTTTTTTTCATTGTACATTTTTTACCTCTTTGTCAAATGGTGTTCATAGGTGTGTGGATTAATGTCAGGGTCTATGATTTGATTCCATTGATCCACAAGTCTATTTCTATGCCAGTAAAATAAGCTGTTTTTACTATAGTAGCTCTATAGTAGAGCCAGTAGCTCTATAGTAGAACTTAAAGTCAGGGATAATGATGCCTCCTGAAGTTATTGAACAAGATTGTTTTTGGTAGTCTTAGGTTATTTGTTATTATATATGAACTTGAATATTGTTCTTTTGAGGTCTGTGAAGAATTATGTTGGGATATTGATGGGGATTGCATTGAATCTGTAGAGTGCTTTGGGTAAGATTGACATTTTTACTATGTTGATCCAAGAGCATGGGAGATCTTTCCATTTTCTGATATCTTCTTTAGTTTCTTTCCTCAGTGATTTAAAGTTCTTGTACAGATATGTCACTTCTTTGGTTTGAGTTACCCCAAGATATTTAATACCATTTGCAGTTACTGTAAAGGGTGATGTTTCTCTAATTTCTTTTCAGCCCTTTTATCATTTGTGTATAGGAGGGCTATTAATTTTTTTTTATTTAATCTTGTATCATGTTACATTGCTGAAGGTGTTTTTCAATTGTAGGAATTCCCTGGTAGAATTTTGGAGTTACTTATATATACTATTATATCATCTGCAAATAGTGATAGTTTGACTTCTTACCTCCCAAGTTGTATCCTCTTACCTCCCAAATTGTAACTTTTGTTCTCTTATTACTTTAGCTAAAACTTTGAGAACTATATCGAATAAGGAGAGAGAACAGCCTCTATTCAGTAGCTTATGGAGGCAGATGCAAAGATCTCTCCATAGTTAAACACCAGACTGAACTATTGGTTCAGATGAAGACAGGGAGAAGAGATTGCAGGAGCAATCTGGATCATGATGGGGAGACCCATGGAGAGCTGTCCCCTGCTGTTGGGAGCTCACAGACTCTGAAACCACAGCTGACAAAGCTTCATGGAATGGATCTGGAACCTCTGAATGTAGACGATGGATGACAGTCTGAAAGGAGTGGGAAGTTTCTGGAGCCTCTAGTACTTGGACCAGAGTCTATCTGAGGTCCATGAACTAGCTTCTTGGAGCCCAGGCCTAGCAGGCAAACACCATTTTTAGCTTTGGTGCTTGGAGGAAGATCTCAGTCCTACCGCAACTGAATATACCAGGCCGAATTGACTCTCCCTGGATTCACTGCCCTCTTTGGAGAGTAAAAGGGGAGTGGAGGAAGACTGGAAGAAGGAGCTGAGAGAAGGGGTAGAGGAGGGAGCAGTGGTGGGTATGGGGAAAAAATTAAATAAAAAAAAAAGCTAAAAGAAAAGTCTGTTTCCTTTGCCTAAAATAGTTTCTTCTTTCTCTGAAGATGAACTCAAGCGTTTGTGAAGACAGGTTTACAAAGCATGCAAGCTTGGTGACGTAAAGTCTACAAGAAGCCTGTAAGTAATGGTGGTGGACAGGTGAGCAGCTTTCCCTGGCCTCACGATCTCTTTCCTCATCTAACCTTCCAGAACTTCGAAGCAGCTAGTGCACAGACACCAGGACCTCCAAGTACAGCAGGCACTTTTTATTCTTGATTTGAGTTTTAGTGCATATTTTTTATTTGTTTTTTTTTCTAATAGGCATAATTCCTATGTATTTAAAGATGTTTCTAGAATTTTTCTAGAAACCACTAGTCTCCAAGGATGACAGAAACAATGTAGACTGATAATACATTCCAAGAAGTAAAGCTACCCAGGGCTCTGCTTTTCCTAACTGTCCCTTCTTCACCAAAATGGTCAGTCCTTCTACAGGTCCGGGTTCAGATGCAGTCACTAAACCATGCCCTGCTGTCATAGCAATAGCAAGGAGATTTCTTCTGAGGAAGCAACAGGCAGGATGGGAAGCATGGATTCCTTCAAGTAAGGTGAAGGCTGGCAGCCTGCACAGAGATGTGTGGTTAGGAATAGTTCCTTGGAAGCATGGTCTTGCCATGATAGACTGAATAATGGGACAGGAGACCCACAGAGAAGCACGCTTGAGAGGTGGGTCCTGCCCCACTCTCATAGGAGAAAACACAAGCCTGCCCAGTGTCTCTTGGTGCTGGGCAGACAACACATGGCAACAATAGGCTAAGAGGAATCCCAGGGAGGGCCCAACATCCATAGTGTAGAAGAAACCAGAAGTCTCGAGCCAGATCAATAACTCTGCAATAAACACTTGCAAGTAAAGATATATGAATAAGAAGTTTTGCTCTGTGACTCTCTGTGTCACACTACAGCTTCAAAGAAGAGATTTTTCCTTTAATTTTCTTTTTTTTCCCTCTTAAGTTTTATCTTATTTTTGGGAGGAGCAGTACAGGAGCAGAGGGCAGACTCAGGAGACAGGGAAATGAATGGGATCTAGATGTATGATGTGAAGGACACAAGAAATAAAAGGAAAGTTTTTAAAAAGGGTAGGAGGTATTTCTGCAGGGCACTAAGTGGTCCAGGAACATCTTCATCATGGAAGGGATTACTTTTTTTGCCTCTAATGAATTCTTTTTATTGGCATCTCTTTTACTTTTCTCTCTTTCTCCATTCCTCCTGCAGAGGTGGCCTTTGCTGTTCTAGTCTTTGTGTGGGAACACGTGCTAATACTTTCCCTTGATTTAGACCTTGAGTTTGATCTGCACCTGTAGAGGCATTCTGACAACAGCACAGCACGTGCCGTGTTGAGGTCCCACCCTAGAAGTGCTATGTGTACACGCTTGCCAGGTTGTTTGGCAGGCATGCCAGTGCCTCTGCTCTGGTCCCCAGCAATATTTAGGACTTCCAGATGTTTGGTGTGATGTGATGCTTCTCTATTCACTGTTTACATGTAGTGGTGACAGCACATTCCCTGCTTCATGAGGTAGAGGGTTGGCATATAAAATCCTGCAGCTGAAGGGGGAAACCAAGACAGAAAGAAGAGAAGGATGAAAGGTCAGAGGGATCCCAGCAATCAGAGGCAGAGGCAGGAGGATTGTCAGTTTGAAGCCGGCCTAAGCCACAAAAGCAAGATTCTGTCTTAAAAAGTAAGTAAGTGATAAATGAAAATAAATGAATAAATAAAAATAAAGATAATTATTCTCCTAGTTTAGTGTTGTGAGAGTATCTCATTCAACCACATGAGCGAGCAATCCAAGTCTCAGAGAAGTCAAGAGACAACATGCTAAGTGTCACAGACCTACAATTTCATGACACCTTTACTTCCTCAGCCAACCTTACATACTGACTTATAATATAAAGGAGTGGTTTTTTGTTTTGGGAGCCATCTATCTTGGAACTATAAACCCCAGGCCTACTAAAGGTGTCCTGTTAAATTCTCCAGATGTTACAGTTCCCAGCAAGGCATGTTCTAGTACAGACTTCAGAAATGAGGCTTATGAAAGTTTTTTGCTTGAAATCACACAATAAAACAAAAATGGTAATGAGGATGTTGGATGAAGTCAGTTCCTCTCCATGCCTCTCAAGAGTAAAAAGCTCTACATAGTTCCAGAGATTTTGGAATGGGACTCTTCACTGTGACAGCTTCTATCTGACTGCCTCTGCCCCACATTAAAGGATTGTTTTTACTCTTAGTGATATATGAAGATGATGGAAACATGAGCAAGGATCAGGCAGAGATTTCTCTTTAGTGAGAGTCTGCTCTCAAAGGAGACTGTACATTCCTGGTTTCTTCTGCTCTGTCACTTTTGGTTTCTAACAAAGAGGTGGGTAGTTTTGCCCACCAGTGTAACCCACACACAATCTTATCACAAGAATAAGTCAACTAGCCACAGATGGAAAGCTCACAAGCTATTGAACTAGAGTGAACTTTCTTTCTGTACAAGACACCTCAGCCATTTTGTCACAGTCAGAAAGTTCACACATGTTCCTCTCAGTGTACCAGCTCCATGGTATCTGGCTTTTATCCATCTTTTTGTTCCTCCATTCTTGCTCAGTTATCCTACCAGAAAAAGCTTCTTATATTTCCTCAAACTCAGGTCTCAGCCCCACATGCTAGTCCCCCTTCACATCTAGTGAATACACGTCGTAGCTTGAGACTCTTGCTTTGAAACCACCCCCTGTGTGTCTCACCACCAAATGCTCCATCAAAAAAAAAAAAAGACCAAGATGAATTATTGGTTCTCATGCAGGAATCACAAATAATTTGATTATCTATTGAGTTAGCTTCCATCACCACCAGACCCAACCATTATTGGAGATGTATTTAATATATTTTTATATCCCTAGAGTTTATCACAATAGTGGAAACAAAGCAAAGATCAAAAAGTTTGCTGAATAAATAAAAGAAAGAGAGAAGGGAGGGAAGGAGGAAGAGAGGGAAGAGGAGAAGAGGGGAGGGAAAAAGGGAGGGGAGGGAATGGAGAAGATAAAAACAGTGGATGTTAAGGATTGAACATACCTGCCTGTTTGTAGAGCAGACAAGATTTCTGTCATCTTATACCCAACTGAGGCTGCTTCTGCTTCAACAAAATTGTGGCATTCTTCCCAGCTCTTGCTGGAGCACTCATATTTTTCTCTTCTGCTATACCTTTCAAATATTTCCCCCATACCCCTACCCAGCTTAATTGAAGCCACCACACAGCTCACATGTTGGATTCTCCTGAGGTTTCCCTTTAAACTTCTATATGTGTTTGTTCATTTGCCTTCTTACAGTGAGCAGAGTTTGTCTAACAACATAAATAAATGAATACATTGATATCATTAAAGGACAGTATTTTAAAGATGTCTTCTTTAAAAAATTATTTACAGTCCAACAGAATTTTGAGTCCAGAACAATAACCTAATGGAAATTTCTGTGTAGCAAGTGAATTTAGTTGTGGGACAACTTTATAGTCTAAGAAATTTTCCTAGAATGCCAATAATCTACACGTTAGCATTTGAATAGCAAACTGACCTGTCAAATTTCCTTTACCATATTATCATGCTACAAAAGGATTGTGTATTGGCTGTAGTCAATTCATGCATAAAAATATGCAAAGTAAAGAAAAGCTAAATATTCAATGAGCACTTGCTCTCCCATTGGTGGATATAAGAGCCTGTGCAGTGGGTTCAGAGCCAGTGCAGAGAGTGATCAGTAGCTGTCATCACTCAACATAGAAGGAAACTGAGGCATAGACGGGTTCCCTCACCCAGGATTAGACTTTAATCAAGTGACAGAACTGTAATTTGAATGGAAGTACAAAGCCACTTTACAGATTTTTTTCAGAAGACATAGACACTGTTCAAATAACGTCCCTGCCACTGAGGGGCACAGGCTCTGCTCCATCATCTGCCGCAGTTACATTTACCATTTACCTACAAATATACATTATTTCATTTTATTTTTTCCTATCCGCCAAGACTCTAATAATTATGTTACTGCTGTCTGGAGTCCATCTTGCAATGTCTCATTAAGGGGTAAGACACAGAAGGCATGGAGAAGGTTTTGTTTGCTTCTTTCTGTTATTGCCTTCTGTTCTCTTCTTACCCTTTTCTAACAGTTACATTATGTTCCAATTAAGCTGACCTCTGGAAATGAAGACCTTCCCACCCTTCTCATCTCTTCTTCAACTTCATGGCCTGTCATTCTTTCCACATTGAACTGATCCCATTTTCCTCTTTAGTATTCCTGAATCAACCTTTGTCCCCTTTAAGAAAGTTTGGTGACTGTCCTAACCAACACAGTTTTCCTTCTTTGTATTATTATTATTGTTGTTGTTATTTAAGAATCTTCCATGTCTCAAACTCTGTCTCCTCTTTCTGAAGCACTTTATCAGTGTTGGGCATGTGGTAGAATTAGAGGCTCACTGTTCAGCTGCTGGCTGTAAGGCATGGCAGGAAGACTCCTACCACATCACCTCCCTGTGGGCTTCTATGAGCTCTGCTTTTGATGTCTTCCTCACTTGATGTAGCCTTGTACATAGTATGGGGAAGGGACCTTCATGATTTGGATTCCGGTGGCTTATGTTCAGATCTTACTTTGGATAACCTGTGCCTCCGTTAATTTATAGATAATAATTTCTGTGTATGGTCGGGAGGTTATGATGCAATTATATGTATGAGCAGAGGTCTGGGTAAATATTAGTACTAGCATCTCAGCAATAAAACATAAGTGGGTCGGAGAATGACTGATTCTGGGTGTGGCATCCAGATAATGAGACTCAGGAACTGAGGCTACATTGTGTGAGAGAATGTACAGCCAGCATCTTAGCAGTTTCTGTATTCTCCTTGCACTGCCTTTTCTATGTTCTTTCATTCATCTTAATTAGCTCACAAATGGCTTACTATCTTTATAACTAAACACTAAAAACAAACTTTACTCATTTTTTTTTCTTCTGACATGGGTGGTTTATAGCTCTCATTTCTCTAAGCAAGACTCTCCAGTGGATAAAAAACTGTCCTTTTAAATTCTGCTTTGGTTGTTACCTTTCCATATTCCCCCTGAATCTGCTCTGCAGGCTAACAGGGCAGATTTCTCGAGGGGGGTGCCTCACACACCTGTCTCCTTCCCAGCTGCCACTGCTCTGGTAGGAATTCCAAGTGGAAGGACTCAGTGTTGGTGGTACCAACTGCTGAGCTGTCAATGATATCTCACTCTGGCACAGTGACGACAGGAGTGAGAGGCTGAAGGAGGCATGCGTCCTGGTGGCAGATCTGACGGGGGCCTGCTTCCTGGCAAACATGGCTGACATTCAAGAAGCATACGCATGGCTTAAGATATTTTTTGTTATCGTGCTGTCCAGATCCAGTGATAGGGAAGAATCTGGAGGAAAAGTTTTTGAGCATAAGAGCACTCTACTGAGCATGTCTAAAGACCAACTATGGAGATAGTTTAGTTATTTGTTCATTTCTCTTAGTTTTAAGCTACACAGTGGCCTTTTTTGCTTGAACATTGATATAAAAGGAGAAAACAATCATGAGGAGATCTTTGCATCAAAGTAAAGTTAGTTTCTCTTACAAACCAAAGAAAAGCTAAATGTGTTTCCCAGGCATCTCAGCATTAGAATGGCACAATTATTCTTTCCCAAGGCCAGTGTAGGGTCCTGTACACCAGCAGAAAGAGTAAATCTATATGTGCTTCCATTTCAATATGCTTGCTCTATATGTCTGCTGTTCCCATATCAGTGACTGTGCAGCATGCTGCTTGAGAGGGAAGGAACATTGGCTGGAGGATGGCCTGTACTCCACCCATGTGCTCAGTATCTCTCTCAGGTGGTTGAATGACATTTACTCCATTCTGGAAAGAGTTATTCAGTCTCAGTCTTGAAAGCTCTTTCTTTTGCATTCTGGCGTATATAACTTTATACGATCTTTTGAGATCACTTGGCTCTCTGGGGGACTATTACTAGGGTAGTATTTTTTTATTGTTAATCTACATTCTTCTCTCACACACTATAACCCAACTACAATTTATCCTCCCTCCACCCCTCACAATGTCCTCCCTTCTTTCTTAGATACACTCCCACTGTTTCCTTTTCAGAAAAGAACAGGTCTCCAAGACAACACAAGATACAATAAGACAGGATGTAAACCCCATATTGAGGCTACAAAACAATGGAGTAGATTTTTAAAAAGATTTTTATCACTTTATCTCTCTCCTATCACTTTTATCAATTGAAAAAAAATTTACTGTAGGCAAGCCAGAATGCATACCATTTTAAATAAAAACTAACTCATAGGGTCTGATTTATATAAAAACATACATACTGGTCAGTCATAGTAGCACACACTCAATCCCAACCCTCAAGTGGCTAAAATATATGGATGAAAAGTTTAAGGCCAGCTTCTATAGAAATCTTAAATCAGTTAATGTAATAATTAGTTACATGCTATGCCGTGGTTTTACTCTTCCACTCTTAAAGCACACTTCCCTAGGATAATTGTGACAATAGTCACTGTGATCCCTTAGTGCTGATGTAACAAGATATCTACCTGATGGAGTTAAGCAACAAATAAAGAAAAGAGATGTATTTTTTTTAAATCACAGTTCTGGTGGCATGAAGATACAAACAACACAGCTGGTGTCCTAGTAAGGATCCCTCTGGCTGTATCACAACACAACAGAGAGACAAGGGCATGAATACAAACAAGAAGGCAAATGAGTGAGAAAGATCCAGGTTCTCTCTTATGACAACTGGTTCCTGCAGGAAATAGTCCAAGCTCTGATACCCTACTCTATCCATAAGACCAGAGTAATTCATTAGTAGCGATAATGCTCAAGCCCATGAGCTCATGAAAGTAGACCCAATTGTCATCTGCTAGACCTGGTTCTAATAGGCACTATCACTTTGAAGCCATAATATTGATGCCAAATTTCCAACACACAAATTCATAGAGAATAAACCACATACAAACTGTAGCAGTTCACTATAAGATTTCATTTCAAGCAGTTTAGTATACTAACTATAATAAATGACCTCGTTTACTTATAAAATCTTTCAAAGGTATGACTAACATTCTTTTCTATACTATTGAGCTGACAAAAATGATTTATCAAGAGTGCACAACTACTATAGACATTTATGCACCAAATCTTGAGGCTCACAATTTCATAAAACAAACATTAGAACATGAGAGATCACATAGGCCTAGATGCAAAAATAATAGGTGACTCTAAGACCTTACACATCTAAATAGAAGCTTCATATCAAAAATCAGCAAAGAAATCCCAAAGCCAAACAACATAGTAAGTCAATTGGACTTACCAGACAATATAGATTGTATAGCCCAACAAAGAGGCAATACATATTCGTCTTAGGAGCAAATGAAACTTTTCTAAAACTGACTCTATTATAAACCACAAATGAATGTTAATGGTATGAATAACAACAACAATAATGATAATTCCATGTGTCTTTTAGACCATGGTGGACTAAAATATCAACAATGAACTTGCTGACAAAAAAATCCATCAAAAACATCTCACTTATGATAATCTCAAAATATAGATAAGATAACTAGAAATGAACCTGAGCAACAGGATGAAAGACCTCTGCAGTGAAAATTTTAAGAGGCTGACAAGAGACTGAAGAAGATAGAAAACCATGGAAAGACTGTCTATACTTCTGCATTGGCAAAATGAATAGTGAAAATGACTGTTCTAGTAAGATAAACTAAATTCAGTGCAATCCCCACAGAGGTTCCAAAAGTATTCTTCAGATACAGAAAAATAAATGTAAAATTTATATGAAAACAAAAGAGACCATAGATAGACAATTCTATCTACTGGAAAGAATAAAGTCAGAAGTATCACATTACCTGACCTAAAACTATATTCCAGAGCTTTAGTGGAAAGGACAGCACAGTAGACATAAAAACAGACATGTATACCAATGCAACATAACAGAAAACACAGAGATAAACACACACAGTTGCAGACTACTAATTTTTGACAAAAGAGTTGTATTAGTTTGCTTCTCTGTTGCCATAATAAAACACTCAGACCGCCAGGACCAGAAGCTGTCTGCAGAGCCTGTCCACACGCACTCTGTAGGAGACGGAGATAAACTCAGACTGCCACGGTCGCCCAAGCTGCTGCTGAGGGAATTTGCACGGCCACCACCCCGCCTCCAATTGGTCAAACAGAGAAAGATTGAAGACTTAAAATTCAGACCCCTGTCCAGAGCAGAGGTAGAGATTGAGCAGATCTTTTCCTCAGAGGTCACAGGAGGCACACAAGCACGAGTGCCACAACTGACCAGGAGCCACCTAATTGTGAACCACTGAAGCCATGGGCAGACAGCAGTGCAAAAATTTACATAATAATATAAAGAACAACAAGGTAACTGGAGAAGAAAGTGGCAATCCTACAAATACAAGATCTGAACTGAGCAATGAAGAGGAAACAGAAGGAAGCAACACCAAAAATTCCTTTATGATGATCATCGAAGTTCTCAAAGAAGATATGAAAAAATGCCATAAGAAATAGAAGAAAATACTAACAAAAAATTGGAAGAGATGAACAAATCTATGAAGGAAACATACCAGGCACTAAAAGCTGAAATAGAAGCAATAAAAAAGGCACAAAATGAGGCAAAGATGGAAATAGAAAACCTGAAGAAGAAAGATGGAACCACAGATACAAGCATAACAAACAGAGTTCAAGAGATGGAAGACAGAATCTCTGAAGTGGAAGACTCAGTAGCTCAAATAGATATAATACTCAAAGAAAATACTAAAACCAAAAAAGCCATAACTCAAAATGTTCAGGAAATCTGGGACACCATGAAAAGACGTAACTTGAGAGTAATAGGAATAGAAGAAGGAGAAGAATAGCAGCTCAAAGGCACAGATAATGTTTTCAATAAAATCATAGAAGAAAACTTCCCTAACCTGAAGAAGGAAATGACTATAAAGATAAAAGAAGCTTACAGAACACCAAATAGATATGACTCCCAAAAAAGTCAGCAAGCCACATTATAATCAAGCCACAAAACAAACAGAACAAAGAAAAAATTTTAAGAGCTGCAAAAGAAAAGGGTCAACTTACATATAAAGGCAGACCCATCAAAATAACGCCTGACTATTCAATGGAAACGATGAAAGCTAGAAGGGCTTGGTCAGAAGTTATACAGACGCGAAAAGAGCATGGATACCAAACTAGAATACTATACCCTGCAAAAATTATCAATCACCATAGATGGAGTAAACAAGATATTTCATGACAAAGTCAGACTGAAAGAATATCTATCTACCAATCCAGCGCTACAGAGAGTATTAGAGGGAAAACTCCAACCTAAGGACCCCAGATACATCCATGAAACCACAAACAATCAATAATTCCACAGAAAAATACTACAGAGAAAGGAAATACAAACAAGTTGCCACCAAAAATGGCAGGAAAGATCAATCAATGGTCACTAATTTCCCTTAATATCAATGGTCTCAACTCTCCTATAAAACGTCACACACTAACAAGATGGATACAACAACAGAAGCCATCCTTCTCTTGCCTACAAGAAACACACCTCAACCACAAGGACAGACACAGGCTTAAAATAAAGGATTGGGAAAAGATTTTCCAGTCAAATGGTCCTAAGAAACAAGCAGGGGTTGCAATCCTAATATCTAACAAAGTAGACTTTAAGCTAAAAGCAATTAAAAGGGACCAAGATGGTCACTACTTATTCATCACAGGAAAAATTGGTCAAGAGGAGATTTCAATCCTGAATATTTATGCCCCTAATATAAGGGCACCTACTTATGTAAAAGAAACACTGCTAAAGCTCTAATTCCACATCAATTCTTACACCCTAATAATGGGAGACTTCAATACCCCACTTTCAACTCTAGATAGGTCAACCAGACAGAGACTCAACAGAGAAATAAGGAGTCTAAAAGAGGTTATGATGCAAATGGATTTAATAGATATCTACAGAAGCTTCCACCCAAATGCAAAGGAATATACATATTTCACAGCTCCTCATGGAACTTTCTCCAAAATTGACCACATAATTGGTCATAAAGCAAATATCAATAGATACAAAAAAATAGAAATGATTCCTTGTAACATATTGGACCACCAGGGCCTAAAGTTAGAGTTCAACAACATCAAAAATCAAAGAAAGCCTACCAACTCATGGAAACTAAACATCACTCAGCTGAACCATCTCTGGGTAAAGGAAGAAATTAAGAAAGAAATCAAAGTCTTCCTAGAATTTAATGAAAATAAATCCACAACGTATCCAAACTTGTGGGACACAATGAAAGTAGTCTTAATAGGAAAATTCATAGTGCTAGATGCCTACATAAAAACTTAGAGAAATCCCACACTAGAGACCTAACAGCTCAGCTGAAAGCCTTAGAACAATTAGAAGCAAACTCACCTAGAAGGAGTAGACTGCAAGAAATAATCAAACTTAGAGCTCAAATCAATACAATTGAAACAAAAAGAACAATACAAAGAATCAATGAATCTAAGAGTTGGTTCTTTGAGAAAATTAACAAGATAGATAAGCCCTTAGCCAAACTAATCAAAAAACAGAGAGAGAGTGTTCAAATCAACAAAATCAGAAATGAAAAGGGGGACACAACAACAGACCCCCAGGAAATACAGAGAATTATCAGATCATATTTTGAAAACATGTATTCTACAAAAAAAGGAAAACCTAGAAGAAATGGACAGCTTTCTAGACAGGTACCATCTACCAAAATTAAATGAAGATCAGATTAATTACCTAAACAGGCCTATAACCCTTAAGGAAATTGAAGCTGTCATTAAAAACCTCCCCAAAATTAAAAGCCCTGGTCCAGATGGTTTCAGTGCCGAATTCTACCAGACATTCAAAGAAGAATTACTACCATTATTCCTCAAACTATTTCACACAGTAGAAACTGAAGGAATATTGCCAAATTCCTTTTATGAGGCCACAATTATCCTAATACCCAAGCCACTCAAAGACACAATAAAGAAGGAGAATTACAGACCAATTTCCCTCATGAATATTGATGCGAAAGTTCTCAACAAAATTTTGGCAAACCGTATACAACAATGTATAAAAAATATCATCCACCATGACCAAGTAGGCTTCATCCCAGAAATGCTGGGCTGGTTTAACATAGGAAAAACTGTAAATGTTATCCATCATATAAACAAACTAAAGGAACAAAACCACATGATTATATCCTTAGATGCTGAAAAAGCCTTTGACAAAATCCAACACTCTTTGATGACTAAAGCCTTGGAGAGATCAGGAATACAGGGACAATACCTAAATATAATAAAGGCAATTTACAAGAAGCCGACAGCCAGTATCAAACTTAATGGAGAAAAACTCAAAGCAATCCGACTAAAATCAGGAAGTAGTCAAGGATGTCCTCTCTCCCCTTACCTATTCAATATAGTTCTCGAAGTTTTAGCTAAAGCAATAGGGAATGAAAAGAGATTAAGGGGATACAAATTGGAAAAGAAGAATTGAAACTATCTCTATTTGCAGATGATATGATTGTATACATAAGTGACCCACAAAATTTTTCCAAGGAACTGCTACGGCTGATAAACACTATCACAGTAAAAACCCGCCGCCAAGAGGTATGTTTTAAATGAGGTTTATTTTGTTAGAACCACTTACAAAAGGAGGTTTTAGCAATGTGCCAAGCCACCGTGTCGACCCGCAGCCTCGCCGCCACGCTATTTTTTTAAATTTTTTACCTAATTTTTTAAAATTTTTATCAACATGAGCTTTGTACTCTTTTTTAACAAAATTTTTATTTATTTTTTTAAATTTTTTATCTAATTTTTTAAAATTTTTATCAATATGAGTTCTAAATTCCTCTGTGATCAAAGTAGACCTCTCTTCTATGGAAACAATGAATTTTTGGAATGTCTTAATACGTTTATCTATGCCAGACATCTTAGCCTCATACTATGTTGAGATCTCTTAAAATAAGTAGGCATGAAATATATTATCACACAAAAAACAAAAGGACTCTTGGGTGGAGATAACCTCTAAATGTGTAATCCTGGAAATAATTTTCTATTATCATTGTGAAAAAGTGAGTAAAATTGTGGACATTTATCTGATTGGACATTTTAGAAGAAAAGAAAAAAAATTGCCTTACTCAGATGTAATCAGACCTTATGCTCAGCAGGTGTCATAGTGCAGCAGCAATGGTGCTTGAAACGAGGTGGCAGTTCAGCTGAGAGGGTCTCTGTTAAATGTTTCAACAAATCCTACCAGGCGTGCACCATCAGAACTGGGTCTCAGGAGTTCTGCTGCACGCAGATTCCTTCCTGGCTGCGTACCGAATACTTGTGCAGATGGAGGCAAAGCTCTGTCCACGGGCACAGAACCCGGCGGCCTTTCAGACCAGCTCCGTCCGCGGGCACGGAATCCGGCGGGTTTGTGGAATTAGCCCAATGTCGGGTGCCAATTATCACGGTAAAAACCCGCCGCCAAGAGGTATGTTTTAAATGAGGTTTATTTTGTTAGAATCACTTACAAAAGGAGGTTTTAGCAACACGCCAAGCCGCCGTGTCGACCCGCAGCCTCACCACCACGGACCAGAAGCCTCGCCTCTTTGTGAGCACTCTGCTTTTTTCTCTCTAGGTGCCGTCTCAGCGACCATGCCCCTCCCAGCCCTGCGCTCTGCTGCAACTTTTACACCTGTATAGTCCATGATTTCCTGCTACAAAACACCTTCAGCAATATAGCAGGATGCAAGATTAACTCAAAGAAATTAGTAGCCCTGCTATACACTAAAGATAGAAGAGCTGAAAAAAGAAATAAGGGAAACATTACCCTTCATTGTGGTTGCAAATAGTATTAAATACTTTGGAGTAACTATAACCAAAGAAGTAACAGACCTATTTGACAAAAATTTTAAATCACTGAAGAAAGAAATTGAAGAGGATATTATAAAATCAAAAGCTCCCCCATGTTCCAGGATTGATAGGAACAACATAGTAAAAATGGCAATTCTATCAAAGGCAATCTACACAATATTTTTTGGACCTGAAAGACAATTTCATTTGGAATAACATGAAAGCCAGGATTGCCAAAACAATTTTACTCAACAAAAGAACCTCAGGAGGTATCACCATCCCTGACTTCAAGTTATACTATAGAGCAACAGTAATAAAAACAGCCTGGTACTGGCATAAAAACACACTTGTGGACCAATGGAATAGAATTTAGGATCCAGACATTAACCCAAAAACCTATGAACACCTGATCTTTGACAAAGAGGCCTAAAACATTCAATGGAAAAAAGATAGTATATTTAACAAATGGTGTTGGCATAGCTGGATGGAAGTGTGTAGAAAAATGCAAACAGATCCGAGCCTGTCACCCTGCACAAAACTCAAATCCAAGTGGATCAAAGACCTCAACTTAAACCCAGCCACTTTGAACTTGATAGAAAAGAAAGTGGAAAATACACTTCTACGAATTGGCACAGGTGACCATTTCCTAAATATAACACCAGTGGCACAGACACTAAGAACAACAATCAATAAGTGGGATCTCCTGAAGCTAGGAAGCTTCTGCAAAGCTAAGGACACTGTCAATAGGACAAAACGACAGCCTACAGAATGAGAAAAGATTTTCACCAACCCTACAAGTGATAGAGGACTGATCTCTAAGATATATAAAGAGCTCAAGAATCTGGAGCCCAAAACCTTGAATAATCCAATCAAAAAATGGGGTTCAGTTCTAAAAAGGGAATTCTCAGCAGAGGAATTACGAATGGCTGAAAGGCACCTGAAAAAGTGCTCATCATCTTTAGCCATCAGAGAAATGCAAATCAAAACAACTTTGAGATACCATCTGACACCTGTTAGATTGGCTACGATAAAAAGCACAGATGACAGCCTATGTTGGAGAGAATGAGGAGCAAGGGGAACACTCCTCCATTGTTGGTGGGAGTGTAAGCTTGTTCAGCCACTTTGGAATGCAGTATGGCAGTTTCTCAGAAAATTGAGAATCATTCTCCCCAAGGACCCAGCAATACCACTTCTCTGTGTATACTCTAATGATGCACAGTCGTACTCCAAAGGCATTACCTCAACTATGTTCGTAGCAGCATTATTTGTAATAGCAAGAACCTGGAAACAACCTAGATGTCCCTCAACTGAAGAATGGATTAACAAACTGTGGTACATCTACACAATGGAGTACTACTCAGCAGTAAGCTAAAATGATATCCTAAAATTTGCAGGCAAATGGATGGACTTGGAGAATATCCTCCTGAGCGAGGTATCACAAACTCAGAAAGATAAGCAGGGGATGTACTCACTCATTAGTGGTCTCTAAACAAATAAACAAGAAAAAAGCAAAGCATGCCCAAGTTGCAAACCACAACCACTGAACAGCTTGGGATCAGAAACACCCTGGACTGACTCTTCGGATCCCACTCCACCTAGAGGAACACCTGACTCACTCTTGAGGGAGGGGGGACAAAACTGGATCTGCCAGGATTGGAGACTGAACTAAGCAATATTGGGTCAGTGGTACATGGGACTGTCTGCTGCCTGCCCAGGTAGGGGATGGGGAGGTGTGGAGAAAAAAGAATGACCTGATGTGGCGGGAGGGGGAAGGGACCTTGAATAAGGATATACAGGGAAAGAAAGCGTGACTTCTTTGTTCATAATAATAATAATAGTAATAATAATAAAACACTCAGACCTTGGGAGGATAAGGTGTTTATTTCATCTTACAGTTCCCAGGTCGCAATCCCTCACTGAAGAAAACCAAAGTAGAAATTCAAGGCAGAAACCTGGAGGCAAGATGGAAGCAGAGACTGCGGAGAAATATAGTTTAGTGGTTTGCTTCCTCTAACTTGTTCAGTTTCCTTTCTCGTGTGGTCTAAGTCTACCTGCTTGGTGATAGCACCACCTACAATGATCTGGGCACACCTACATCATTTGACAATCAAGGAAATGGCCCTACAGACAGACGCACAGGCCAGTCTCATAGAGGCAATTCTACAACTGTGGTTCCCTCCTCTCAAGTATGTCTAGGTTTATGTCAATTTCACAAAAACTAACCAACACAGTTTCCAAAAAAATGTGCACTGGAAAAAGAAGAGTAACCTAGTCAACAAATTATGCTGAGAAAACTGGATATCAACCTGCAGAAGAAAAAATTTAAAATTGCCTTTCTCATTCTTCATGGAAATCAATTCCAAGTGGATTAAAGGGCTTAATTTAAAACCAGAAACAGAAATGCTAAAACTGCTAACAGAAAATATTTTAGAACATATGATAGGCAAGAACTTTCTGACTAGAACCCCAATAGTACAACAGACAGCCCTAAGAATTGACAAACGGGATTACATGGAATTAAAAGGCTTGAGCAAAAGAAACTGTCAGCAGAATGAGCAGTTAGCTTAAGGAACAGGAGAAAAACCATTACAAACATACCTCAAAACAGGAGTTAGTACCTAAAATATACAAAGAACTACAAAAATTAAGTACACACACAATCTTTCCAATCAATAGCCAGGCCAGTGAGCTAAACAAAGAATTTCCAAATGAACAAATCCAAATGACCAATAAATATTTTTTAAATGTGTGATAGCTCTAACCATTTAGAGAAGTCCAAATTAAAGTTTATTTAGAATGATTAGGCAGCATTTAAAAGGGGCATGATACAACCACTAGCTGTTCTGGGTAGTCATGTCTACCACTATGATCTTCAGAGCAAACTAAAACAGCAAACATGATTGTGTGCATTTCATAAAGAAACTAATAGAGGTCAAGGTTGTTCAAAGTCATCACAACCACCAAGGGTATAGGGTGTGATTGATATAAGAGAAAGACTGCTAGAACATTGGCCCCTTTAGGTGCATCTCTGAATGTATGATTTGATTCCTTGACTTACACAGTAAGGAGGATTGAGAGAGCTAAGCAGCTGCTGTTCAGAGATGTCTTAGAAACATGATAATAGTGTAATGGGGCTTCTTACCTCCTCAAGAATAAAGAGGAGAGAGAAGAGACTGTGACTTTAACTATAACATGAGTTTTAGTATAACAACTTCAATAGAATGACAACTTTATTTAGTAAAATAGATTAATGATGATTATTACACCAAAATATGGTGAGGGGCGAATGGCCATTACCAAAGACTAAGACAACAAGTTCAGGTGAAGTGCATATGTTTATATAAAACATCTTAAAATGTGAGTGAATCATTGTTCACCAAAATGGAAATATTGCAGCCACATTAATAAAGAAGCTAAGGAAGTCACATTACAACTCACAAAGAAAAAGTGCAGCAAGGTCAGCAGACAGTGAAATTCTGTATTGTTTGACACAGTAGAGAGGGTAAACATAAACGTCAATGATTTTGCTATTTGGGTAGGCAAAGTTAGAAGTGCTGTGGAACTATGCTCTTGTACACTGTAAATATTTGTCACTGTGAATATTAATGTAATAAAATGCTGATTGGCCAGAAGCTAGACGTGGGGCAACCAAACTAGGAGAATTCTGAGAAGGGAAAAGTTGAGAGCTGACACAGAGGAAGTAAGATGTGAATGCTGCAATGAGAAAAGATACCCAGCCACATGGCTAAACATGGATAAGAATCATGGGTTAATTTAAGAGTAAGAGTTAGCAAGTAATAAGCCTGAGCCATAGGTCAAACAGCTTATAATTAATACAAGCCTCTGTATGTTTATCTGAGACTAAGCAGCTGCAAGACTATGGGTCCAGATTTCAGGACTAGCCAAGTGGCACAGTAATTTTCTGACTACATAGAAGCAGTTGGCTCCCTTAAGAAAATGAAAAAGGACCTGAATAGATTTGTTCTGAAATAGAACACCATGCAAAATGCAGCCTCACTTGGTGCATGGCCATAGAAGTTGTTACAGAGAGCTTGTGTATTGACTGGCTCCAGCCTTATAATCTTCCTTGATGCCTAATGCTTGACACCAAATATTCTCTTTTCTTCATCTTCCTTCTTTAAATATGAATTTTTTGGTGATTGAAACATAGAACTTTACATGGAAGTCATCTGAAAATGTACATTTGGAATGGGCCAGAAGGCACAGTCCTTTTCCTCAATGCTGTATAATCTCCAAAACCTGAACAATGTCAAGCCAGGTAAAAATTCCAAAATGAATCTGATAGACAACCAACATACAGACAGATAGGAAGGTTCCACCAGACCAGGTAACTCAGCAGTCCAATGGTTGCTGAAGTCCTGAATAATTCCTGGAGAGCTTCTGGTCTTCCATCTACATTGGAATCCTGAAGGAGTAGGTTCTAATACAAGTAAAGAAAATCTTCAGCAATGGATAGATGACATAAAATAACTTGTCTGTGAGAGTGAAGGCAAGCAGAAAAAAACCTTCCTGTTTTGTGTCTTTATCTGAGCTGCCACCAGAAGACATGGGCCAGATTTAGGATGGGTAGGTTTTCCCAATTCAAATAATCCAGTTAAGAAAATCTCTCACCTGAGTGTCCCAGTAGCTTGAGTTTTAGTTCATTCCAGATGCAGTCAAGTTGATAGGACAGTAGATTCTTGAATCTACTTTTAAAAAGCAACTGCTAGCTTTAAGTATTTCACATCTTATTGGATTTTTTTATATTATATACATATTGTGCATACTAATACAAAGTTGAGATTAATTTTGCTACAGTGCATACATTTCTACTTTTGTTAAAGGCATTGTATCTATACAGCTCATCTAACAATGTAATGCAAATTGCTAGTCCTTAAAAGTCATTATTAGCAACTAATTAGCATATAAAAATGTAAGTTGGTAATTGGTCATTACATACAATCAAACTTGTAGTTGTATTAATTATGTTTTCAAGGGAAAACAGAGATATATTTTAGATAGTTTGCCTTCAAACACTTCAGAGATCTACAGAATATGGCATTTAAGATGTTTCAATAACATAGGTTATTTTAATTTTTATGACAATGAGACAATGTCTGCTCCTGACAGCACCAGTCTACTGCTGAGAAGAAGATGGGCATAGAAGGAAGTCCATATAGAGTCTACTTTGTTTGTGGCAAAAGTTAGTTACTGGGCAAGAAAGTGCTCTTGCCTCAACTGCTGAACTTTGCCGAGACAAGGTATGACAGACCTTCAGAAAATTCTGCTCCACAGATAAGTCTGTCAGATATGCTAGGCAGGTAGGCTAAAGATGGATGCCTCAACATTGCAGAGGAACCTTGGGTGACTGTCCAAGTAGCCAGCTGTTTCTGTCATTTCTCACATTTTTTTAGAAGTTGTTTGCTTGCACTTCCTGATTACTCAGTTAATATTATTTCCTTCACAAGTCTCTGATGGAGATGAAAACTAGATAGTTACAGTTATAGTTTTCCTAGTTACAGATTTAGAAAAGAAATTCACTAAGGAGGTATAAAGTGTATAAATTTGAGAGACATAAAAAGATCATTATTGATTGGTAATGCAAGTTAGAAGAGAAAGTAAATTAGGTACAATCCTTTGGACTCACCAAGATAAGAGTAAATAATGGAGTATTTTCTCTGAATTTGTCAAAAGTTGAGGGATTAGACATTACTAAGGTAATTATTGCCTTATATACTGTATATAGTTATTGTAATTTTGCATATAGTTTTCTTATATTAACTACAATCTTCTATTAGTTATAAATGTGGTGATATATTGTGTGTCAAATAAAGTTTGGCCAGAGATTAGAGGAAAGAGCCAGCCACAAAATTAGCCATAGCGGTCAGGGAGTGGTGGCACACACCTTTATTCCTAGCACTCAGGAGGCAGAGACAGAAATTTTCTGGATCTCTTTGAGTTCATGGCCACACTAGGCTACATGAAATTGATCCAGTGCAGGAGAGAAACAGAGCGAGGCAGTGGTGGCTCACACCTTTAATACCAGTACTTGGGATTCCATACCTCTGCTCCCAATACGAGGGAAGCACACATACCTTTAATTCCACTGCTAGGAAGGTTGAAATAGGAAGTAATATGGCTGGGCAGAGAAAGGAATGTAAGATGAGTGGAGACATGAGTTTGGTACTTCCCTTTTGGCCTGTGCTTTCCTTTGCTTTACCTTTTCAGTCTGAGGATTCCTGGAGAGAGGATTTACCCTCAGCTGAGGAACTAGCTAAGTGAGCAGTGGCTGTGGCTTGTTCCTCTGACTCTCTGATCTTTTAGAATTTGCCCCAATATCTGGCTCCGAGTTTTTATTATAAGATCAATTACGATTCCTACAACAGGGTCTCTTCAATATCACAGCATTACACAAAAGTTAAAAAGTAGAAAATGTAAATAACTCATAGAAACAAGGACTGTCATATATACTAAGGTATAAAAAGTTAGCTATGAAAAAATAAGAAATCAAGGTAACTATGGACAGATACGTTTAATAGTTGCAAGCTCACAGAGCTGGGTTTCTCTGAACTATTCAGACACCTTCCGAATGTTGCTCTACATTTTTTGAGTATGGATCAGAGTTAGGTTGAGGAGGAGGAAGAAAGCAGATGGGGGGAAGTGGGGAGGAGGGGGAGCAGGAGGAGGAAAGGGGGAGAAACAGACCCACTCCTATCAAGCCCTTATATCTTACTTACTAGCGGTTCCTTGAAGTCCTGTCACCAATCACTTTTTCTTCCTGAGCATTTCCCTGAAGCCTGACATCATGGGAAATGGTGCAGTCTCCTAGGATGTAGCAGTGTCACTGAAATACAGTCATGTTAACCAGAGCTCTTGAACTTTGTACACCACAAAATTTTTTCACACTGTAAAGTTTATAAGTAACAGGCATTGATAAAACATTAATCAATCACAGCACCAAGTACTTGGAGCAGTGACTTAGCATGCATCATAGAGTTTGAAATTGTCCCCAAAGGATTAAGAAAAAATTCCTTTGCTTCAGCAAAGGATCCTGAAAATGAATTTGAAAGGAAAACTAGAGTGAGAGAACACTAGAAATAAAAATCCCACACTAGCAAACATGAAACAGATGCATGCTAGCTCTATTTTTAATATGCATAACTGTTATTTTCTGATTCATCAAGAAATAGATTTGGTGTCCTGAACTCTCTCACGACAGATAACATAAAAATCAGCAGCACTTATAGTCCCATGGACTTACAGATACACAACAAAGTATTCAAGGTCCAAGCTGCAAATTTCAAAATATTGCTTTTATCATTGACACAAGCAGAGGGTTTCTAGGAAAGCCCTTTAGAAAGTGATCCTGCTCCCAGGCTGCCCACAACCCACTGGGGACTATGAATAGCAAGGGCTACAGCTGATTTTAATATCCACAATAATACATAGGGAGAGTTGCAGCATCTAAAGTCACTGATGGCTGAACAAGGAGCTTTAAAGATTAAAATCAACACTGGGTTGCACTGAAAACTGAATAGGAAGGCAACGCTGACCCTCGGGTCCAGGTGTAATACCCTCCATATGGTTCAGACTATAGCTATGAAAGAAGTCCTCCTCAGAATTACAGACAATAAATCCAGAGACACTATATTCTAGTTCTCTATTTGGGAGATTAGAAGCATAGGTAATATGGTATAAACACAACATCTACAATGAAAAGTGCCCTGGGAGCAAGAGCTAACTAGAGAAATAGGTAGATATCTTAAGATGACCATTACTCAAAGGTATACTGAATGGATGCCTGAGACATGGAACCCTGGCTCAGATGTGACTCAGAGCATAGCCCCTAAAATTACCTTTTCACAGTGAAAATGCTGGCTGTATCAACAGCTGGTTTGACCTTGTCAAGTGTAAGAAGGAATATGTTTGAGTGCACATATGAGTGGACGTTAACTGAATACTCTGAGATCAAAGAATAAGACAGCAAAAATTATTTTCTCTGAAAGCCTAATACCCTAAAAACAGTCCAGCCCCAAAGTAGGCTGTCCTTGAATTAAACATATTAAATGCAAAATCTTACTTGAAATATTAAATCAAACAAACCAAGAGCACCTCTGCCAATGGGAGAGAAAATTCTCCAAATAGTATAGTTTTGTGTTAGCCACTGCCATATGGGAAACCTTATGTAGTAAAGTATAGGCTTGAAATTTTCAACTTACATTTAGTGGGGGAAGCAATTTATTATACCAATTCATAAATGTATGACAGATGGGAATGCTTTTTTTTTTCAGCTCTTGGCAAAGACTCCTATTGGCTGAATGGTCTTTGGTTCTTAAAACTATGACCATCATCATTTACACCTATTTTCTGAAATTAAACAGACCAACTCCATGATGAAATCTCCTATAAATTTGGTTACCATAGAATGCCTTCCCATTCGGCACCATAAATTATTTAAAATACCACTCTCCCTAGAATAATGAATAGGGCCAAGACTGACCAAAAGGCACTCTGCAATAAAATAAAAATCCTTTGAGATTTTTTAAATCAAGTTGGAAAACCCTTCATATTCAAATTTACTCTGGTAGCACCTTATCAAGGAAACCATAAAAGATTCCACATGAAGTGCATTCTTTCATCATAAAATGTGTAATGTCTTTTAAATGTCTTTTAAAAGTCCAATTCCTCTAGAATATTAGCAAAATTATAATTAATGTATATAAACATCCAAGCAGCGAATTTGTTTGTATTTTGAAAAAAAAAATGTCAAAAACTGTCCTTGGTTGCATGAGACATAGTGTAGACAAGTTTGTTGCTCATTAGTTATTTTAAATAAAAACATTTATGAGCTGGATAAGCCAAAGGGTGTCCTGTCTAAGCATGTGAAAGGTACAGTGGGAATGGGTAGCCACATCACTTATTGACTACTTGAAAATGGCAAGGTTGCTTCAGATTGCCTCAGAAAAGTTACTATTGTTAGAATCCCAATGAACATCTCCAAAACATCAGGATAATGACATGGTTAGTTTTAAAGGTCAGCTCATCAGAACCTAAAATTACCTAGGAAGAGCTTCAGTGGAGAAAGTATCTAGATCAGGTTGACCTATGGACGTAACTGTGGGGGACTGTCTTGGTTATTAATTAAAGGTGAAAATCAGCCACTAATATAGGCAGCATCATTTCCTGGGCTGGGCCTTGAATTGTAGGTGAACAGAAAGGGCTGAGTATGAAACAACAAACCAGCAAAGACCAGTCTCCCTCCCTCTCTCTCTCTCTGTCTGCTTTGCTCTTGACTGTGTACATGATACCTTAAGTTCTGGCTTTAGGTCAGAGTGCTTTCCCAGATCAGCAGAAATGGAAGTAGAGCTAATGAAGTGACTAGCAAAACCCCAGTGGCTGCAGCACGTTCAGTGTTTTCCAAGCTTGAGGAGAAGTCACCGACATCTACTTAATAGTCCAAGAAAATCTGTTAGGTGAGAAAAAGGTTGGGAGAGACCTCTGTACCACAGCAGTCACTCAGACGGCCAAGGATATCAGTGTTAGCAATATCTAGACAGATGGAGGAGTCTAAACAACACATGGGAAACAGTGTTAAGGGTCCATCCCACATTCAAAACTATGTAATTCCACTGTATCCTGTTAGTGAGAACTGTCACCTTTTCATATCTAAGGATAAAGAAGGTTGAGAAATTAGAATCTTACAGTGGGAATTTAAAAAAAGGAGATGTTTTATGAAAAACAGGTTTATGGTGATAAATATAACAAATACTTCACTATTGCTATGATTAGGATTGGAGCTAGAGAGACGGCTGAGCCATTAAGAGCATTTGTTGCACTTGCAAAAGAACAGGGGTTCCATTCTTCACACAGTAGGTCACACTCATCTGCAATTGCAGTTACAGGGGATCTGATGGCCTCCTCTGACCTCCATGGGGACCAGGGACCACATTATTCAAGCAAAGAATTCAAACCCACAAACTTTTTTTTTTCAAAAATTGGTTTGTGTAGTTATTTCTTGTTAGCAAAAGCTATTGATTGTTTCTTTAAAATTTAGAAATAGCAGTTTTATTTTTGAAGTCTCCTCTCCTATTTGTCTTTTTGTTTCTCTTTCTTATGTAGAACCTATGTTACTAATCACCTGCTAATGACCTCCCTGGACTTGTGGTAAGTGCAGAGCTTTCCTTTGTAATGTGTGTTCACATGCAAGAGGAGATGCCATTAGTAATAAAACAGGACACATATACACAGCAGTTAATTCTTAAATGCAACATGAACTTAAATGGCAATAAATGTTTTATTACTTTACTCATAAAATCACAGTTCTTCAAACAGTGTAAACTATGAGAAATATGAACAAAATTTCAAATGATGTCATCAATATGTAAGAAATCTACCCTTTTTTCCTTTATTATTATTATTATGAATAAAGTCATATTCTTTATCCATGTATTCCCTTCTTCAAACTCCCTTCCCCCTCCCAGTCACACTTTCTTCTCCCCATCACTTTATCTCCTCCCCAGCAAGGGCAGGAGGTCTCAAGGTCCTAAGGTGGCTTAGTTCAGCATCCACTTCAGGCAGATCTGCTTTTCTTACCCCAACATCAAGAATGGGTCAGGTATTCCTCTAGAGGGAGTGGGTTCCAAGGTGGCAGTCCAAGGTGTTTCAGATCCCAAGCTGTTCAGTGGTTGTGGCTTGCAGCTTAACACACTTTGATTTTTGTTTAAAGTACACTAATGAGTAAGTACATCCCCTGCTTATCTTTCTGGGTTTGTGATACCTGGCTCAGGAGAATATTCTCCAAATCCATCCATTTGCCTGCAAATTTTAGGATATCATTTTTTCTTACTGCTGAGTAGTACTCCATTGTATAGATGTACCACAGTTGAGGGGCATCTAGGTTATTTCCAGGTTCTTGCTATTATGAATAATGCTTGTACCACAGTTGAGGGGCATCTAGGTTATTTCCAGGTTCTTGCTATTATGAATAATGCTGCTATGAACACAGTTGAGCTAATGCCTTTGGAGTTTGAATGTGCATCTTTAGGGTATATGCCCAGTAGTGGTATTGCTGGATTCTTGGGGAGATGGATTCCAAGTTTTCTGAGAAACAGCCATACTGTGTTCCAGAGTAGCTTAACAAGCTTACAATCCCACTAACAATGGAGGAGTGTTCTCCTTGTTCCACAACCTCTGCAGCATAAGCTGACATCTGTGTCTTTTATCTTAGCCAATCTGACAGGTGTAAGGTGGTATCTCAAAGTTGTTTTGATTTGCTTTTCTCTGATGGCTACAGATGTCAAGCACTTTTTCAAGCACCTTTCAGCCATTTGTAATTCTTCTGCTGAGAATTCCCTTTTTAGTTCTGAGCCCCATTTTTTAATTGGGTTATTCAAGGTTTTGGGTTCTAGTTTCTTGAGCTCTCTATATATTTTAGAGATCAATCCTCTATCACTTGTAGGGTTGGTGAAAATCTTTTCCCATCCTGTAGCCTGTTGTTTTGTCTTGTGGACAGTGTCCTTGGCTTTACAGAAGTTTCTCAGTTTCAGGAGGTCTCACTTACTGATTGTTGTTTTTAGTGTCTGTGCTGCTGGTATTATATTTAGGAAGTGGTCATCTGTGCCAATTCATTGGAGGGTATTGCCCACTTTCTTTTCTATCAAGTTCAGTGTGGCTGGGTTTATACTGAGGTCTTTGATCCACTTGGATTTGAGTTTTGTGCAGGAGATCCACCCTTATTTTTAAGCAAGTACACAAACACGGATGGTTTCTATTTTGTGACATTAAGAAACTGTTGGCAAGAAACAAAATGTTGGAGAAACACTGAGACTAAGACTGATAGCCTCCTTAGTTGTCATGGACAGCATCGGGAAAACCCATCTAAAGCAAATTTCTCTGGCATCACGATGCATCAGTCATTTCCTTCCTGTGACAAAAAGAAAAGGTTTTCAGATACAGGGTATGTGAATGTTGCAGGAATTGATATATAACCCTTGCCCAAAATAAGATACAGATATTTTAAATACTAATGATTTTTTAATTGTCAGGGATTATTTTGCTTTTTTATGAATACAGTCTTACATTTTATCCATATATCCCCTTGTTCGAGCTCCCTTCCCCCTCCTGCCCCTCCCAGTCACTCTCTCTTCTCCCCATCTGTCTCCTCCCCAGCAAGGGCAGGAGGTCCCATTATTTTGCTTTTTATTCATTATCTTTATCTAGAAAAGGTGGTGGGGAGTGGGGTGGGAGAAAATACTTTTCTCTACTGTAGTACAAATTATGAATAAAAGTTAAAGAGAAACACCACCTGTAAGCCTGATGGAGAAGGACAGCAGTGATTGGCTATCCCTACTGGCTGGGCCGGCTTCCTACTTCTGAGATACTAGCAATACTTCAGATAAACAACCTATAGGAAGGGTTTGTTTTGCCACATGGTGTCAGAGACTTTGCTCTTATGGTCACTTCAGCCACTTGCTTTGAGCCTATGACAAGGCAGAAGAATATAGTGGCTGGATGCAGGGGATGGAGTCCTGCTTCTGACTTGGTGGCCAGGACGCAAAGAAAGACAGAAAGAGGAACAGGTCCAAATAACCCACACCCAAAAGCCCTACTTCTACCCACTAGGCTCCATCTCCTAACTTCTTGCCTATTCTCAAAACTGCCACTGTCTGGAGACCAAGGCCTTAATACATAGGTGTTGGGAACCATTTGAAGTCTGAAAAGATTCTGAGTAACCCTGCATGGCCCAAGCCACCACGATTTCTTCCTCCAAGACAATGATTACAAGCTTTCTTCATGTGGAAAGCAGCAGTCACGCAGGATGTGTAGGGCAGAATGTAGCTGCAGGCCACAAGCAGGGCCTGTCATCCTTGTCTTGTTGAGATAATGAACCCAGTCTAGGCACCAGGAGGGGCTTTGTGAGCACTGCTCAGCTCCAAGCTTTATACAGACAGAAGGGACAGCAAAGTACCTTTGGTTAAGACCTGCTTTTAGATGTCCTCATTCAAGGCAGCTGAAGAAAAATAATTACATAGCTCAGAGATTGATCCCCAGAACCCAAGTATAAAAAAAAAAAAAAAAAAAATAAGACAAGCGTGAAGATAAGTGCCCCAGCCCTGGGGAAATGGAGATGGATGGACTGAAGCCCTGGGGCTCACTGCCAGCCAGCCTGACCTATTCAGCAAGCCCCAGACTAGTAAAAGACCTGTCTCAAGAAACATGGTAGATGGTGCCTAAAGAAACACACCTGAGGTATGTCTGTACCCTCCACATGCGCATGCACCCACGTTCATGTGTACCTGCCTGAACACACATGAACAGGTATAGACATAATAATGAAGTAACATCAGGAGCCAGAGAGATGGCTAGGTGGTCAAGTGCATTTGTTCCTTCCCAGAGGACCTGGGTTCAGTTCCCAGCACTAATCAACATTTGTTGTTACAGTTATCAGCATTTTGGGATCCCCATCTAGCCAACATAACTTAGGTGAGTGCAGGATGGGAACGGAAACTCTTCTTGCCAATAGAACACCCTTTTAGGGAACTGGGGCCTGTTTAGGCCAAGCAGATAGAGAAATAGACAAGAGGCAAGGCGAATAGGAGTGATTCCGCTCCCCAAGAGGGTTTCCATCAGATAAGAGGTTGGAAACCACCTGCACTGACTGAACTGTCATTCTCTACACTGGGCTGGCAGGGAAATCTTGGTGGAGGAAGCCTGGATGAATAATTTTGAGTTTCTAAACATTATTTATTCAGGCCTGACAGAATTCCCAAGGGAAGCAGAGAAAGGAAGTAGATCAAAGAAATTAGGAGGTCAGCTTGACACATTGGAAAATCATCGCATTTACCCTGGGATTCCTGGAGTTTGGCATTAAGCGGAACAAACTCCGCTACTATGGAAACGGAAGCGGTTGACCAGAGGGGTCCGGAACCGGTTTGGGGGAAGGGAGCAGGATCGGTTCAGGAACTGGGCGTGGTCTTGGTTACCAAGGCAGCGGGAACGCTCAGGCCAAGCGGCGGCCCAGTTTTGAAGCTAATGCACCTCCCATCCTTCCCATGGCACCCAAGAAGGAGAAAGTCACCGCGAGCACAAACTCTAAGATATGGGAGCCCTCCCTCATAGCTGCACATCTGAACCAGGTGAGCCTCACTTTTCAAGTTCCTTCAGCCCAGGCACAGGATGCCTGGAACACCTTCTGCTCTCACAGGTCCTTACAATCCCAAACCAGGGCAGCTGGGGACCTTGACAAAGGAGTAAACCAGGGCTCTGGGGTATAGCACATGGTAGGGCTGAGTGAGGTTCGGGATTCAATTTGCTGCACAGGAGGAAAAAAAAAAAAAAAAAACAAGACAGGAATGAAATTTCTGCCCTGCAATTTCAATAGGGGATAAGGAATGTGTGTGTGTGGTGGACCGGAAGCGCCAATGAGACTCCTTAGGCTCCTTTTCAAGGAATGCTCCCAGATGATGTGCCCCAGTTACACTGGGGCTGTTATCCTTGGGAACTGTTTTCTTCCTGACGACTGTCAAATCATCTGTGACCCTGCACATAACTATATATTAATAGATACTGCGTATAAACAGGACTCAGGGCGACAATCTGTTAAAAAAAAAGGGGGGCGACCAGAAGAATAGCTTGCCCCATTTTGTTTTCTGTTGCTTTGATAAATAGCCATAACCAAAAGCGACTTGGAGAGGAAAGGGTCTATTTCATGTTACTGTTACAGTCCAGAGCTGAAGGAAGTCAGGGCAGGAAGCTTCAGGAATTCTGCTCTCTGACTCGGGCTCATGCTTAGCTAGGGTTTTTTACCAACAATGGCCCACCTGCTTAGGGATAGTGCCTCATGCAATGGACTGCACCCTCCTATGTGGTAATATATTTTATATTTAATAAAATCAGCCTGGAATATCAGAGATTAGAATCACCTACAGTCAAGAGTCAGAGAGTGGTAACTCATGCCTTTGATCTCAGCACAGGAATGACAGTTAGTAACTCACACCTTTAATCCCAGCACAGGAATGACCAGAAGTGAAACAACTGGGCGAAGAAGATATTTAAGGCAGGCATAGGTAGAGGGTGTGATATTCTGTAGAAGCAATGTGTCAGGCTGAGGACTCTTGAAGATAGCTTTTACCCTGAGAAGTTGGCTGGGTGAGATTTGACTGTGGTCTGTTTCCTCTCTCTGGTATTCCAGCTTCTCCCCAATATCTGATTCTTGAGTTTTCATGAAGTACCAACTATAATTTGTGCTTTACTCCTACATCAATCAACGTCATGACCAGATAGTAGATAGTAGTGTGTCTCCAGGCCCCTCTGTTATGGGCAATCCCTCAAATGAGAATCTCTCAGATTACTCAAGGCTGCTTCAAGTTGACAGCTGGAACAAATTAGGACTCACCCCACATCATTGTATCAGATGTTTTTATCTGGGGCTAGAGAGAAAGCTCAGTGGTTAAGACCACTTGTGTTTTTGCAGGTGACCTGGGTTTGGTTCTCAGAACCCACATGGTAGCTCACACTTCACAGCTGTCTGTAACTTCAGTTGCAGTGGACCCTATATCCATTCTAGCCTCTGTGGGTACCAAGCAGGTATATGGTACATAAACATAAGTATAGGCAACTCATACACATAAATTACATATACACATAGATGTATCTTCATCTATCTTGAAGGTTTAGGAGACTATAGGAACTAGCTGCACATTGCACACTGCCACAAATGCACACCGCAATCTATAACTCAATCAGAGGGTCCAGGTGCACACAAGCCCAGTTCCAATCATCTCCACCCACCTTCAGGGAGACCCTAAAGGCTTCTGCTGCCAGCATGTAGTATCCACATCTAGGCTCTAATGTTTCTAAGTCCAAGTAGGCATTTGGGAAAAGAAAGGCCATTTCTGGAAACTCCAGTCTGCCATTGGGAATGTCTTGTAAACGTGGAGAATGGCTTTTGGTTTGTTTTTTATTTTATATATAGGTATATGATTCACACTAGAGAGTTTGTAGTTAAAAGGACCTAGTGCTGTCCCCTGGGAAAATGTTGTCCATTTAGCCTTATTTTCCAATGAAGTTGTTTCTTTCTCTATGGAAAGTAATTCTATCTGATATAAAAATTAGTCCTGGTAAGCCCCATAAAAAGAGTCTGACACTCCTGTCTTCACAGTGACTTTATACATCATTGCTATAAGTCTTCCGCATGGTTTCAATAACATTAGGAATGAAGAGTATCAACTTTATAACCTCCAATTACAATCTCAAATTCTCAGCGATGTTTGTCAAATCATTCTGCAAACATGTACTTTCTTCTGCTTTTGAAAAATCAAAACTAGACAAAATAATTTTCTCCATTGATAGTATTGGTCAGGTTGAGTTTGGAGTGAGTGTGTTTGCCTGAATTATCGACTGCTGAATCCCAGGGTTGATGGAGACACTGACACTGGGTTCGTCTGGTACTGCAAACATGAAGGTGTGATTTTCCTAGTTGAACCAAAAACCTGCAGGCACTGTTTTTTCTTATGGTTTGAGAACATGAAATAATATTCAGTCTTCTTGATCCTGTTCAAACAATATAGGTTCAATAAATCTTCTATACCAATAGATATAATTTTAAGCCAGAATAGTATATAGCTTTAGCTATGAAGTAAAGACTCTAAATTGGGCTAAAGATGACAATGTGTGTGTAAATTCTTTTTGATGGGGATTGGCAAGGAGTGCTACAAATGCTATGACTGAGAATATGCTAGTGTTTTAACTTATGAAAAGTTGTTATGTGTACAGGCATATGTGCTTGAATGTGCATAAGCTAATGTGGGTATTGTGGTGGGCAAAGGAGCCAATATAGTAATTCTCTGTATTCTAAATTACTTCATTGAACAATCCAAATGAGCAGTAATTCTGATCTTATTCTGAGAGCAGCCTGCATTGGAATTTAAACAGAAGAACCAGGATCAAGTTTAGTTCTGGTGAATTGCCCTCATTTCCTTATTACATCTATATCAATCAATTAATCCATAAATTAATTGGTTGGCTGCCCTTTAGAGCTGGAATTATCATCAACTTTTCAGCACATTTTACTTGTGTCTAAACATAAAATGATGACAAAGAATGGAAGGCATCTTATTACTGAGCACAAAGAGACTAGGGGTGATTGGAGGTTAAAAAAATGGATGCAAGTTTGAGTGGCCAGGAAATATTTTGCATATGTCTTTAATTGGCTCTGGCAAACTTGATAATATTAGAGTAGTTAGGGCATGGGAGAAATTATTTTGGGTGAGACCAACATCAGCCTGGGATGCTTGAATTGACAGAGAGAGGTCAAGTGATTGAGGCCACTTCCAGGTGTACAACTTAATTCTGCAAATCCAACCATCACTGACTATCTTTGTGGTCCAAAGATAACACTTAACTGATTAATACATATGAAACATCATACCTCAAATTTTAAAAGGAACAAAAGGTTTAAATGTACCACCAGTGAGACGCTAAAAATAACAAGGTAAGAATGTGTATGACATTGACATATTTATGACCTAAAATGGCTTATAGCACTCCAAAGGAGCTTTATCACAGTCATTGCCTGGAGGCTTCACTTCCTGTGATTTCAGATATGGTCAGCCAACTGTGGAATAAAAGTAGTAAATGGAAATTGATGAAACAAACCATTTGTCTTCAGCTACACAGCATTCTGAGTGTCGCTACCAAATCTTGTACCACTTCATGCTCCACCCCATCTGGGACAGAAGCCATCCTTATGTCCAGTGTGTCCACCAGATAATGCAATTTGCTGCTAGTCTCTTCAGAGCCATCTGGTGTATCAAATAGAGTGTTGTAATATCACATGTCTTGTGCAGTGCACAAACGTTCAAATTTTATGTTTCATCATCATTGCACTCAGCACTAGCTCCACAGTGCAAGGGTAGGTAAGTCATGATGGTGATTGGAATACATCAAAAACGTTGAGTTTGCTTCCTTAAAGGAAAAGGGGAAAATTACTCACTTAATAAGAAGGGAAAGGAAGGAAGCTATGACACTGACTGCTATAAGAACAGGTATTCTATCAGTCAGTTCGTGGAGAAAGAAAACATAAAAGTTGTACTAGTTTTATTATCAAGACTGAAAAAGTTTTATTTCTTTGGTGAATGCTTAGCCAAGATGGTTAAGTTGTGGGATCCAACACTGTTGTGTCAGGTGGCTACTTGGGGTCTTGGAATATATCCCCAAGTGGTAGAGACTATAATTCTATTAATAAATGAAAATTTTTTCTATAGAACTGTCAAGCCAGATGCCAATGGAACAGTGAGGGAGAAATGATGTTAAATTAAGCTGTTAGTTCTCATTTAACAAAGCTCAATTTCCTTTTCTTCCTTACTCCAGCTGTCGTTGTCTACTCTTTGTTACAAGGACAGAACAGTTTTGATGGGGTAATTTACAAAGAACAGAGATTTCTTTCATATGTATCTGAAGGCTAGGAAGTGCTAAAACATGGTGGCAGCATCCACCAAAAGCCCAGGCTGTGCCATAGCATGGTGGAGAGTATCACATAGGGAAGTATATGAAATAAATAGGCTGAAATGATTTTACCGCTTTAATCTCTAGCAAGTAAGCAACTCCCTCAGAAAAAAATTGAATAAGAGAGTTGTTCACATGTCCTGATTGCCACTTAAAGGTAATTAAATTTCATCATGAGCTTTGGAGGGGAAAATTCAAGCCATTGTACCAGCCTCTGGAAACTGCTATTCCTCTGTCTGTCTGTCTGTCTGTCTGTCTGTCTGTCTGAATTTGACTGCTAAAAGGGCTTTATATACAACATTTTCCTGTATAACTGGCTTGTTTTGCGTAGCATAATGTCTTCAATGGTTTTGTACCATGGATTAGAATTCCTTTGCTTTAGGATACATACCATACTGTATTGAACCACCTGTCCATTGGTGAACACTATATTAGTGTGAATACTGCTGTTAGTAATACACAAAATGTTAATAATGTACCAAAAAATACACTAGGGTCCCTACCTTGAGTTGTTCTGAAAATCTGTGGCCCATGCCTTTAATCCTGGGATTCAGGAGGCCAAGGCAGGTGGATCTCTGAGAGTTCAAGGCCAGCCTGGTCTACAGAGTGAGTTCCAGGACAGCCATGATGACTGCACAGAGAAACTCTGTCTCAATAAAATAAAATAATAAAAATAAAAATTAATTAATTAATTAGATGGTTTCCTTTAGTAATTATTGAAGAGCATACCTTATGGATGGCCATGAACCTACTTAACTTTTGCCTCTGAATTTTCTTTCTTCCTTTTTTTTTTTTCTAGGAGTCATGTTGAGTTTATTGAAGGAACGGGTGGGGGATGGGAAGAGAGAGCAATTTTCTTTATTTCTAATTTACTTTGTTTTTATTGCTTTTTGAAAATCAATATCAAACTTTATATAAAAAAGCAAAACATTCAGATAAAAAAAAAACCCACACAGTAATAAAACTTCTCTTTTCTCTAAAATACATGAAACATAAAAAAAAAATCTAAAGCTTCTTGAGCCAGGTTAGGCTCAGCTCCAGATTTAAAAAAAAAATAAAAAAAGCACAGTAGGTTACAGCTAATGCCCATGGATGCACTATGGCCACAGGCAGCGTGTCAGTCTCATAATCTAATTTACTTTTAAAATGCAGTTTGAGTAGTTACAGGATCCATAGTTGACAGGTTTTTGTTTTGTTTTGCTTTGCTTTACTATCACTTTAAATATTCCAGCTGAATTTCGCATTGTTAAAAACCCTTAGATGTGAGGAGTTAGCTTGTCTCTTACCATTTTCAGGGTTCTCTGTGTGCTTTGACAGTCTGACTATGTGCTTCAGCAGTGTTTGGCTTCTACTCCGTCACACATGAGTCAGCTGAGCTTCTTGGATGGGTAGTTTTGTCTTTCCTCAATTTTGGAAATTTTTTGACCATTATTTACTCAAATAAGCCAGCCTGTCTGATTTTCCTAGTGCTCCCATATGCAGCCCCCAGTAATGTTCCTCTAATTCCTTAGGCTACGGTCAGTTTCCTTTAGTTTATTTATTTATTTTTTTAAATAAAAGCAAAATTATCAAGACAGCTGACTAGGGAGCCCAATGGGTCCTTTCCACATGGAAATATCAAACAGTACTAATGGGGGTGGTCCAAAATTAAAATAACCCTAAGAAAGTCTAGACACTGAAATCAGCCAAAGATCCAAGGCAGCGAATAAAGCGGGGGTGAGCAAGGCGTTTCAGGGTGATTTATTTCTCTATTGCTGCATTGGGTGTGATGCCTGCAGCATGGTCCAGACCTTCCATCCTGGTGTATGCTCTGTGCTCTTCAGACTGCATGTTTTTAAATAATTAGTGTTCAGGCCTGCAGATTCTTTACCCAGCCTGCTCAGGGCTGTGGGCAAGCCTCTCTAGCAGAATTTTTAGTTCAGTTGGTGTGGTTTTGAACATTTAAACAATGTCTTTGTCTTTACTCTCCTTAGGTTCACTGTTCCTTCCCTGACCTCCTTTAGTTCTCCTGCCATATTAAGATAGTTGTTAAGACAGTTGTTTAGAAACACCTGGTAAATAAATGCATAGCTGGTGGGTTTTTTTTTTTTTTTTGAAATGGAGATTTGTAATTTATTTTAATAGGCTATGTTTTCCTGTTTCTCTGTATGTGTTTAGTCATAAACTGGGTGTTTGGAAACTTGCAATCACTCTAGGGTTTGTAGATTGGCACCGAAGACCTGAACACATTAGGCTATATCCTATCCTTTGGTGACAAGGCTCCAGGTTTTCTCAGGCTAATTCTGGCCTCTCTGCGGGCTGGTTTGTAGGCTTTCAAAGTTGCCCCAAACACTCGATTGATTTTAAATGCCTTAGCTTCCCAGACAGTCTCACAGCATCTTTCTCTCAGGACTATTAGTGCTCCGTTGCCTTCTTCTACCCATAATCCCTTTCCCCAGGGATCTATAGCTCTTAATTCCTTCCAAGCTTTCAGGTGTTTGAAGCATATCATCGGCTTTCTTCAGCAGTGCCAGCCTGGATGCGCAGTCCTCTGTTCACCCTAGATAAACTCTGGATTCATAGCAGATATAACCAGCACCTGTGCAAAGAGATGCAAATAGAAGTAATTTCTGCTCCGCTCTGCTGGCCCCAGGAAAGGAACCAGGATGGACCATCTGAACGGTGCCACACCCACACCATCCGACGCAGCAAACTGGAATAAAGGCACCATGAAATGCCTCGCTCACATCGGATCTTGTTGACATGGATCTTTGATTTCACTGACTATACTTTCTTGAGGGTTATTTTAAGTTTTTCTCTTGTTTTTCTCTTTCTATTGATGTTTGGTGTTGGCCTATGGAAAAGAGCATAAGGACTTTTCTAGTCTACTGTCTTCGTAATTTCACTTTGATTCAAGATATATTTTTTTAAACACAGTTCTGATTTTATTTTCATTTCTTCCTTGTTGAGCCTACATCAAGTGATGCTGGGAGAAGAGAAATGCATGGCAGCTTTATTTGTGACAATTTATGGGATGTTTCCAGAACTTCTCTAACAGCACAAGCATTCCTTATAAGAACTTGTAGGCTACAGTCCTCTGAGCAGGGTCGGCTGCTTCAGGATGTCTGGGATGTATATTTCAGTTGGCATTTTGTACTAGAGTCAAAACTTCTATATCAACACAAAGAAAACCAGGAAGAAAGCTTTTTGTTTTTGTTAAGATATTATTTGCTTTTCTTCCAAAGGTGTTCATCAGAATACCAGGAGTCTCTGGAAATTTGAGCTGTTTTGATTATCTCACAGGTGGAATTTGGTGCAGTATTTTGGGAATTACAATAACTAAATTCTTTCATATTTTGATATTATCTGAGGGGAGAGTATCTTTTCTTTTGTCCCAACTTTACTTATTTATTTATTTGGTTTATTATGTATACAGTGTTCTGCTTGCAGGCCAGCAGAGGGCACCAGATCTCATTACAGATAGTTGTGAGCCACCTTGTGGTTGCTGGGAATTGAACTCAGGTCCTCTGGAAGAGCAGCCAGTGCTCTTAGCCTCTGAGTCATCTCTCCAGCCTCATTTGTTCCAGCTTTAAAGAGCCTCATCCTCATTTCTCTTTATAGCTAAAGGCAAACATAGTCTACACAAATGCCTCTGGACAGCAGGGTCATGCCTTTTACCACCACCCATCATGTAAAACACTAGACACAAGGAAATTTTGGGGAAACTCATGCAGCCCTTTACCTACCCAGAATTCCAGTTCTCATAATCATTGATTTCACTATGGACAAATTAAAAGACTAGGCCATTATTGCATGGATTCTATTTGGTATTATAATAAAAACCTGGAGCCAGATTTCAGGGGAAAGCTTAAATATCAGAGAGATATGGAAACAAACCACAGCCACTTCTCACCCAGACAACTCCTCAGTCTCCACAAATCCTCTGACACTAAACTTCTCTGTCCTCAGCCCAAAAAGGAGGTGGCAGACCAAGGGAAGCAGTTTTGCTCTTCCAGGCTTGTCTTTCTTTTTCTGCCCAGCTAACTCACTTCCTGATTCAACTTTCCTAGTGCTAGATTAAAGGTGTGTGCCACCACCACCTGGCTCTGTTAGACCTTGAACTCACAGAGAACTCTGCCTCCAGAGTGATGGGATTAAAGGCATGGGTCACCACTTGGTGACCTTTAAGGCTTGGCTCTTGAACTCTTGAGGGTGGCTTAAACTATTTTTATTAAATACACAATATGTCACCACAGGCCATCTTATTACCATTTATATAATGATTGTCACCATTTTTCTTCTTATGAAACCTTTATTTTTTAAACAAATATGGAGAAATATTTATAAACGTCTGACCTATTGATGTTCTTTCTGAGACACAAAAGCCTTATAGTTTGTATATTTTTATTCTTGGTATATGCTCACCCTTTTTATTTTCAAACAAGTAATATTCTTTGTATAATACTAAGTTCTAGAGCCAAATAACAGCATGTATGAGATGTTCTCAGGTCCACATGCCTCTTTAACAGAAGTTGTAAGAAGTAACCCCAAGAGGAAAGTTTTAAGTAGATATTCCTTGTGATTTAAAAGCAAAAAAAAAAAAAAGTATACAAATTATTTTTAAGTTAAATTTATTTATTCACTTTACCACAATTGCCCCTCCTTCCTCTCCTCCTCTTCCCTCACTCCTTCCCTTCACCACTCCAATCCACTCCTCCTCTGTTTATGTTCAGAAAATGGCAGACCTCCCATGGGTATCAAACAAAGCATGGCATATCAGGTTGTGGTAGGAAGAAGCCCCTCCCCTTGTATTAAGGATGCACAAGGCAACCCCGTATGAAGAACAGGGCCCCAAAAGCCAGCCAAATCATTAGGGACAGTCCCTGCTCCCACTGTTAGGAGTCCCCCAAGTGGATCCAGCTACACAACTGTCCCATATATTCAGAGGGCCTGAGTCAGTCCTATGCAGGCTCTCTGGATGTCAGTTCAGTCTCTGTGAGCCTCTATGAGCCCAGGTTAGTTGTAAAAGCAAAATTTTACGTTTGGCTTCTTATGTGAACCTCTATAATACTAGTGTGAGGTGGACATCGCTAGAGGAGAATAGTTGTTTAAAGAATGGCTATTGGAATCCATATCATTGTACTCAAACTTGAGATCCAAGTGTTTCTGAACACAAAGAAGCAAATCTAAAATGCACCCCTGCTTTGTGTAAACTATCATCCTTTCTCCATGGAGACTCTTGTCCTCTGCCTTCATGCTTGCAGCATCTTCTATGGTCATGCAGTTCTTGACTTCTTCCTGGGGCTAGTGACAGTAATGCTTGAGATTGTATTTTGGGATTTCCATCTGTGAAATTAGGAAAAGTATTTCTTCTTTCCAAATAGTGTAGGAAAGTAGTTCTTTGCCTGCCTGAAAATATGTGACCCTCTCTGGTCGCACAGCTCAAACTGGCCCTAAAGTCTCAAGTCTCTGTCCTTGAGCTCCTCCTCTCTGCCCCTGGTACTATGACTACTATAGTAGCCAAACATCATCTAGAATCACTAGTTGTAGCCAGAAGTTTCTTGACCCATCCTTCTCAGCCTACCTCTGAAGTCCAGATTCACAGTCCCACAGATACTTAGTTCCAAATAATCCCATGAAGGCTTATATTAATTATGAACTGTTTGGCCTATGGCTCAGGCTCATTACCAACTAGTTCTTACAACTTAACTCAACCTATTCTTATTAATCTATGTCTTGTCACATGGCCCCATGGCTTTACCTGTTTATTTACATTTTGCATTCTGGATAGCAGCCTGCTATGTCTGTTTGATTTTGTTCTTCCCCTTTATCTCCACTTGGATTTCCAGCTTGCCTCTAAGTTGCCTTGCCGTAGACCAAAACAGCCTCTTTATTAATCAGTGGTAATAAGCATATTCACAGTGTACAGAAAGACATCCACATGGATAGTCTTGTTATTTACCCTTGTTTAGTCTCTGAGTTCTCATCATCTTTCCTAACATTCTCTTCCTTCCACTGCTTCTTCTCCATTTCATACCATTTTCATTATAGCCCAGTCCCATACCTTTCGACCCTTCAGTTTTAAAAGAGCCAACAATAGTCACTCAACATAGAATCACCTAGTTCTGTTCATTAAGCCACTTCCAATTTCTTTAACTTTGTCTTTCTTCAATACTGCTCAAAGCACAGTAGTTCTCACCTCAAAAGCACTGATGATTAGCAAAAAATAACTTTCAGCAAAAGCTAATCTACCTGGTTTCTTCTGTCCTCTCTAGTATGTTACAACTAACTTTGAAATAGAATTGCTATGGGTAAAATAGTGTCTTCATAGCACACATCCATAGAAAAGGAGACAGAATGTTGTAGTAAACACAACTCTAGGACCAGACAGATACACAGGTGCTGAATCCCATTTCTCAAGCAGTGGAATGGTGACCTAGAACAACTTTCTCTTTCCTCTAAGCCTTGTTCTTATATTTTTATGTGAACACAATACTGCTTCAAAGACCTGTTATAAATATGAAATAATACTTCTTTTACAAACATGTTCATAGCATGTAGCACTTAGCTTTCGGTAGCTATGTTCACTCCCTAGCTCTCTGACTTTCACTCATTCCAGCCTCCTTGGTGACAACCAATGAATCTCCATGTCCTACAACTAGTCTTACCTATTATTTGAAGCATTTATAGGACATGCCTCACTGTAAGATTTCTTCTCTATAAAAGATTTCTATTATTTTTAAATTAGTGTGTATGTGAGTGTATGTGTGGGGTATATGCATATGAGTACAGGTAACCATGGAGTCTAGAAGAAGGTGCCAGATACCTAGAAGTTGCAGGTTTTGAGCTGTCCAGTGTATGTTTTTTTGACTGTACTTGGGTCCTTTGAAAGAACAATATTCAGCTTTAACCACTGAGCCACCTCAGTTCCCTTTCCCTTTTTTTAAAAAGGCACAGAAGCCTTTCTAAAACCATTGGCTGACATTTATCTTCTCTTGCCTCAGCTCTCGGCTCTACATTAAACTCTATGCTTAGTTACAGAGAGTCTTATACAATCTGGGTATTATTTCATGTTTTATAGAACATGAGCTGTTAGAAACCACTCTTACATTCTTATATACACTCTAGCATAACTAGCTTAGTTTTAGGTTCACAATACACATATAAATAATAAATTCTACAAATGTTCTCATTAAATCTTGGAGTACAATAAAGCCTGTGTTATGGAAACCAGTATAAGCATGAAACAGAAAAGGTATGTTCTAAAAGGAGACAAAAGAGAGCATTTGCATAAAACAGCAGTGATTGGAGAAGTATCAGGCATGCAAGGCAACATTCTCTAGAACACTCGTGGTTGCTCCTTAGTACACTCTGTTGAGGAATAATATTTTTCTCATATTAAAGGCAGGGACATGGCCACAAGTCCAAAGCCCTCTAGAGCTATATAAAGAGAACTAAGCCAGCCAGGCCTATATAAAAAGAGCTTGTCTTGGGAGGGAGGTGTGGCTCAGTCAGTAGACTGCTTGTCCCACATACTTGAGGCCCTAAGTTCAGGCTTCCAGCACCCACCTAAAAATTGGGACATAGTGGCTAAGGTCTATGATCTCAGTGCTGGGGAATGGGGATAGGCAGATTCCTGGAGCTTGCTGGCCATTAGCCTAGCCTAATAAGTAAGCTTCAGGGTCAGTACAAGACCCCTTTTTTAAAAAATTAAGGTGAAAAATGACTGAGGAAGACAGTCAGTGTTGTCTTCTGACCTACACATGCACACATGTGTGTACACACAAACTAATGAGCATAAATGCACACACAATACATATACAATATACACGTACAGAGAAAGAGAGAGAGAGATCCTGTCTCAAAATAAAACACATGCATCACAGCAGGATTGTGTTACTGTCCCCAAAAGAACCCCTCAACATTCCAATTCACTTTGCAGAGACACTTCGTCTGCCAGCCAGGAGGCATGCAGGGAAGGTTCTCTAGAACATTTAGTTCCCAGCCTCTCCTTATTATACCTCAGTGAAGAAATAATATTTTTCTCTTATTAAATGTAGCTCGGTGACAATAGCTGAGTTGTGAACATTTGGGAAACAGTAAAAAGCACTCCTGGAGTCTTGAACAAAGCCTGTAATTCGTGTAAAGGTTCGCAAAGTGGTATTGAGCTCAAGATAGACATTGCTGAAATACTAATGTCCCAGATCTTTTAAGTAAATAACATCATAGAATATATAATAGTGAAATGATAATAAACCCAGTCTAAGTAAATTTTGAGGGGTAAATGTGTGATTGAATTGAAGTGCTCAAAGCCATTATAAGTGTAGTTTATCAAAGAGAAAAATGTGTTTTATGAGTTGAGCAATTTCTAAGAGGTAGTGAAGGGTTTTTTTTTTTAAACTTTTTTGATCCGAAACAGTAAGCTATTTCTCATGTTAATGTGTATTTAAGACTTACTGGAAATACTCATAATATGAGCTGAAGACTGATGTCTGGCAGCAGGCGTATTTCTGAAATTGGGTTGGTTTTTACTACTATATTTTTGAAATATGCCTTCATTGGTATTTACAAAACAAATTGCCAGTTCACACAAAGGTTGTTTTTATAAAGGCCAATGAAAACAACTGAGTCGCCAGGAAGAATGTTAAAAAGGGAAATGGACTTTTCATAACCTCACATTATAATTTCTCCTTATGGACAAAAATGTATTATTTGAATGATTTTGGAGCTGAAGGGAATTAGTATGTCAAATTATCCCGCCAGGATGTTATGTGTGATCATTTTTATTGCAAGTGAAAAAGCATTAAATACAAGTAAAAAGCAAACATTGCCAGAGAGTTTGGCAACATCTTAGGAAAATGCCAATGAAGAAATGGAGGCCATTGATCAGGGTTCCCCTCCAGCCATGGAAACAGCCACTGGCTCCCAGTTCCCATGGTGTCCTGCCCAGTGTTCCTAGTACAGCTTCTTGTAGTGTTTCTCTGCTCGTCCATCTTATCTCCCTCCACTCAAGGAGAATGACTTCACCAACGGTCTCAGGATTGCACAGACTGCACTTCCTGCCTCCAGCCAATGGCTTCTCATCCACATCCCCTCCTAAAGGATGCACAAAGAAGCTCCTGCCATACCTTGCTGGCACTCACTGACTTGCCTCCTTTCAATAAACTTTAATGGTGGGCACCTTTAATAGTTACTTGTTTGGAACTGCTGCTCTGTAATTTCAGTATAACCCTCTGGATGCCTATCCTACACTACAGATTCCCAGACACCTACACTCCTAATGCATCATGTTTGCTCTCTGCCAACTATAGCATCTAGTAGTGATGGCACGTAGCAGTCCTTCACGTGGACTAAATATACTGATGGCATGTTGTTGTCTTAGCCCTTTAGCCTCCTTTGGCTTTGAATTTAAAAGTCATTTGCAGCCTAAAAGTCATGGTAATGACTTGAAGATGATCTTCAAACCTTGGGTTCTACTGCAGGGCAATAACCATACCTTCTCCACCAACATTAAAACCATTGCTGAGCAGACTTTGGTCATCCAACACAAGAGAAATGCTACCCTTGCTTAATACTTAAGGCTTCACACATCCAAATCCCAACTGTGTGTTGTGTCTCCTACAGACCATGATCTTGTCTGAGATGGGTCTTCACTAAAACTGTAACAAGAACTAATAACCCCTGCTACATGTTCAAGTCCTCTTTCCTAGTCCATGATCAACTCTTCATTGTCCTGTTGGCTTCACCTTTGAAATTGTCTAAGATCTCCACTCCTAGCAATGTCTCCCTACTGCGCCTAACCCAAGCCACAGCCATTTTTTGCCCAAACTACAAAGTAGCCAAGACTATCAAAGCTTTGTCTGTTCCTCCCATGCTTCTTGCCTCAACCTCTAGCCTCCGTAAAACAGCCACCTAGATCCTCCCAAATGCCCTTGGGTGTTTCTGGTCTCTCCTGACCGCTGCACTCTGTCACATGGCCCACTGTAAGTAACCACACTGGCTTTTTGGCTGATATTGAAGCCATCAAAAAACACATGACTGCCTTGGATCTTGTTTTTCTGTGCCTGGAAGTTATATAAGCAATGCTTTCCCAACCCTCCTTCAGGTTTAACTTTGTTAATATTGTGTTGGAAGGACAAGACATATACCATGAATTGGATAATTGTCTCTCATACTATTTTTCCTGCTGCATGAGACCAGGTTCTGAGAGGGCAGGGACTGACTCATTTACTGGGGGTTGCCAGCTCCCTATCTAGTATTGAGGAGCTCAGATGATGGCTATGTTTAATGAGGAGCTCTTGGTGACAGTGTAATTGCTATATGACAATTATTTAAGGAAACTGTAAAAATAGTAAATAAATAAGAAAAGGTAAGGAGATGTATGACTTGGTTGGGTTCCTGTTGCTGCTGTGATGAATCACTGTGACCAAATGCAGTTTGTGCAAGAAAAGATTTATTTTGCTCGTAGTTCCCTATCAGTTCATCATCAAAAGCAATGAGGTCAGGAATTTACACAGGACAGGAACCTGAAGGCAGGAGTTAATGCAGAGGCCATAGAGGATGATGCTTGATGGCTTTCTCCCATGACTTGCTCAGCCTGTTTTCTTATAGACTCTGGACCAGCAGTCCAGGGGTAGCTCCACCCACAATAGGCTAGACTATTGTAGGAATTATTTACTGGCAATTGAATTTATAAAAGGATTAATACTTACTAAGGGGTTCCGTAAACACTAATACAAGACCGAACCTCAGGGGAATTCCTGGAGGGTCGAAATTTCCCAAGCAATGGTGGCAGCAATCCTCCCTCCAAGGGCACAGGGACCAACAGGAAGGGCAGGCAGCTTGCAACAGTCTTCAAAGAGAGCTGACAACGCCCCCTACAGGGCTCCTTGGAAACTTCAAAACTATGCCTAGGTCTTGCTCAAAAGTACCTGAACTTGCTACATCTCTTTCTTTAGTCTAAATAAAAGTTTTAAACCTAAGTATAAGACTATGTACAATAGAAATAATTATAAGTCAATGTCCAGAAGAGGGAAACAGCAAATAACATAAACAAGGTCAAACTTCAACTAGCAAACAACAAAGTGTATTTTAAGTAGGTGGCAATATATAGAGATTATTTTAAATTACTTATCTTGAATAATATGAATCTAATGTTTGAATGTTTTTAGCTAGGATATGAGATGGTAGTAACTTTAGCTATTTAGTCTTTAACCCTATTAAAGACCTGAGAAGGAAAATATATTACCTAAATAAGTTAAAAGCATAAGACAGTAATTTTTAAAATGTAGGAGAGAACAGCAACAGTCTGCTGCCTGAACAGTCACTCACAGCTTATTTTGTAAAGGTGGAGTATTTATCTTTTTTGTTATAGGCCTAGGATATTTGAGAGAGCTTTTTAGAAGTAAGGTATTTTAAGAAAATTTCTTATCTTGTCTTAGCAGGTTTAGTAGTTGCTAATTTTTTGCATTGTTTGTCTGGAGTCAAGGCAAGGATAGTCTTTTGCTCAATAGGCCATTATCTGCCAAGGAAGAGAAACTCTTTATGGAGTGTTTTTCATGTCCAACACTATCTTGGGAAAGTAAAGGTGATGGGAGGAGTTGTCATGTCTCTCATGGCTGAATTTTGAATAACAAAACATTTAATGTCATATTTTTTAGGTCTATGAAGTGGTTGAAGACTCTTGTCTATTTGTCATATTTTATTATATATCTGAGAAGCCTAAACAACATGACTATTATATGGCAAACTTAAGTAACTGTGATCTGCAATTTTCATCATCTTAATGGCTGAAGCTTATATTATAAAAATAGACAACAGAGTGTATAGTTTTTGAATAAAGACTGTAAGTATGACAATCACATAAACATTAAACAAAGGTTAATGTATAGTGTAAAATGACAAAGTAACTTAAATATGTATTATTATATAAAATACTTAAACAGAGGTATATAAAACATCTTAAACAGAAATATATATGTATTATGACTAGTATAATTAAACAGAGGAATTGCATAGTGAAAATAACAATATGTTTAATAACAGAGGTAGAAGCACATATAAATATGACAATTATAAATTTAATTTTGTATCAAAATATAAATTATCTTAGACATAAAAAAATTTAGATTTGAATTTGTGTTAATATATAAATCATCTCAAGAAGACATAATTTTACATTTGTATTAATATGTAAGAATCTATATTAGTATAGTTGCCTATACCTGCTACACTAGACCCTCTCCCATTTATCACTAATTAAGAAAATGCCCTACAGGCTTGTCTCTCACCTGATCCTATGAAGGCATTTTCTCCCCTGATGCTCCCTCCCCTGATGATATAGTTTGTATCAAGATGGCATAAAACTAGACAGTACAACACAGAAAAGAGAGAAAAAGAGGAGAACTAGAGTAAACAAAGAAAAAAAATAGAGAAGAACATGATGGTGAAGAAGGGAAAAGAACACAAAATTACTAGCATTTTTAAAAGAAGGAACAATTAAAAACCAAAATAAGATAAATATAAGTATAACAAAATAAAAACATTCAAATTTTAAAAATTAAAAACGTAACAAAATATTGAAGTTAAATAAAAATACTACACCTCGCTCTGGAGCAGGGGCAGATAAACTCTGCTGGTCACCACACCCACAGCTCCTGCTGAGGGAAGCTGCACAGCTACCCACCACCACCTCGAACTGAGCGAACCATCAACTGCAGGGGTCTCTGAAGGACAGACTCAGACCCTGACCAGAGAGGTGACAGGAGGCACACAAACCCGAGTGCCACAACTGACCAGGACCCATCTAATCGTGAACCACTGAAGCCATGGGCAAACGTCAGTGCAAAAAATTACATAATATACAAAGGACAACATGGTAACTCCAGAAGAGAGTGGCGATCTTACAAATGCAAGACTTGAACTGAGCAATGAAGAAGAAACAGAAGGAAGCAACACCAAAAATTACTTTTTGATGATCATTGAAGCTCTAAAAGAAGATATGAAAAAAAGCCTTAAAGCAATAGAAGAAAATACAAACAAAAAATTGGAAGAGATGAACAAATCTGTGAAAGAAACATGCCAGGAACTAAAAGCTGAAATGGAAGCAATAAAAAAGGCACAAAATGAGGCAAAGATGGAAATAGAAAACCTGAAGAAAAAAGCTGGAACCACAGATACAAGCATAACAAACAGAGTTCAAGAGATGGAAGACAGAATCTCTGAAGTGGAAGACTCAGTAGCTCAAATAGATATATCAGTCAAAGAAAATAGTAAAACTAAAAAAGCCATAACTCAAAATGTTCAGGAAA